>QEPC01009550.1:1060710-1114093 GCA_003113815.1 Sphenodon punctatus
TAACCTATGGCCTGTGGCTCTTAGCCGTATCTGCCCAGCCTTGAACTAGACTGGATTTTTAAAAAAATTAAATGTGGGGAGGCAGTTCTTTGCTGTGATGGCCCTATGTTGTAAAGTTTGGCTCCAAAATCCGATCCAAATTTGAACTTCTCCAAATTGTATGGGTTTTCAGATTTTATGTTCAGTGAACAGACATTTTAGAGATGACTAGGGTCCACTCGGTATGATGGCCCAATGGAACAAAATGGGTCTGATTCTTGGCTCTTGTGAATTGACTGTGGCAGAGCTATACCAGTTTACACAAGCTGAGAATCTAGCCCTATATCTTCTTCTTCACCACAAACCTAGGAAAAATTCAGATCCATCTCTTGGTCCAATATTCAGCGCACCTTGGTTAGAGCTGAGATAAATAGGTGTTTCTGTATTTATGAATATTATTCATGTTTTCCGATATCCTGCCAAATATCCAAATAAGTATCTGCCATGGAAATATTTGCATCACTGTTTGTTTGGGTATCGGAGCAATAGCAGTAAATAGTACTGAAATGAAGTACCTGAAATACTGAACTAAAGTAACCAACCCCAAGCAAGCATTTGTTTCCTGAAATGAAGTGGGAACTCTATAGTGGTTTGTGTCCACTTCCTCGGTCCTGATTCAAGGAGATGAAATAATCAGATATGATATTTGCCATGGTTATTCATTTCAGCTCTTTAGATGTGGCTCCCTGCTAATTTGTATGCATCCATTTCCCCTTTGAGTTAATTTCAGTATTTTGGACATGATGCTAACTGGGGCGCATCTCATGTAAAAATGGCCATAGGAAAATCTCCCATGACTTTGATTATTTCAAGCACTTGAAATAAGAGAAATATGTGAAGCCATTATCTTTACCACTGAGAACTTAAAATCAACCCTGGTGGTTCTACTCCTTGCAGATGTGAGTTTCTTTGCCTTTAACCACACTCTCACTTGGGGCTGTCTATAAAGTATGTCATGCAAGAGAGGGATGTTGGGCTTAGCAAGGTTGTGATGATGTGTGACAAGGGAGGGGGGGGGGTATTGGTCACAACACAACATTACAACCATATGTTTGCTTCTTTGGGCTAACCTTTCAGTCTGTGGGTATTTAGGTAGATATAGACATATTCCTATCTCATCCTCTTGCTATACTAGGGGTGTGCATGAGAAAAAAAATCATTTTCATTTTTAAAATATGATTTATGTTTTTAATGAAAATGCCCATTTTTGTTTGTGTTATTAAAAATGAAAAACTAAACCAATAACATAAAACCAAAATCCCAAAGTGCCTCTCTGACACTGTTCCTTTCTCCAACTTGCTGAGAGCACTCCAGGGTGGTAGAAATAGCGGCAAGAGATTGGTATGCAGTGTCTGGGTAGAGGACAGAGCAAACACTGGTATGCAGCAGGTGCTTGGCACTGAAGCAGCAAGGCACTTGCAGAGGAGGAGATGGTGGTTCCCTAAGTGTGACAAAGCTTCAAGTTGAAGAGAGAGTCCCTGGGAGGAAGAATGTCAGCATGAGTTTAGCACACAGCAGGCAGACACAGGACAAAGAAACTGTCAGGCAAAGGGCACTGGGCACTGAAGCATCAGGGACTAGCAGAGGAGGAGATGGTGATGCCCCAAGTATGGCAAGGCTTCTAGTTGAAGACAAAGCCCTTGGAAGGCAGAAATATCAGTAAGAGACTCGCACACAGCAGATGGACAGGACAGAGCTGGAACTGGCAGGAAGCGGGTACAGGGTGCTGAAATAGCAGGGACTGGCAAAGGAGAGGAGAAGACTTACTCTCTCAACTAGCTAGCATGTCATGACTTCAAGAGTTTCTGAGAGCATGCCAGGGAGTCAGGAGACATGAGGGAGAGAGACCATCATCACAGAATGGAGTGGCAGCAGCCCAACATGACTGGCAGCACATCATCAGCCTCAGCCTGCAGCAGCAATCACCCCAGGGAGGCAGCACATGAGGAAGAGAGAGACCTTTGGGCAGCAACAGCAGGAGGCAGGCCGTAGGGATGGGTGAACAGAACCAAGTTTGGAAATTTGGTTTGGTTCAGTTTGGAGGTTCGGTTCGGTCGACCGAACTGGTTGGGTTTGCCCATCCCTAGCAGGCAGAGCAGAAGGGCAGTGAGCAGGAAGGCGAGCAGTGGCACATACTTTGTCATTGTGGGCACCCCAAGTTATGATGGGGCATTGTCAGCTTGCAGGAACACACAGGGTTAGGAATGTGTAATTGGAGAGAATGAGAATGGGAAGAGGGAGAGGTCTATTTTTTTTTTTTTTTGGTACCAAAGAATGTGGCTGAAAAGCATCACAAGGCACACTGAACAGCTCACACGCACACGCACACGCACACGCACAAGAGCCAAACCTGTGAAACACTGGATGTGAACAGAGCAACAACCAACTAGTCACGGTGCAGAGCTCTATGTGCCCTCAGATTCTATAAGCTCTCTGTGCCCTCCCCCAAGGTCCCCTGATTGGTACAAGCAAGTTGTAAGCATGTGCAAGCAAAGACCAATTTCTTATGTCTATTGCAGGGGGTCTGTGATCGCTCTACCCTACCAATTGGCCAGCGGAAATGTCCGTCTTAGGTAGCCATTTTGGACTCTCATGTCCCCCTCCCTCTTGCAGCTGCTGTTTTCAACCTGAGTCATGAACCAGGCTGCCCAGAAAAATATAAAAAATAACATAAGATGAAACATTTTCATTTTTATGTTTTAATAAATTAAATGAAAATGGGCATAAATGAAATGGAGGTATAGGGTATTTTCAGATGTTATGTTGTCCCGATTCACCACTATGGATCCCTGGTGGGGGTGAACAGAACAACACCCACCCCACCCCTGGCCAATAAAAGCCCCGAATTGGGCTTTTATTGGGGAGGGGCCGAGGGGTGCAATGTGAGGCCGCACGGCCCCGCCCCCCCCCACGCTCCCCTGCCACCTGCCCTCTGGGGAGATGGGCGGGCGCCGCGGCCTATGCAGCCGCAGCGCCTGCCCAATTTGACCACGGCCTGGAATCCCGCCGGAGATTCCGGGCCGTGGTTGCTGGCCAGACGTTACTTTTTGTTGGTTCCCACCAGGAATCTCTTTGACCACGCTTATGGCGATTGTCCGGCGGGGAGCCCCGGAAGCATGGTTGAAATTGATCCCATGTGGGAATCGACCGTGGTGAACATCTGGTGGCTGCCTAACAGACGTTCAGGGTGCTTTGGGCCCCCTGTGGGTATTGACCGTGGTTCACTGTGATCTCGTAACATCTGAAAATACCGTAGAGTAGGGGTGTGCAATTTGTTTGTGTTTTATTGTTGTTATAGAAACATAAATGGACTGCAGACACCCCTGCTCTATACCTCCTCCCATTTACCTTAATGTTTGCTTATTTTGCAAAGATTCTGTGTGCTTCTGTGGGAAATTAAAAAAAATTAATCTTACAAAATATTTTTCTTAGGATTTAAATGTTCATCGTTTAGCTGTAATATCTTTAAGAGATGAACATAATTCATTTTTTTCCTAGGGGCTCAAAATAACAGAGGAAATTTGTTTCATCATAGGCACGGAAATAATCAAGATAGATAGTTTGCATGGAAGAGCAGAGCCACCTTTTTGTTTCCTTTCTTTTTTTAAGGCTAAGTTACAGGTACAAGTTCATTGCTAAAAGATACTGGTTCCATGCCATTCACTGAGATGTAATATAAACTGATAGGGTGAATTCCTAGCTCCATTGACTTCAATGACCTGAATGCAGCCAGGATGTCACCAATAATTCCTATGGTGTGTCTACAAATTGACAGCATATACATTTTTAAAAGGAGTGTGAATATGCTTAAGTTATCTTCTATTGCAGCCTTTTCTCTTTTTCTACTGCTTGTCTTCCTGTTTCTCTAACCTTTTTTGCAAATTGGGTGCTTAACATTAAACAACCATGATTAGACTAAAATTCTTCAATAACCCAATTGTTTTTTTAAAATCTCAATTTCTTTGTGATGAAATCAGTACATGGGTGTTGGGGTTTTTTCCTTCCCACACCTCCTCTAGTTTAAAGATGTGTCCTTTTTAGTGAGGTTTTTTTTGTGTGTGACTTCAACAATGTTCTGTTCACATTTCCTTGGATGGGACCAACAATTGCTTGTTGACCCATTTTAACCCCTTTTGAGCGTCATCTTCAAAGTGTAACTGTCCTTGACAATGAAAGAGACCTTCCTATTGTCCGGTCCTTCCAGGCAATCTTTAGCATTGAGTTAAATGGTTTTCAGATGGAGGAGTTGGCTGGAGGAAGGAGACAAAGTGGTCTGTTGTTTCTGAGTGACTTTGCTAGAGTTTCCCTTTTCTCTTTTCGAATGGTGCATTTCTATAGAAGATGACAGACGTTTTGACAGGTGCAATATGCTTTGAACTGTTGTGTCAGATAATTCTTTTGTCTTGGTTTTTCCCAGCAGAGTGGTACATCTCCTTAGGATGCTGATATGCATATTGTTTGCTTTTCATTTAGTGTGGAGAAACCTTCCATCCCCCTTTCTCTCTCACGTTCTCACTTTTCAAAGTTCCTTTGCATACATGATGCTTGCTAACCCAGATGGGAAGGTGGACAGGAGTGCTACTGACCTCTCTAACCTATAATGATAACTGGCAGTTATAGCTCAGAAAAATGATAACATTAATAAAGAAACTTGGCAAAAAGCTTGGCCCTAAGGAAAACGATGTAATAAACACACTTCATATCAGAAGATCAGCCACAACTAGCTGTGAGAGATTCAGTGTTCTCATTTTAGCCATAAAAATGTTTAGCTGTACAAATCTGCAGAATAATCAGACCATGTGAGGGAAGCAGAAGTTCTACCACTTAATAATAATAAAAAGCTGGTTTTAGGGGAAACAGTTGCCTTCAGTTTAAAACTTCATGTTTTCTCTTCTTTATTAATATTTTTAAACTTGATGATGACAGACAAAATGCCTTCCTTCCAGACACAATCCAGGACAATGTCCGTGGAAGGAGCAGTTTTGCAATATAAGCAATGCAGCATTTTGCTAATGCATACTAGTTCCCTGAAGTGCAGTTGACCATGTCCCATGGTAATGAACAAAAGTAAAACTGACTAGGATATTTTTATTGAAAAGATGGGGAACATGGGGGAAAGAATGTAAAAATAAACTAGAAGTGATTTGCTTGAATAATGTAAGATGCTGTTTGACACAAATGTAAGTAAATGAATCTTTGAAAAACATATTTAACCTAAGTGTTGCAAACATCAGTCCCTTAATTAGAGGACCAAATTTTACCTTGGTGTAACTCCAAAAGATGAATTTGTTGTTAACTTCCCTTTAGGCATTAATCAGTTTTAGCTTATGTAATATTATTAACATATCAGTAGACACTTTAAGGTGTTGGAAGTTTTTCAAGTACAGACCCAATGTGAGTGGCCTATTGTTACTTTACAAGATTTCACAAAAAAGGCTCATGGGCTGCTTCTCTAGCTGAGATCATTGTGCCAAGGGGCACCCAGAACTAGAATATCTTGGGAGCATATTCATCATGTTTTGTCTTTGGAGTCTCTTTTAATTGCCTGGGGTCATTGCATAGATGCACATCCTGAATTGAAACAAATACCTTTTAAAATTTTCACCGGAGTTCAACATCAACATGGCATTATACTCCTTGTAGTTCCAAAGAACTGGTGATTATTACAGGATCTGTAGCTGAATTTTCTGCTGGACTGTCTTTAACAACAACAAAAAGTAGCACCCTTTTGTTGCAAACGCAGTGAAAAAATCTGCAAAGATTTTTCACAGCCTGCTGATGCTTCATAAAATGTCCACTGTAACAATTCACTGGCTGGATGAACTTCATGGTTGTCAGCTCTTCTGCTTACCACAGCCATATAGGCTTCACGGTTGTCATTGGAGATAGAGCTCCTTACTTTCTGCTCCAAAAAGCCAGGCCCCTACTGTACAGATTGGGCTCCTGTTGCTAGCATGAGGGTGACTATGCAAATGAGGGAACAAAATGCAGCTAATATGGGAGTTGACCATTCTAATGCCTCGGTTAACCCTCTGAGCATATCCAGTGTGAACTAGATATTTCAAGAATCTTGAGTGGATTCAGATCGAGTTTGTTGTATATTACTGCAAAAACCCAATATATGTTTTTCCCCTCCAAAGTCAAAAGCACAGTCTTTTTATGGAAATATGCCTAAACCACCTACTGAATTCATTTGGTACATTTTAACATTTCCAGATACTTCCTGTGATGGCAGGTCTGAGACACTCGAACAAAGCAATGCTACACAAGAGTCAGGCAACCAGCTTGAAGGAACTAATCCATGCAAGAGCTCTTCTTTGCCTCATCATAACCAAAGTGACTCCTCTGATGAAGATATCTCAAATCTCTCAGGTTGGTTCCTCATTGATTTCCAATACCTTCCCCTCCCTCCCCTCTATAAAGGATTGTCTGAAATAGGGATGGGCGAACGTGGTTTGGATGTTTGGAGTTCGGACCGAACTCGGTCTGTTCGGACGTCCGAACCAAACATCCGAACCGAACTCTCAAACGACGGAACAGTTCGGTCGTGTTCAAATGAGTTCGGATGAGTTTGGGGGCAGGAAAAATGTCTTTCCAGGACCGAAAATTAGGTTTCGGTTTCGATTTAGTTTCAGTTTCGGTTTTGCTATTTTTGAATGTTCGGCCAAGTTTGGCCAAACCGAACTCGACTGAACCAAACCATCGAATCCGAACTCGGGTTTTGAACCGAATGACCGAACATCCGAACCGCGTTCTGTTCGCCCATCCCTAGTCTGAAAGACTGTCTACTCCCTTGTGCTCCATCAGTATCCTCAAGCTTAGCTAGGAGTGCTGCGTTGCAAATTCCATCACTGTGCCAAGTCTACATGGCTGCCCCACACCTCTGGTGCTTCCTTCTATTAGAGGTTTACCTGAGCATTTTTCAGAGGCAATGTAAGGCTGACTTATTTGGCCAGGAATTTAGTAGATGGGAATAGGGCTAGGAGAAATTGTTTAAGTGGAACTCTTGTATTTTTATACAGTTTATATTTCCATGGATTTTATTTTTGTATATTTTATAATATTGGCTGCCTGATCTAAGCACAGTAGAGCAATAAGAGTTCCTATTTGCTGCATTGTTGGAAGCAGGGCTGGAAGGCAAGAAGCACTGAACCACACCTTATCACATTCTGTCTATCTTCAAATTTTTTAAGTACAATAATACTTCAGGGAGCTAGCAGAACACCTGTTGCATTAAAGTGTATTAATGAAAACTGGACCTTCCCCGGTCAGGATATTTTTGTCCCATCTCACCCACCTTCTGCCAGCATCTGGCTGCAGGCCTGTACTCACATGTAGATCCTCTGAGAGAAATTTGGAACCTGAGTACATCCTAGTAGCTGGGAGCCCCTTACCACCCATTCCCCACATTTGAGCTGAATTCATAAATTTTGAAATCAGTTTCCGGAGTTCACTGGTACTTTATTTACACCTATGTTACTTACAACCATTGTTTTACTCATTGTATTTTACTGTTAAAAACATTCTTGTCATTTTGAGGGGGGAAAGGGGCTGAGTTTGTGGGACCTAGTCAGATTGTACCCCAATCATTAGGCCTGCTCACAGTCATGAATACAAATTACTCCAGGCAATAAAGGTTGCAGGAATTGCAGCCCACTATCGTTACTGCGTCAATCGGAATTTTAAATTTCTTTTCTCATGTCTTTCAGAGTAAATTCCTAGTGACGTTCTGTCGTTTGGGATTTCTTTTTTTTTGTTGGTTTTTTAGTGTTAAATTTGTTATGTCTGTCCAATTTTCTTGCTTGTCAGAACATCTCTTCTTCAAACCAGACAGTAGGAATGGAACCAAATATTTCTTTGCCTAAAACACACCTCTCAGGATCCACCTACATGGAGGCTGGTGTGAGACATCCCCAGATTTGTGCTGTTCCAACACGATGGAAGCACTTGAAGTTAAATTTTTCTGAAGCATTTAAGTGACTTAGTATCCTATTTTCAAAAATAACATAAACACCTATGAGGCAGGCAGTATGATCCCCCACCAGCTTTGTGCTGGTGCTAGTCCTTTGTGTCAAAAAGTGTTTCATAGGGTGAAAACAGATGTGACAGTGGCTTGCGTTGGCCTGGGACTCACCTGCACATTTGTTCTGTCATCGCCAGATGTGGGCCCACGGATACACCCCATGGTGGGTAGGCAGCCACTACAGGATGTGTCCTCCAGAAAACCATGGGGCAAGGGCCTCCAGGCAAAAAGCCCAGAGCAGTCAATGTAATGGCTACACCTCACAGTGCCCCTCCCCATGAGATGGGCCCGGCACCCTTAAAGGGAACCGGCAGCAAAGGCAACTAAGCATTGGACATCCCCAGTGTTTCCAGAACCCCTGCCCAATGCCCAGCCTGCACCACCACCATGAGAGGGAAACAAGGAGCAGGAAGAGGGACAGGCCAGACTGGTAAGTCAGCGCACCCTGGGCGAAGGGGAGGCATGACAGCCACCCCACAGTAGGCACAAGGTATATGTGGTGCATCTCTATCACCCTGTTACAGGCACCCACCAGCACCACTGCCCCAGCCATGTCAGGAGAAGGCCCACCAGCCAGAGGAGGGTCTCCTGGAGTGATCAAGAGACCCGGCCTTCATAGGCCTCTGGGGGCACGACAACGTGCAATGCGACCTATACCTAATGCACTGGAATGACTGGGCATTTCAGCAGCTTGCCACCTGAACCTATGCAGAAAAGAATTATACAGAAGCCCCACAGGAAATAATGCAGACATCAGCATGGCCCACCACCTGGGAGTGAGGGTTGTCCATAAATGCTAAGGACCCTTTCCAGCCACTACTGTGGTACAATTTAGTGGCAACTCTTAAAGGAAGGGAGTGTGGCAAGGGAATTGGAACTGGAGCATGTGTGGGGGTGAGTGTGAGGGTGTGTGGCGGTGTGGGTGTTGGGTGTGTGTGAAAGGTACTGGAATGAAAAGCCCAAGAAGGAGCATAGAGAAGGTGATAAATTGCAATTGGACCTGAAGTCTGGCATCCATTCCCTCTTCTTTCCAAGTGCTCACAGCGGCCCCGCCTTTATTCCATGGGATCCCCCATTGATCCCTTCATTGGCATAGGCGATCATAATCATTGATGGGGGGAGGCACCATTTTACGAGCCACAGTGCAAGCTGTAACAGAAATCAGCAAATTATATAGTGCGACAACCGTGTTCCACTGTAATGTTTGCTGCTGCTCTGCCATCCACTAGGAGTATACACTGTCTGGGGCAGGGCCCATTCCCATGGGACCCGTTTCCTTGAAGGGGTAGGGCAAGGGAAGCCCCAGTAATACGGCCCATCCACCTTTGGAAGCAGAGACATACGGTCCAGACTGACAGAGAATGACAGGCAGTCCCAAGCCCTGACCCTGCCTGGCCTGTACGAATCACAAGCTGGAGGCACCTGGGAGCCATGGGGATGAGTTCTTAACTGAGCCCCCCACTCAGGCACTTGGAAAAACATTGGAGACCCGTCCCTGTGACCCCACAGCTGTTTCTCTTGCATCCAGGCCTGAGTGGCTCATGTCCTGAGGGTGGTGCTTTATTATTATTATTTATTATTATTTTATGTTATTATTATTTATTATAATAATTATTATAAGCATTTATATAGCACCAGCGATGTACCTGGTGCTTTACAAAAATCAAAATAGACACCATCCCTGCCCGAGAGCTTATAATCTAGAGACAGGGAAGGGGGAACAGAGAGAGAGAGACAAAGGATGCAACAGTCATGAGGATACGAGAACTCAGGTACAAGTTCTTGGCTTGGGTACAGTAAATTGGGAGTTTACAGATAACAGGTGGGGGATAATCCTGGGTGGGCATGATTAGCAGGAGTTAGGAAGGGCGGAGCGGAGTGGAGCGGAAGAGGTGGGTTTTGAGGAGGGACTTGAAGGCGTGGGGGTGGGGATGCTTTAAGCAGGGCGCCTGTGGATGCACCACAGGGGAACTGGCCCAAGATTTTGGGAGGTTTCCCACAGAGACTGGCCTCCAGCCTACTCTTTTGACAGAGGAGGATTCTTAGGTGGGTGCTGGCTGGATCCAAGGGATTGGGGACTCTGTGACTGGGAGCCATGTCTAAGTGTGGTCTGACAACCTCATCCCCACCTGAGCTCCCAACTCCCTCTGGTCTTATGGGGACTCAGGTTGGATGGGCACAAATGGGGTCCCAGCTGGCAGGCAGTGGGGTTGAACGCTGTCCTTCAGTAGGTGCAGCTGTTAGCTAGTCCCTCCCTCCTAGATGTCAGTCCCCGCCCCTTCCAACTAGCGACCTGGCCCAGTATCCTTGTCTGTAGAGGCCCTGTCCCCTGAGCACCTGGAATGTCTGTCCAGGATCAGAGAGCAATTGTGGACTGGGTGCCCTGCTGGGGGAAAGTGCACCAAGGCAAAATAAGTGAGCCCATAATCCCCCAAAGGCTGGTTCACAAGAGTTTCACAGGGCTTCTGAGCCCCACTGGGATGATCTTGGAGGGGCACCTGACCCCACTCTCCCCACCTCCGCCTATGCTCATAGGACTTCAACCCTCTCATGGAGTCCTCCTCCCTGTCATTGCACTCAGCCCATCCTTGGTCTAGCCGCTCCCAATTTCCTGCTCCTCTATGTCATCACAACCGCTCCCTTTCATTCCTGGTTGCTCTCTGTACCTGTCGTCCATACCCCCACCAGTCCAGCCTCTTCCCATCCAATTTCGGTAATCACAGTGGCCTCCTCCCTGTATGTATGTACACCCAATAGTCGTTCCCTTCTTGATGTTATTTATTTATAATAGCATTTGTATGACGCCCTCTCCTGCTACAAGCATCTCGGGGCGGCTCACAACATTTAAAAACATATAATAGAATTCATTACAATAAACATTCCCAGAATTAACCCCCGCAAAAAACAATAAAACCCCACCCTAACCCAACCCACCCATCCCATCTCCCTCGGCAAAGGCCCAGTGGAACAGCCAGGTTTTACACGTTTTACGGAAAGAGGGGAGATCATCGGTCAGGTGGACCTCCAATGGGAGGGAGTTCCACAGCCGTGGTGCAGTCACCAAGAATGCCCTCCTCATGGTCAACACCCGGGAAACCCGGGGGACCTTGAGGAGGGCGCCCCCGGCCGACCACAGAAGTCGATCTGGAGGGTGAGGTGGTCCTACAGGTAGGTAGGTGGGGCCCAGGCCATTTAGGGCTTTAAAGGTCAACACCAACACCTTGAATTGGGCCCAGAAGACTATCGGCAGCTAGCGTAAAAAACAGAGCACTGGAGTAATGTGCTCGCGTCAGCCCATCCCCTTCAGGAGATGAGCCGCTGCATTCTGCACCAGATCATGTAGCCCCATGTAGAGTGCATTACAGTAGTCTAATCTCGAGGTAATAAAAGCATGGATGATTGTGGCCAGGTCAGAGTCTGAGACATATGGCCTAAGCTGAGGCACCAGGTGTAATTGGCGAAATGCACCCTTTGCCACAGCTGCTACCTGGACATCCAGGCAGAGCTGTGGATCAAGGAGCACCTCCTGTCTATGGATCTGGGATAGCAGCGGAGGACAGACCCCAGCAATGATGGGGCCATCACTCCCTCAGCTTTTCCCACAACCATCACCTCCGTCTTGTCAGGATTTAACTTCAAGCGGTTCATGGTTTAACTACAGCTGTACACTCCTTCCTCCCTTCTCAATCCATGCCTGCGAGGCCCCGTTATATGTACACACACATTTACACATTTGCATTGTGTATGCAGGCGATATGCGAGCACAAGGCATCCTATATCCTCTGGGCTATGCGGGTCTTGTGGTGGTCTGTCTTCTGAGTGTTACGGAGACAACGGCTCATGGGGGGGCAACAGGGAGGGGCTAGTTTAGGGGAGTGTTATCTGTCTTGATAATGTTATTCAGGACACAGGCAGCTGTGACCATCAGGGGAGCCATATCCACCTTGTAGAGGTGTGCACCAGGGGCCCATGTCGTTTTTGTTTTCATTTTTCATTTTCTTTATTTAAATCTGTCATTTTTATTTTCATAAATATCAAATTGTCATTTTTGTTTTTGTTTTCCATTGGTTTAAATGAAAAACACTTTTTTGGCTGTAACGTTTTCGTTTATCACTATAATTGGCTGAGACTTAAAGTGCTTATACCTTCATTGGAAGGCACTAATTGTACCAAATTCCAAAAAGATTGGCTAAAGAAATCCAATCTTAGAAGCAGTTGAATTATTTTATTTTGCAAACATCTTCATATATGTTCTTAGGTGTAGCTTCTTTGTCTCACATTTAATGTAGATAAAACCTAGCAAGTTTATACTCCTTCCCTATCTCTGCCAAGTTTCAGAAGGATTGGATAAAGGGTCCTGGTGGTATAAGCAATTAACTTATAAATATATGTCTGACTAACATCTTTGTAGTCCAACCAGTGTACATGAAATTTGGTAGGACTGTATATCACACTTTCACGATCATCTCTGCCAAATATCAGAACAATGTGATAAAGGGTCCCAATTTTATATGCTTTCACAGCATATGCAGAGAAGGAGCCTATGCCAGGGATTCTCTTACATGTCACTGTGGTATACAATCGGTTTGTGATGCCAATTGGCCAGCAGAAATATCAACCACATATTCTCATTCTGTGCTGTGACCATCCCAAAATCTCTCCCCCCACTTGCTACTGGGAAGTCAGAAGCATTTGTTTATGAAAGAGCCAATAGAGATTCTCTCATGTCCTCTGTCACAGTGCTGCAGGATGCGATTGTGATGATAATTGGGCAGCCTGGATGTGTAAACTATCACCACTTTTAAACGAGGTGCTGAAAAGCACCTATTGAGCCCCGCGTTGAGTGAAAAGCCACACAGGGAGTGTTTACACACTCCCCGTGCTGCTGGAAGTGATGTGCTCTCTGATTCTGGCAGTGGCGGCAGCTGGAGATGTGGTGCTTTGAAGAGGCACGTTCTGAAAGTCTGAGAAGTGAGGCTTTCAGAACACGCCTCTTCAAAGCACCGCATCTCCAGCCGCCACCGCTGCGGGGAGCATGTCACTTCCGACAGCGCGGGGAGCATGCAAACACTCCCCGCACGGCTTTTCTCTCAATGTGGGGCTCAGGAGGCAATTTCAGTGCCTCATTTAAAAGCATTTAATGTCTCCTTATTGCTAGGATGCTATCCCCAAAGTCCCAGTTGTGTCCCTTCTATGCCCGCCTCAGGGGCACCCCCTATATCCTCCTCGAAGCCACTACCAGTTGGTCCTGTAAAGCTAGAAGCATGCGGTAATTGGCCAGTGAATGTGTCTGTCAGTCTTTTGGGTTGCTCTACATTCTCCTTCCTATAGCCTCTCTCCCCCTGCTATTCCAGGTGCCTGCCTCTGACTGGCACTGCATGTGCTGCTATTTATCTGAATAATGGTCTTGAAGGGGACAATGTCAATTGTTTATAAAATTGGGTCACTTTATTAAATTGTCCTGTAGTTTGGCAGAGATGACAGGAAAGGTATGTGATACATTTCTGCCAAATATCTTGTAAACAGGATGGAATATACAGTTGGAAATTTATTTTCAAGTTAATGTTTTATACCATCAGGACCTTTATCCAATATTTCTAGAAATTGACAGGAGGGTTAAGCTTGTGGAGGGTCATAATATTCACAGGTTCCATACAAATTGTATGGAAATTTAAAAAGTTGTAGCTGTGGATGTGTATGGAGCTTTTCTTAAAATCACAATGTTCAATTGCATCTAAAATTGGTTCCACTTATCCAATCGTTTCAAAACGTGGTACACATAGTGCTCTCCATTGGGGGTACAGTATCCCCAAGTTCCACAATCATTGAATAAGAAACATAAACGTTATAGCCAGAAATAAGCTTCTCAGGTTTTTCCCTTTATTTCAAAAACAAAATGTTGTTTCCATTTTGATTTTCATTATTATTATGTCATTTTTGTTATTGCAATAAAGATAATGAAAATGACAATTTTCATTATTGCAATAACAATGACATGCAGCACACCCCTAAAGTCCATCCTCCTCATGATGGATCGTCAGCATTGCTTCAGCACCCCGAAAGCCCATTCCACCACACTCCTGGAGGCACTCAGTTGCCTGTTGGAGTGGGCCTCTTCTGGGATGCGGGCCATGGGATAGGCCTTCATGAGTCACCAAGTCAGAGGGTAGACCAGGTCCCCCAGGATGATGAGCTTCATGGGAACCCCCTTGATGGTGATGGTGTTGGCCTGAGGTTTCCCCTATACATCCTGGTGAAGAAGGGAGACTGCTACAGGATGTGGCAGGTAACTGGCCATCACACCCTTGAACTGGCCAAAATAATCCACAACTGCCTTCGGGACTACGGGGTGGTGCCCCAGCCAATTGATGTACTCATCATGGCTTTGGGAGGGTAAGAGGACGGTAATGTGGGTGCCATCCATTGCCCCTATGCAATTGGGGATGCTCTCCTACCTGGAAGTCTTTCATCACCTGCTCTGGGTTGAGTTGCAACACCCTGTCAAGCAGAAGAGCCTCAACACCGTCACTGAACACAAGCAAGATGGCAGCCATGGTGGACGATCCCATGCCAAACTGATGGGCAACAGAATGGCAGGAGTCCGGGGCAGTGGGCATCCAGATGGCGATGGCCATGCACTGATCCTAGGAGATGGGGATCCTCATGGGCATTAGCTCCCTCTCAAGCCATGGACAGAGGATTTCAATGATCCTGAAGACCATGCTGTGGGACATCTGGAAATGGGTCACCCACTCCACATCTCCCTATGTGGCCAGGACCATCTCCCACCACTCCATTGTCCTGGGTTGGACCCAGGTGAACCAGGAGATGGGTATTGACTAGAGAAAGGTGAGTGTAGCTGCAGTGATGTCCCAGGACAGGTCACTCATTGCCTGCTGCAGGTGCCCATGCATCGCCTGCATTGCTGCCAGGGTGGCGCAGTGCTGCTGCATCTGGGCTAGTGCTCGGTGCCCTGCCATGTGGACACCCTGCATTTGGCTGCACCTCTGCACCCTGGCCTGAAGCCCACAGAGGTACCCGAAGCAGTGGAGGATGTCCTCGTGCTAGGCGGAGCAGACTGCTTGCACTGTCTGGATATGCTGGTTGCACACCTCAGTGGTGGTAAGAAGGAGCTGGGGGGCAGCAAGGTATTTCACGCTCCATGGCTCTGTCAGATGGCTGTGGTGCTTTCATACACCATGCCAGAGTTGTTGAGGTGTTGACATGCTGTGTGAAGGCAGTAATCCGCCATCACCTGGTTGACTGCAGGCCTAGCTTTTGGTTGAGTCAGTCCATGCACAGGTGACACTATGATTCTGATCCCTGACGGGAGGTGGGTGAGTGCCATCCTGTGCCAGCTGTGAGCTTCTTACTCAGGAACAGCTTATAGACAACTGTCCCTGTGGGGGTGGAGGAGAGAGCCAAATGGGATTGTCCCACCTCAGCTGAATCTGTTTTCAAACTGGGGGGTACATGCCAATCCCAGCCAGCCCTTGCAGCTCTGGAGCTTCTGGGCAAAACTGGATCATGGTGTGGAGGACAGGGTTGGAAAGGGGAGGGGGCAGCACTAGTGCCTTGATCGCCTCTGTACTTGCACAAGGAACCCAGTGCAGCTGAACTCTGTGCCCTAAATGAGGTGTGGACATGGCCAGAGGTCCAGTTAGCTCTGGGCAGCAGGGATCCTTTTGACCCCCCACTATATGGTGGATAAGCATATGCTTGTGAGGGACACATATCAATGGGGATTGTATGTGGTGGGAACTGGGCTTCCCCCACTCCCAGCAGCCCCAACCCACCACCTCCCCTTGAAACATTGCGTGATGGGCTGCCTGTTTGGTGACCTCTGTGGAGAAGGGGCTTGCCCATCCCCGCTGCCATGATTCTGTTGGAACTTTGTGCTACAGACTTCCTGGGTGAGTGATCTCTAGAGGGACGGAGCTTGTCCACCCTGCCCTTCAGCTGCTGCAACCCCCTTTGGAACTTTGCGCTGTGGACTTCCTGTGTGAGTGATCTGTGACCCATGTTGTGTATGGCATCTGGAAGGGACTGAACTGGCAGTCTGCCAGGGGGACTGGTTGTCTGGACCATGTACGGTTGCTTTTATTGTTTCCCTTCTGCTTTCCCCTTTTATTCCTGTGCTCGTCATGGAGTGGTCTCTTTTCTCCCTGCAGATGGCTTTCTGACAACTGGTTCCCCTGGTGGCTGGCTGGCACCTCCGTCTGCTGGCATAGATGCCAGCACCTCCTTCCCCGGCTTTGGCCCCTCGCCCTCCCAGAGTACTATGGAGGGTGGATGAAAGTGGCTTCTACAGCTTCTTTTGCCCACTGTTCGCCATGTTTCACCATAATGGTGATGGGCAGGGTGCTTGGAGCAGGGTGGGGGTTGGCTGGCTGCCCATCTGTGTGTTTGCTTCCTCCACCCTACCCAGGACATCGGGGGGGAGGGGGGGGAGACAGGTCTCGGTCCATGTGACCCAGGAAGGGCCCACATATTTGTTCTGTACCGCTTGCCTACCTAGGAAACGTTGGATGATATGGCTCTTCCCAGGCGGACCAGGGCACTGCCTTATCACCAACATGTTTGTGTTCACCCATGGAAGCAAACGAGACATGTGTCAGTCCTTGGGGCTAAAGCTGGCTCAAAGAAGAGGGTGGTTCATAAGGTAAATCTCACTGAATGTTAACAGGACTAAGGGTATTTTCACACGTGATGGGCTTGAGGTCCACCACGTTGAACCCTGGACCGGGATCTCTCTCCGATCCCAGTCCGTGATGAAGCCGGCCATCCTTCACACGTACTGGCTCCATCATTGTGGGGAAATGGGATGGGGATGGGGCTATGCAGTGCGATGTGTGGCCTCACGACCCTGCCCCCCCACGCTCCCTTGGCCGCCTGCCCTTGGGGAGACGAGCAGGCGCAGCGGCCAAGGTGGCCGATACTCCTGATCCCGTATCGCGGTCATGGCCATGATCCGGGATGGGCCAAAGGTAACAAACATTACTTTGGGCCCCATCCTGGATCATGGCCAATCTAACCACGGTTCTCGACCTCCGGCTGGCTGGAGGTCCAGAACCGTGGTTAATTTGACCCCCACCAGAGATTCACTGTGGTGAACATCTGGTGGGGGTCAAACAGATGTTCATGGGAATGCCACCACCACAGGGAATCCACTGGGGTTCACTGTGGTGAAAGGCGTTTTCGTAATGTCTGAAATTACCGTAAGGCTCCTTAATGCTAAATTGTTTTTAAAAATAGGACCTAGGCTTCTTTGAGGCACTTTTAAAAATTCTATTATGAAACAGCATTGACTGTAATTAACAAAGGTGTTCAGGAATCTGGGCTGGGACATTATTGTGATTATATTCTTCACAAAAATACAGGTTTCACTTAATGATCCAAAGTCTGAATTTCTATTACTTTGACATTTCCAAATGGTTTTTATTCACGTGCAAATAAAAAGGAAAGGGGAGATGGGGTTAATTAAGAAATGGAGGTGAAAACCTTGACAATCTCTTTCAGATCAGGCTTCTGATCCTGTATTCACCTGCTAGATCTTTGCCCCTACCTTATACAAAGATGCTCATTTGGAAGTTAATCTCTTGTTCTAGGTGGGTTTAATTTCACATGTTGCAGCTGAGGAATGCTTTTCTTTATGTCTTTGAAATGTCTGATAATCTTCGTGAATGTGTTATTTAATAGTGCTCTAAGTCATGGATGCCATAGATTCAGACGTTTACTATTTTTGGCTTCTTCCTTGCAACAGCTGTTACATCCTTCCTGAAGGATTTTGTGAAGAGTGTTTTTCAGGATTGAATTGGCTCTGATCAATTCTCCTGTTTATTTTCCTATTTCTAGGGCCCTATCACCCTATCTTAGCTAAGCTGGCCTTAAGCATGTTCAATAGGGGGCCCCTCAGTGACACCAGTCGGTAGCCTCAGGTCCAGTGCTCATGAGAGCCCGGGATAGGCTATTTCTATGATGCCTTCTCCTCACGTGCAATTCTTGGCCCCTGGGCTGGTGGAGGAGATTTGGGATATGGGGTTTTAATTTGTTTTTGATTGTGCATTTAAAATTATGTTATATGTATTGTAACCCACCCTGTGTTCTTGGGATAGAACGAGATAAAAATTTAAATAAATAAATAAATAAATAATATCCAGGACTTCATAGGTCAGCATCGCAATGGAGGGGAATCCGTGATGGAGAGCCTGGTCGTATATTAAATGTATCTGACTTTATTTACAGAGATACTCCAGCCCTAAAAAAGAGATTTATTATTATTATTATTATTATTTTATTTATTTATTTATTTTATTAGCATTTATATAGCATCAGCAATGTACCTGGTGCTTTACAAAGAAGAAGATAGACATGGTCCCTGCCCGAGGGCTTACAATCTAAAGACGGGGTGGGGAGACAGGGAAGGGGCAACAGAGTGAGAGACGAGGGATGCGACATTCATGAGAATGCAAAAGCTCAGGTACACGTTCTTAGCTTGGTTACAGTAAGTTGGGAGTTTACAGATAACAGGTAGGGGGATAATCTTGGGTGGGGATGGTTAGCAGGAGTTAGGAAGGACAGAGCGGAAGAGGTGGGTTTTGAGGAGGGACTTGAAAGTGTGGAGGGTGGGAGCCAGGCGGATGAGGGCAGGGAAGGGAGTTCCAGGCGTGCGGGGCAGCGAGAGAGAAGGGAAGAAGGCGGTTGGGGGAGCAGGGGAGGCATGGAAGGGTGAGGGAGGGGGTGGAGGAGGAGCAGAGTACTTGAGCAGGGGTTCGGAGGGAGATCAGGGCAGAGAGGTAGAGGGGAGCAAGGTTGTGAAGGGCTTTGTAGGTGAATACAAGGAGCTTGTGCAGAATGCGCTCAGGAAGAGGGAGCCAGTAGAGAGAGGAGAGGAGAGGCTGCACATGGTCAAAGCAACAGGCTAGGTGGATGATCCTGGCAGCAGAGTTTTGAACAGAGATGAGGGAAGAAAGGTGAGAGTGGGGAAGGCCAGTGAGGAGGAGGTTACAATAGTCGAGGCGTGAGATGACTAGGGCGTGGATGAGAGTTTTGGCAGAGGAGACAGACAGAAAAGGGTGGATCTTGGCAATGTTGTGGAGGGAGAAGCAGCAGGATTTGGCAACGGAGTCAATATAGGGTTTGAAGGTAAGGTGTGAGTCGAAGATGAAGCCCAAGCTGTGAGCTTGGGGGACAGGGAGGATGGAGACACCGTCAATGGTAATTGACAGGGGAGGGAGAGGAAGGATTGGGAGGGAAAATCAGGAGTTCAGTTTTTGCCATGTTCAGTTTGAGTTGGCGTTGAGACATCCAGGCGGAGATATCGGAGAGACAGTTGGTGAGATGAGCTTGAACAGAGGGGGAGAGGGAGGAATGGAGAGATAGTTGAGTGAGATAGAGATAGAGTTGAGTGTCATCAGCATATAGGTGATATTGGAAGCCGTGGGAGGCAATGAGTTTGCCTAGGGATTGGGTGTAAATAGAGAAGAGGAGAGGGCCAAGGACAGAGACTTTGGGAACCCTGACCGAGAGGGGTAGGGGTGGGGAGGGGGAAGAGTTAGGAAGATATATATTGAAGGAGTGGTCAGAGAGGTAGGAGGAGAACCAGTCAAGGACAGAGTCCCAGAATCCCAGGGAGTGGAGCGATTCAAGCAGGAGGGAGTGGTCAACAGTGTCGAAGGCAGCAGAGAAATCAAGGAGGGCAAGAATAGAGTAAAGGCTACTAGAGACTATTCTTGTCTCTAGTAGAGTAGAGACAAGAATAGTAAGATGGTGGCAAAGAGCATGCAGATAGCCTCTCCTTTCTGGAATCTCAACCAAGCATCGACGTTTGGTTCCCTTGGAGCTCTCAGGCTCAAAATTGGACTCTAATTAGACAGGGTGAAAACCCTCCTGCTGCTCTTTCTCTCTCTCCTGAAGCCTTGCATAAGCCAACAGTGGGTGACAATAGACATTCAGTCAGTGTACCAGCTGCATGCTCTGGGAGGGGTACCAGCCATGGCGGAGTCAGGTTGGGGCACGGAACTGACATGCGCCCAACCAAGTTGGCCGACAAGCACTCCCCAGTGCCCCACATCCCACCATGATGGGCAGTCATGGCATCTAGCCACGGTGGCCCCAGATCCCCAGTGGGAATGGGTCCAAAAATTAGACATACTGACCCACTATGGCTCGTGTTGGCCCACCAGGGTGGCCTTTGGGCAGTTCTGGGCCAGCCACCTACCCCAGCTGGGGCAGCAGCATGCCCACATCTGTCAGTCCAGAAATAGATGTCCCAGTCAGTCTCTGGTCCAGACAGGCCATAGTGGGATGTCGTCTGTTATCACCCATTGTCCCCCCAAGAGAACACTTGCCCACAGACTAAGAAAAAGAACTGTGCTTAATAGTAAGAGATACCAACCTCATCAAGATAACAGGCCTGATCCTGCTTCCATTTGGGAACTTTGACATTTGCTTCAATTTACTTTGTTGGTCTCAAACCTTTGGCTTACAAGCAATACAGAGCAGTGGAGCATGTGGCCTGCAAACCACAGGATGGGGATGGGGGAAGAGACCGTATTGGTTTATGTCACCCTAAATAGGCCTAACTATTTATTTTTTAAAAAAATGCATCTATACAGGCACCAGAAGACTGGAAACACAACAGATGATCTGGAGGTTTATCCCAACATTTTCCAAAAGTGCATTTTCCAAAAATGCAACAACAGCAGGAAAGCTCTGTAATTCACAGTATTTTAAAAGAAGTTCTGAGAGTTACTCAATTACTTTGTTGTTTGTGCTGTCATTTGTCTTGTAACCTGCCCTGAGCCTTAATGGGAAGAGTGTGATGATGATTATTATTATTAACAGCAGCAATGTCTGAGGAAGGTGGCAACATAGGGTATTTTCAGACGTTACGAGATCACAGTGAACCACGGTGAATACCCACCTGTGGTCACTGTGGCTCAAACGTCTGTTTGGCGGCCGGACGCTGCGGCCGCATTGGCCCCGCCTGTCTCCCTGGAGGGCGGGCGGCGGGGTGCGTGGAGGGGGCGGGGCCGTGCGGCCGCACATTGCTCCGCACGGCCCCCCCCTCCCAGATTCCCCGCCGGGATCCCCCTGGCACGTCTGATATGGCGTGACGGGGTGACCCCCGCGGGGAATGAAAGGGTTGTTTTTGGTATGGGGCCAAGCGGCCCCGTAACGTCTGAAAACACCCATAATGTCAGTTTGAGTGGCTAAAGTTTTTTGATTTAGTAGTGCCTTAGGCCCATTCTGCAGAGAGAGAAAATGATTGCACAAGATGCAGACTCAGGAGTGGACAATCAGTCTTCTACTAGCGAATTTTCAGCGTAAGTGTTTGGAATGTGTTCTTATGGCTTGTTTTACTCTCTTTCCATCTCAAAAACCCAGGAGAGAAATGTTATCATCCTTGAGAGTGCTGTGCTTATACTTCATAATATCATAATCTGCAAACAGCTGTCTCCTATTCTTCTAACACACTTTTCACACCTCTGTAGAAATTTCAAGGCTACTTTGAATTTTTGAGGGATACTCAGTGTAATTTTCAAGGATAATTAACTATTTTTCCTACCACAGAACTTTCTAAAAGAATAGCATCTTTGAACCTTGGTTGTCTAAGTGAAAAGGAATCACTCGCTGAAAGAAGAATTTCCTTGCTGGATCACCAGAGCTGGGAAAAGTCAGAGCAAGAAGGTGGTAATCAGACTGATGCGGAGGAATGGAGCAATGCCTCAGGATATAACATAAAAAGTATAACTGAATCTACTGCTAAAGGTGCCAATGGTAAGAAGAAATTATTATACGTAAAACCAAATTAGTACCCTAATTATATTTATGCAGCTCCAGCGATGTTAATAGTATTGTATCTCACCTTTCTTCCCTCATCTCTGTTCAAAACTCTGCTGCCAGGATCATCCACCTAGACCATTGCTTTGATTATGTGCAGCCGCTCCTCTCCACTGGCTCCCCCTTCCTGAGCATATTCTGCAAAAGCTCCTCATCTTCACCTACAAAGCCCTTCACAACCTCGCTCCCCCCTCGGCCCTAATCTCCCTCTGAACCCCTGTTCGAGCACTCCGCTCCTCCTCCATCCCCTCCCTCACCCTCCCACGTGTCCCCTGCTCCCCCAACCGTCTTTGTCCCTTCTCCCTTCCTGCCCCACACGCCTGGTACTCTCCCTGCCCTCATCCGCCTTGCCCCCTCCCTTCGTACCTTCAAGTCCCGCCTCAAAACCCACCTCTTCTGCTCTGCTCTGCCCTTCCTAACTCCTGCTAACCATCCCCACCCAGGATTATCCCCCACCTGTTATCTGCAAACTCCCATTGTACTGTAACCAAGCCAAGAACGTGTACCTGAGTTCTCGCATCCTCATGATTGTTGCGTCCCTTGTCTCTCCCTCTGTTCTCCCCTCCCCCTGTCTTTTAGATTGTAAGCTCTCGAGCAGGCACTGTGTCTATCTTATTCTCTGTAAAGCACCAGGTACATCGCTGATGCTATATAAATGCTATTAATAATAATAATAATTAATAAAAATAATAATAAAAATAAATAATTATTATTTTATTTATATAGAGCAAGCAGTGTACCTGGCAGTGTACAATCAATAGTTATAGACAGGTCCCCAAGGACACTTACAAGCTAAGAGAGACAATCTAGGGAAAGCCTGATGGAAGAGGTAGGTTTTCAGTAGGGGTGTGCACCAGGCCCCCATGTCGTTTTTGTTATTAGAAAGACATTTTTGTCATCGTTATTAACGACTGTCATTTTCGTTATCATTGTCGCTATTGGTATTGGTATAATTTCAAACAAAGATTTTATTTTTGGTATCAGTATCAATTCTGATATTTTTTTATATTTATATTTATAATTTTATATATATAAATATAAGTAGCAGTGGATACTGTATTCCTCCTTATTTATTTAGGTTTATTTTAGGGAATGTTTATATTGTGAAGGCTATGTGGCCAGTAATAAAACATTTATTATTATTATATATATATAATATTATAACATAATATTTATAATAAAACAGACTAGCCTAAATAAATACCTATATAATATCTGATCTCTCTCTATACGTACACAAGTAATATCTAAATCTAAGGGAGACAGGGAAGGAAAAAGGAAAACTATAATCTAATCAATTGTCTATATAACTATTCTAATCTAACCTATGTGTCTATAATATATATCTAATCTCTACTACCTATCTATATATAATGTACAGGGGAGAGAAGGGAAAATGTAGGGTATGAGGAAGGAAAGGTATTGGTAATACAATGAGGGCTAGGGAGGAATTTTTGTATGCAAGCACCACACTTCTGTAAACGCAGCCTGACAAGCAGAGCTCTCCCAGAACAGAGAGAAAAAGCCTGACCCTCCCATTATACAGGGTTGCAGTGCCCTCCTCCAGAACCCCCCTGAATGGTTGTGGGAGGCACTAGGCATTGAGCAATCACAGAGTAGGGGTGTGCATGTTATTTTTGTTATTACAATAATAATAATGAAAATTGTCATTTTCTTTATCATTATTACAATAACAAAAATGACAAATAATAATAACAAAAATAGAAATGAAAATGACATTTTATTTTTTAAATAAAGGGAAAAAATGAAAAACATATTTCTAGCTATAACGTTTTTGTTTGTTGTTCCTTTCTGTTGAAACTGGGGGAGATTGTACCCCCAATGTTCATCGCCTACCCGGCCCCTCCCCGATCGGGGGGGCGGCTCGGGGGCGGCAGCCGTTGTCCTCCCGCCGCTGGGCTGGATGAAGACACGCTGCTTGTCGGCGCACGGCGCGGGGGGGGGGAATCAAAAGCGGCGCGAAACGAGCTCTCGCGAGGTGTGGGAGCTCGCGGCCGCCATCTTGTGGTAGGCGCGAATCGGGGCATTCGCGCCTAAGGATTCAACGTGGAAGCAGCGTGCTGGTGTCTCGGGCTCCCGGGCGAGGTTTGGATTTTGCTCGAGGCCCTTAGGGGATACAGTGCAGTGGGGAAATAGTAGGAGGGTGGGGTGCCTTCCCCCCCCCCCTACAGCCAAGTGCCGTGCCTGGATAGGCCGGCTGGATTAGGAAGGTAGACTGATGAGCTTTCTCCCCCCCACCCCGCTCACCCTTAACGTGGGGCTGGCAGGGACGCCACTCCCTGTGGTTGTTCGGAGGTGTGGGTTCGTGATACCGTTGGTCAGGTCAGGAGGTAGGCGAGAAAGGGGGGCACGTGGTGCCACGTGGCAGAGGAGGCTACCCCTCACCGAGGAAGGGGTGCAAGTGCGTAGGCCCGTGCTGACTGATAGGAGCTTGCAGACGCCTTATCTAGCCCACCCTTTAATCAATGATGAAGAAAGGGGGCGGGGGTAAAAAAGGGAAAGGTCCTGCAAAAAAGTCTCTGGCCAAGCGGGTGGAGGAGGTTTTGGAATCCCTCCAGGCCAGGATGTCGGGGTGTGAAGGTATTCTTAACACCTTAGCGTCTGGTGAGGGGAGGGAAGAAAGGGGGGATGGACTGCCCGTTGGGGCCTCCCAAGGTGAGGGGGTGCCAGTCCTCATAGGGGCAGCAGGACACGAGGTGTCTGTGGTAGATGAGGGGTCATTGGAGGGACCTAACCCACGCAATACGGTGGGAGGTGAGAGCTCAGGTGTGAGCCGAGTTGAACCCGATGCCGATGAAAGGGAGGCACCCGGGTCCTGGGTCGGGGCGAGCACGGGGATTCTGCTGCCTCCTGCCCAGTTCAGGGATAGGGAGGAGGTAGTCACTGGAGCTCCTCAAGGGGGCCAGGGCCCGCCCCGCGAGGGTACGAATGTAAGGGCTGGGCCCCCGGAAGCAGCGGGGCCGGGGGTACCGCCCCTGGCTGGGCCTCCCTCCCCGCCCCGGTGGGGGGGAAGGCGTCCTTTGTCGCCAAGCAGGGACCTCGATGAAGAACCACCGACCCATCGACCTCGGGGTGACCAGCTGGCGGCTGTCCTCGAAACGCTGAACGTGTTCATGGGCAAATTCACAGCGCTTGAGAATCGTGTGGCAGAAATGGAAGGGGTGCGCCGAGCGGCAGCGGTGCGGGACAGCACCCGCGATCACGGCAGGATGGACGGGTGCGGAGCAGAGAGCTCTTCGGATCGGAGGCGGGGGTCACAGCCAGGCCCAGTGTCGGTGGAGCCATCGACCGGGGGTGCCAGTGCTAGCCAAGGCCTTGCAGGTAAGTGCCCGCAGTGCATCACCTGCAAGTGTGGCCTGGAGGCAGGGGGTGATAAAGAAAGGGCTGCCCAGGCCGCTCCAGCGGCTACTAGGCGACTTGGTTGGGTTGGGGCTTGGGTCCCCTGGCCAGGCAAGGAGCCTGGCGGTACGCGGGATGTTTCCCAGTCGGTCCTTGATATCGGAGCTAGCACAAGCCAAGGCTCGGGGCATGATAGCTTGGTCTCTGGGGTGTGCGGGGCGTGTCCCCATAGGGCGGAGTCGGCAACGCCGGCCCGCGCAGAGCAGGGGACATGGGCGCCCTTGGGGGCGCCCATTGGGGCACATTTGGCACAGCATACTCGGGATAAGATTTGGAAAGGGGAGTATGTGGATGTATTCTCCTTGTTGTATACTGAGCCAGTCCTTGATCCCAACAGTAGTGAGAAGGACAAGGAAAAAGAACGGTTTAAGCACCCCAAAGTTGAAAGGAACTGGACCAATTGGTCTGCTTCCTTTTCTGTACTGTTGGGGGTTATGGTTCAGGCTTCGCCAGAAAGGGCAGCAGAACTTTTAAAATACCAGGACATCGTGCGCAGGGCCTTTGACACCGGCAACCCGGGTGCATGGCTGTGCTACGATGAGGGGTTCAGGAAACGGGCAGCAATAACTCCAGGTCTGAGGTGGGACGTTTATGCCCAGGACCTCTGGCTGGAGTGCATGTCCAACGTAGCAGGAGTGCATAGGACGGACAGTGGTCACACTCTAGCAAAGGGTGGGGTAGCCCCTATGAATGAACCCTTTCGGTCAGGCGGGCGCCGTAGCAACCAAAAGAAAGGGTTATGTTGGGACTACAATGAGGCTGGGGGTTGCGCCCGCTCCCCGTGCCGTTTTAGGCACGCCTGTTCGCAGTGCGGGGGAGGGCATCCAGGGGTTCAGTGCAGCAGGGGGCGTTCATCCTCCAGAGGCCGACAGCCAGGGAGGCCTGGAGCGGGTGGCTCCCAACAGCAAGGTGGAGGAAAGGGCCCCAACCCCAGTCAGTTATGAGGCATTGGAGCGTGCCCTAAGAGGTTGCCCTATGTCGAACGAGGTGGCCTACGTGATTTCGGGCTTCCGGGATGGCTTCGTCATCCCGGCCAGCTTTGATAAGACTAGAAGGTGGGTAACAAACCTCAAGTCTGTGTATGGTAATGAGGATTTGGTGGCCACCAAGATTGCCAGGGAACTTGCTGAGGGTCGCATAGCGGGCCCATTTGCAGAGCGTCCTTTTTCTAACCTTCACGTATCGCCCTTAGGCATAGTACCAAAGAAGCAAAAAGGGGAATTTCGCCTCATCCACCACTTGTCCTACCCAAGGGGGAGGTCGGTGAATGATGCGATCCCGGCCGAGCTGTGCTCGGTTCAATACGCTTCCCTCGATACGGCGATAGGGCTGGCGAGGGAGTGTGGGTTGGGAGCGCAGTTGGCGAAATGTGATATTAAATCAGCATTCCGCCTGCTGCCAGTTCACCCCTCAAGCTTCAGGCTTCTGGGGTTCCAATTCAGAGGCCAATTCTATTTCGATAAAGCTATGCCAATGGGGTGCGCGATTTCTTGTTCGGCCTTCGAGCGTTTCAGCTCCTTGCTCGAATGGTTGATACGCCAGAGAACACGATCACGATATATCATTCATTATATCGATGATTTTTTGTTCCTTGGGGGGCATGGGACGGGTGAATGCCAAAGGGTTTTGGGAACATTTAAGGAGCTAGCTAGTGAGCTGGGTGTCCCCTTGGCCCCCGAAAAAACGGTTGGCCCGGCTACAGTGTTAACATTCCTAGGGATTGAGTTGGATACCAACGAACAGGTGTCACGCCTGCCGTTGGATAAATTAGAAGCCCTAGTGAAAGAAGTGGATTGGGTAGCAGGGAAGGACAAAGTAACAGTCAAGCAGTTGCAGGCGCTGTTGGGAAGTCTTAATTTCGCCTGCAGGGTGGTAGCACCAGGGCGGGCCTTCCTGTCCCGACTGTACGAAAAGGTTGGCAGTAATCAGTTGGGGCATCACCACATCAGGGTCACTGCAGAAATGAGGGAGGATCTTAGGACATGGAGCCATTTCCTTCACAACTTCAATGGAGTCAGCATGTGGAGGCGGAGGTGGTTATTGGAAGCTGAGCTTCAGGTCCAATCTGACTCGGCCGGTTCCGTGGGGTTCGGGTTATACTGGGCTGGCAAATGGTGCGCCGCACCATGGCCGGAACAGTGGGTACAGGAGGGAGTGACAAGGGACCTTACGTTTCTTGAGCTTTTTCCTATAGTTCTGGCTGTCTACATATGGGAACGGGAGTTTGCCAACAGAACAATATTGTTCTGGTGTGACAACCAGGCGGTAGTCCAGGTTATAAATGCCATGTCGTCCCATTCCAGAAGGGTAATGGGGCTGGTGAGAGCGTTCGTACGCCAGTGCCTCGGCAGTAATATTCTTTTCTCAGCCAGGCATGTCCCGGGCATTAGCAACGGGATTGCTGACGCACTCTCTCGCCAGCAGATGGAGCGTTTCAGGCAGTTGGCACCCGAGGCCAGACAGGAACCGGAGGTACTTCCTCAAGGGATGTGGAACATTGGACAGTAGAGATGTTCCAGGCAGTGCAGGGGTCACTAGCGCCCCGCACTAGAGCGGCCTACTCCCAAGCCCTAGGAGAGTTCCAGAACTTCCGCGAGGACAAAGGTTGGGGGACACAGTTCCCAATAACTGAGGCACAGGCCATACAGTTTGCGGTCCACTTAAGGAGGAAGGGCCTGGCCCCCAGGACGATATCTGGAAAGTTAGCGGCTTTGGCATTTTATAATAAATTAGCGGGCTTCACATCCCCGAGTGCGGGGTTTTTAGTCAGGAAAATGCTGGAAGGGTGGCAAAGGGAATGCCCTAGGGAGCCAGACAATAGGCAGCCTATCACACCCGAGGTACTGCTGCAAGTATGCGGGCAGTTGCCTGTTGTTTGTTTTTCATCATTTGAGGCCACAATATTTGACAGTATGTTCAAATTGGCATTCTTTGGGGCATTTCGGGTGAGTGAGATTGCGGCTGTTAGGTCTTCAGAAACAGGGGGATTCGTATTGGGTATTAACGATATCCAAGTGGGGGCTGAAGGCTTGACCGTCTGGCTTAGAGGGTCCAAAACTGATCAACGGTGTCAGGGACAGCAGGTAAAATTGGTGCGCATCTCTGAGGTGCAATTGTGCCCGGTGGTAGCACTTGAGGCCTATTTGGCGGTTCGTCCCCCATGGCCTGGGCAGCTTTTTATTCACCGATCTGGGGCGAGGGTTTCCAGATATCAATTCGCGGCAGTCCTGAGGAAAGCTCTTAAGAGGGCTGGTCTTCCCCCGCAGGAATTTAGCAGTCATTCTTTTAGAATAGGTGCTGCAAGTAGTGCGGCAGCTGCTGGCCTGTCTGAGGAACAGGTAAAGAACATAGGAAGATGGAAATCCAGTGCCTTCCGTGCGTATGTGCGGAAGGTCACGTTGTGAAGGTGAGGGGTCCCATGGTTATGAGGGCCGTAACAGGCGCTGGCTTTGATAATCAGGTCTGTTTCTACAGGAGGGGAGCGATCATCACGTCAACAGAGAGTTGTGATCGTCGGCCACAGTATGGTCTACTGGGCCGGAAAACGAGCTGGACGCTCGTATTGGGGAACCCAGCTGGGTCTGGGGCATCTTGCCGAAGTGACCTGGAGGGGAAGAAGCGGCATGAAATGGGCTCAGCTTCTACCGGTGGTCCATGAGTTGGCAAGAACGACGCATCCAGACATACTGGTAATACACCTGGGGGAGAATAATTTACCGGTGGAAACAGGTCTACACCTGGCCACCAGCATAAAGCGGGACCTCTGGGAGGTCAGGAGACTTCTCCCCGGTACCAAGTTAATATGGTCTGAGATGCTGGAAAGGATTCGTTGGCGGAACGCCGTGCGCCCGGGCAAGGTGGACAAGGCCAGGAAAAAAGTAAATAAGGAAATTGAGCGGTTGGTGGCAGATTTGGGAGGAAATACGATTCGGCACCCGGCAATTAAGTTTTCTCGGCCAGAGCTATTTCGGGCTGATGGAGTGCACTTATCGGATGAAGGATTGGAGCTGTACCTGATAGCGATACAGCAGAAATTGTCCATGTTGCTAGGCTAATCGGGGAGGGGGGAGCGAGGCTAGCCAAGCTACGCTGGCAGCCTCTAGTGGCAGGGGTCCGGCAAGTCAGGAAGTTAGGTAGGGATAGTCTGCTGCCAGGTCATCTCCTTAAAGAGATGGGGTACACGCGAATGCTAGAGCTTGCCAGCCAGCATCGCGCTGAACCCAGGAAGGGGGGGCGGGCTGGCGAAAGACCTTAGGACAGGAGCGGTCCAGGGTTCTCGCAGCCTGCCCTCATTCCTTCCTTGGGTCACGGTAGGATAAGGCCGCCTGACCCGGCCGGGGGCGGCCAGGCAGGTGTGACATTGCAGCAGCTATAGGTGACATGGAGCGGTACTGAGGGACATCAGACCGCCTTAAGTTTACTCTACCTAAGTTAGGAATAGTCAAGGTGAATAGGACCCGGAAGGGCATAGCCCCTTCCTCCCCGATAAGGATAATAATAATAAAATATGGTGCGGCCTGATTTACTCCACAAAACGGTGTTCGTGTCTTCTTTCAGAGTGGGGGACAATAGAGGGCACTATGTGTACCAAATTTCAAAACAATTAGATAAAGGTAACCTATTTTAGAAGCAATTGAACATTGTGATTTTAAGAAAAGCTCCATTCACATTCATGACTACAACTTCTTTATCTGCCATTTGATTTGCATGAAACCTGTGATTATTATGGCCCTCCACAATCGTAACACATCTACCACTTTTCAGACAGATTGGATAAGGGGTCCTGATGGTATAAGACATTAACTTGAAAATACATTTCCAGCTGTAACATCTGTATATTAAATCCTGTTTCCAATATATTTGGCAGGAATGTATCACATACCTTTCCTGTAACCTCAGCCAAACTACAGGACAATTATGTAAAGGAACCCAATTTGATAAGCAATTGATGTTGTCCCTGTGAAGACCATTATTCAGATAAATAGCAGCACATGCAGTGCAGCGCGACCGGCTTCTGTCTTAACGCGTGGCTCGGGAGGCGCGTCTGCGGCGCCTCATCTAAAAATGGAGTCAGAGGAAGGCACCTGGCATGGCAGGGGGAGAGAGACTGTAGGAGGGAGGATGTGGAGCAACCCAAAAGACTGAAAGACACATTCATTGGCCAATTACTGTATGCGTCTAGCTTTACAGGAACAATTGGTAGTGGCTTCGAGGCGGGCATAGGGGGCGGCCCTGAGGCGGGCATAAGGGACATAACTGGGACTTTGGGGATAGCATCCCAGCAATCAGGAGACATAGTTTATACATCCAGGCTGGCCAGTTATCATCACGATCACATCCTGTAGCACTGTGACAGAGGACATTAGAGAATCTGTATTGGCTCTTTGCTAAACAGATGCTTCTGACTTCCCAGTAACAAGTGGGGGGAGAGATGTTGGGATGGTCACAGCACACAATGAGGATATTTGGTTGACCTTTCTGCTGGCCAATTCGCATCACAAACCGATCTTATACCACGGTGACACGTAAGAGAATCCCTGGCATAGGCTCCTTCGATGCATATGCTGTGTGGGAAGATAAAATTAGGACCCTTGATCACATCTTTCTGATATTTGGCAGAGATGATCTTGAAAGTGTGAGATACACTCCTACCAAATTTCATGTACACTGGTTGGACTACAAATTTGTTGCAGTCAGACATACATTTATATGTTAATTGCTTATACCACCATGACCCTTTATCCAATTCTTCTGAAATTTGAAAGAGATAGTAAATACGGGAAGGGTATAAACTTGCCATGTTTCATCTACATTAAATGTGAGACAAAGAAGTTACAGCTAATAATGTATATGAAGATTTTTGCAAAATAAAATAATTCAACTGCTTCTAAAATTTGATTCCTTTATTCAGTCTTTTTGGAATTTGGTACACTTAATGCCTTTCATAGTAGGTATATTCTCCACATGTTTCAGCCAAATATAGTGAAAGACAAAAAAGTTACAACCAAAATTGTGGTTTCCATTGAAACCAATGGAAAACAAAAGCGAAAACGAAAACGACAATTTGATATTTATGAAAATGAAAATGATAGATTTAAATAACAAAAACGAAAATGACATGGGCCCCTGGTGCACACCTCTATCACAGAGTGCCATGAGACTGCTGGGGCCTGCTTGCGCTGCTCATTGGCCAGCAATACATCCATCAGATACTGCTGAGCTACTCATCCCTCCCAACACAGGCACAGTTCAAGAGTTCAGCCCTGTTTAGGGCTCTGAGATGTCTGCTCCCTCCTTCCCTCTACACATTTTCCCTCCAAAACCCAACTGCCACAGCACTAATAATAACGACAATGATAACAACATTGTCATTTTCGTTACCATTGTTGTTATTCTCGATTGTCATTTCTATTATTGCAATAACAATGATGAAAATGACAATTTTCATTATCGTTATGGTAATAACGAAAATGACATGCGCACCCCTAGTTTTCAGGAGGGATTTGAAAGTTAGGAGGGAGGGAGCAGAGCAAATGTATCCAGTGAGGGAACTGGTATTCATCTCTCTGTATTCAGGGAGGTGAAGACAAGTAAGCCTGTGTCCCACAAGCCACAGCCTGTGGGTGGGGGAAGAATATTGGTTTATGTCAGACTAAAAATGGCCCTAACTATTAAAAAAATAAATACATCTATACAGGTACCAGAAGACCGGAAGCACAACAGCTGATCTAGATAACAACTAATGCGTTCATGTAAAACTTGGAGCCAGTGTAGGGTGGAGAGGAGGGGCTGAATGTAGTCAAATGGCGGGCAGGGTGAATGACTTTGGCACCAGAGCATTGAACGGAGATGAGGGGGGTGAGATCAGAGCAGGAGAGACCAGTAAGGAGGAAGTTACAGCAGTCAAGGCAAGAGATGACTAGAGCATGGATTAGGGTTTTTGCAGTGGAAATAGTAAGTCAGGGCCAGATTTTAGCAATATTATACAGAGTGAAGTAACAGGATTTAGCAACAGCCTGGATCTGAGGTGTAAAGGAGAGGAAGGAGTCAAAGATGAATCCCAGGCTATGCGCTTGAGGAACAGACTAGATGGTTTCTCAGTGGAAATTGAGAGGGAAGTGGGAGGGGAATGTTTTTTGTGGGGGGGAGATGAGGAGTTTGGTTTTATCTCACCGCCAACTCTAGCATAATATGGCCATCCAAGCAGAGATGTCAGAGAGACAGTCAGTAATACGAGACTGGATAGAGGGGGAGAGATTGGGAGTGGAGAGAGGTGTGTCTCATCAGCATACAGGTGATACTGGAAGCTGAGAGTTCTTCTTCGAGGATCTCCGCAATTCTCACTATTGGGATTCACTTTCTGCTCCGCAGGTACCGGAAAACCTCTTGTCACAGTTTCCAGGCAGAAGATGTCCTGGAAAGTTCTAGAACATGGTGAGGGCTCCGTTCCTCCTCCCCTCCCAAGAAAAGCGTGGGTTGCAGATTGCGCGAGAGTGGGAGTACATAAAAGGGGGTGGAGCCCTCCCCACCTCAGTTCCTTCCAACTGCGTCGCGATTGGAAGACCTCCGTACTTCTCAGCACCGTCAGTAGTTTACCTCACAGAGAGAGACTCTTTTCTCTGGTAAATTCTCATTGTTTTCTTCCTAAAAAAAAGGAAAAGAAGAAGATAAGAACAATTCATAAGAACTTGCGGTTGGGTTTTGCCCCACCCCGTGGGGTTCCCCCCCAGGGGCCTATCATCTACCTCTCCTGGGCCGGCAAAGTATGCCCAAGCAACCGGACTTCAAGCGGTGCACCTCCTGCCCTGCCACGCTCTCAGTGAGTGACACTCATGAGCTTTGCCTTTCCTGCCTGGGAGAAGGACATAACGCAAGGACTTGCTCTCACTGAGCTCTTCTCTCTTCTCGGACTAAGAGGGTGCGTGCCCTGCAGCTGCAGGAGCTCCTTACTAAGAGAGCCGTTCAGGGGGGCGAAGAAGGGCCGCTGTCCTTTTCGTCCAGGCACCAGATCTCCATGGATCCGTCGGCTCCCCCCCAGGCTGCTCACTCCCACGCTCCAGAGACGGTGTCTGCGGCCTCGGTACCGTTACCTGTACCACCGGTACCAGACGTAGCTGGTACTGGCACCGGTACCGGCACCGCTGCTCCCAAGGAACACCACTCTAAACGACAGGGAGAACACCATAAAAAGAAGAAGAGGTCATTCAGTGCTGACGCAACCGTTACCCGGACTCTAGAGGTGGACACGGTGTTCTTGGAGCCGCTCCCGGTGACACAGCCGATGGCACAGAGTCGGTACCGCAACCACCGGTACCGTCGGTCCATCAAGCTCCACCCGCACTGCAGTTGACAGAGGATTGCCACAGGCACTCCTGGTCTACTTCACACACACGGTTCCAGTGGCACCATCGCTCCCGTTCCAGGTCGCCTAGGCAGGAGACCTTGGAAGCAGATCTCACCTTAGAGGGAGAGCATACTGATCTTCACCACCTCCTCAGAGAACCGCTCCATTTCTATAGCGATCAGCTCTGGATTTCCATGTTCCTGTTGCTCTCCATACAGGGACTCATGGTACCGTCACAGGGACTATAGCCGGTACCATGGGTATGAGCATATGGACTATCAGTGCCGTTCTCAGAGCAGATCTCCTTACCCCTCAAGGAGTGACTTTCTGTGCCTGGAACATGATCAGCACCAGGCCACTCGCCAATATAGACCCCCGGCACCACCTTGGGCACCGCCTACAGCAACAATGTTCAGACCTCCACCTGACTCTCCACGAGACCTTGCCCTCCAGTTAGGTATGCAGCCAAACCAGTCCCGGAAACAGCTTCGGTTACCAGTACTGGCGGTACCACCAGTACCAACACTGCAGATAGAACCGCAGCAGCAGAATATCTCCCCTGCACACCAAAGGGAAACAAGGTTAGACCCGCCGGCGGAGTTTTCTTTCTTTAATGTGCTGCTGGGCATTCCACCGCTACCCATGGCGGCTCCCACCATGGCAACAGCTCCTGCTGCCCCTCCTGATGTTGAGGCCTTGTCTGAGTGCTCGGCTTCCTTCTCCTCGTCTTTGCAAGAGGAAGATGAAACCATTTCTCCTCCTCCCCCTGACACCATCTCTGACACTAACCCCACCCTCTCCGCAGAGGACAGTAAGGCCTTTCAGGCCATGTTGAGGCACCTGGTCACTGCCCTCCCCAAGTTACCCATGAGGGTCATAAAGAAAGCACAGTCAGGACCCGTCTTCGGCATCCTGGGGTCAGGGGACTCTGGCCAGATCACGATCCCTATGCTGGATCAGCTTTTGGAACCCACAAAGGCTGTATGGGCAAAACCTTCCTCTGCCCCGCCCACTAACAAGCTAGCAGATTCTTTGTATGCTATCCCCAGGGAAGGGGCAGCCATGTTTTATAGACACCCAGCCCCAAACTCCCTCGTCATAGTGGCAGCTTCCTTAAAATCTAGGGCCGTAGGTATACAGACTTCCCCCACAGATAGGGAGGGTAGACGCCTAGACGTGCTGGGCAGGAAAATCTTCTCCTCAGAAACCCTCTCCCTTCAAGCCGCCAACTACGGCTCCGCTCTCTGTGGTTACCAGCACTGGTTATGGTCACAATTGGGCAGAGCATCCAATCCCGCTCAGATCCTTGCCCTCCAGCAAGAAGGCATGCAAATAGCACAATTCCAACTCACCGCTAACATGTACATTGCCGACTCAAACATTAGAGGTATGACCTCGGCCATTACTCTCAGACGGCATGCCTGGCTTCGATCTACCGCCCTAGCCCCTGAAAACAAGACCCGCATTGAGGACCTCCCCTTTGATGGAGAGGGACTCTTTACAGCCTCTACAGATGACACTTTGAAGGTCAAGGAAATGTGCCAGACCGCTAGGTCCACAGGGGGTTAAATTTCTTCAACCTTTAATAGATAAATATCCTGGTGGGATGGAAGTTTTTTTATTGCAGATGGCCTTATCCGATGTCTGCCCTGAGGTTACCGCTGGGGTTATGAAATTTTTTAAATTTACATTTGATTATAGGACCAAATTTTTACAATATAAACCCCTGGAGGCAAATGATGAGTAAATGCAATTATTATTAAGAGTGTAGCCTGTACAAGATTGTCCTTTGTAAAGGTTATAATTTGCCTTTAGGACTATATGGATCGGGGTTAAAATATGGTTCACTCACCCCATTTTATTGTATTTTTGTATTTTAGTATAGTAAAATATATCTAATGTCTTGTTTGTTTGTATGTTGACAATGACCTATGGTCACGTTTTAATAAATTTAATTTAATTTGAAAGGTCCACAGGGGTTATCCATTCTGTTTGAAAGAGGCCATTCTATCAGTCCTCTGCCCCTTACCCTTACCAGGCCAGACAGTGCCCTCATTACTCCTACCAATCCAACAAATGGTATTCCCCCCAATACCAGCAGCCTCAGACTCCTGCTGCCCAACCTTGTAGAAGATTTACCAAACCAAGGGGTAAAGGCAGATCCTCCACCTCGTCGGCTGGACCTCCGCCCAAGCAGCGGCTTTAGGATATCTGAGATCAAAGGAGTTTATGAGCGTCCCCCTACCTTCCTCAACCATCTCCGGCCCTTTTACGATCAATGGACTACCCTTACCTCTGATCGCTGGGTATGGGAGATAATAATTTGTGGCTACTCCATCCAATTCCACACTCTCCCCCCAGACTCCTCCCCCCCCCCCAACACTCAAATACTACTAGAGGTACAGGAGATTCTTGCTAAGGAGGCCATTGAAGAGGTTCCCCTTATTGAACGAAATACAGACTTCTATTCCAGCTACTTCCTAGTCCCCAAGAAGGACAAGGGGTTCAGGCCAATTTTGGATCTGCGCCATCTTAACAAGTACATTAGAAAGTTTAAATTCCGTATGACTTCTCTCCCTATTATCTTTCTCGGCCTTCAACAAGGAGACTGGTTGGCCTCCCTTGATCTTAAGCACGCCTATTTCCACATTTCCATTAATGCTGCTCACAGAAGATACTTATGCTTTCTTGTAGGGAACCGTCATTTCCAATACTCGGTCCTCCCATTCGGCCTCTCTACAGTCCCAAGGGTGTTCACTAAATGTGTTGCAGTAGTCGCGGCTCATCTAAGGACAATGAAAGTAAGAGTATTCCCATACCTGGACGACTGGCTCCTCGCTGCATCCTGCAGACACACCCTGCTAACCCACCTCCACGAGACTCTCTCTCTTTTACAGGCTCTAGGCTTTATCATCAACCACAAGAAGTCACATCTGGTACCTACTCAACGGCTCCAATTCATCGGGGCCGTGCTGGACACCCTACAGTCGAGAGCCTACCTTCCTATAGACAGGTTTCACGACATTGTATTCACCGTTTCAGCCCTGTCAAGCCGAACCACCAGGCCTGTCTGCTACTTTCTCCGCCTTCAGGGACTTATGGCTGCAACTACAGCCATGACACCACATGCTTGCCTACATCTTCGACTGCTACATCAGTGGCTCGCATGGGTCTACACCCTGACCCGTCACCCCCTCTCCATGAAAATAACCATCCTTCAAGTGGTTCTCACAGATCTTCTTTGGTGGACCGACCCATCTCACTTCCTCATCTGCATGCTCTTCGATCCTCCTCAGGTAGAGATGTCCATCACCACCGATGCTTCACTCACAGGATGGGGAGCTCACATGAATCACACCAAGGGTTCATGACCTCTGGTCCAGAGAGGAGAGCCTCTTGCACATAAATTTGCTCGAGCTCAGGGTCATCCGTTGGGCACTCAAAACTCTAGTCAACCGCATCGCAGGTCGGAATGTCTTAATCCTCACAGACAACACCGCACCGATGTGGTACATCAACAAACAAGGTGGTGTGTGATCCACTCGCCTCTTCCTCGAGGCTCAGACCATTTGGACGTGGTGCATCGAGCGCAATGTTCACCTACAGGCCATACATCTTGCAGGCCAAGACAACACCTTTGCAGATCAGATCAGCTGCAGATGCTCCAACCAACACGAGTGGACTCCCAACGACGCTGTGTTGAACGACATCTTCTGCACATGGGGCACTCCTGCAATCGACCTCTTTGTAACACAAGAAAATGCAAAGATTCAAACATTTTGCAGCAGAGCACGTCGAGCTCCAGGGTCGATCTCCGACACCTTCGCCATCTCCTGGAGTGGGCCTTTTCTATATGCGTTCCCTCCTGTCCCCCTGCTGTACAAGGTTCTCCACAAGGCTCAGGTAGATCGCACCCACGTGATCCTCATAGCCCCATCCTGGCCCCGTCAACCGTGGTTTCAAACACTACAGAATCTAGCAGTGGACTCCATACTCCTCCCACTGCTACCTGACCTCCTCTCTCGCCAACAGGGCACTGTCCTCCACCATGACCTGCGGGCGCTCCATCTCTCCGCTTGGTTAATCCAATCTTAATGCAGGACGCCCCCCTGAAGTTGCAGAAGTCCTACTGAACTCCCGCTGACCCTCTACACGTGGCTGCTATGCCGCAAACTGGTCTAGTTTTTCAGTTTGGTGCACCTCTATTCCTTGCCCCCTAACTTCCCTCTCCATGCTCCATGTATTCAGATACTTGTTATATCCGCATGGCTCTGGACTCTCCATCACCTCTCTCAAAGTACACCTAGTGGCTCTTTCCTCTTACCTACAACCAGAGGGAGCTGACACTCTCTTCTCTCACCCACTCACAAGGACCTTCTGGAGAGGCTTGCTTAACTCCTTCCCGCCAACTTCACAGCCAGCCCCGCAGTGGGACCTTAATCTCGTCCTGACTAAGCTCATGGAACCTCCCTTTGAGCCTATGGCCACCTGCTCCCTGGAGACTCTCTCGCTCAAGATGGCCTTCTTGCTTTCCATCACCTCTGCTAGAAGGGTTTCTGAACTCTCCGCACTTCGAGCATCTCCTCCCTACACTTGTTTCCACAGTGATAAGGTGGACCTCAGGACAGACCCTTCGTTCATCCCTAAGGTTGTCTCTCCCTTTCATTTAAATCAGACCATCTCCTTACCTGTCTTTTTTCTGAAGCCACATTCTTCACAAGCGGAGCAGATGCTTCATACTCTTGACATCAAGTGAGCTCTCTTTCTACATCAACTATACTCGATCCATCAGAGCATCAGATGCTCTGTTCATCTCATATGGTGGCCAACGCATCGGGGTTCATCTTACATCACAAAGACTGTCCAAATAGATGCTCCTTTGCATCCAGAGGTACTATGAACGGGCAGGGAATCTCCCCCCCCCTCACCTTCGAGCTCACTCCACTAGGACCGTTGCCTCCTCATTAGCCAGTCTTTGTGGGGTGCCTATTCTGGACATTTGCAAAGCTGCTACTTGGTCCTCAGTGCACACTTTCACCAAGCACTATTCCTTGGACCTGGTGGCCAGATTGGACTCAAACTTGGGTAGAGCAGTTTTACAGTCTCTCTTTGATTGACCTCCTCGTCCCCCTCCTCCTTGAGATAGGTCACTTTACTGCTACTCACTCTCCCAATAGTGAGAATCATGGAGATCCTCAAAGAAGAAATAGAGGTTACTTACCAGTAACTCTGTTCTTCGAGAGAGCTCTGTGTATTCTCACGACCCACCCAGCCTTCCCCTCTGTCTCGGAGGTAACTTAATTAGGTCTTCCCGGGACGGGTTTGGAAGGAACTGAGGCATCAAGGGCTCTGCCCCTTTTATGTACTCCCACTCTCGTGCGATCTGGAGTCCGTGCTTTTCTCGGGAGGGGGAGGAGGGACAGAGCCCTCACCATGTTCTAGATCTTCTGCCTGGAAACTGCTGATGAGGTTTTCAGGTACCTGCAGAGCAGGAAGTGAATTCCAATAGTGAGAATACATGGAACTCTCTTGAAGAACAGAGTTACTGGTAAGTAACCTCTATTTTCAATTAATTCAGTTTACCCAGAGAAAGAGTGTAAAGGGAGAAGAGAAGAGGGCCCCGGTCAGGGCCTTGGGGAACTTCCACAGAGAGGGGAAGCGATGTAGAGGAAGTACCAACAAGAGAAATACTGAAGGAGTGGTTTGAGAGATATAAAGAGAACCAGAGAACAGACTCCTGGAAACCAAGGGAGTGTAGCAAATCCGGGACAGTATCAAAGGCAGCAGAGAGATCGAGGAGGACAAGAACGGGGTAGAGGCCCTTAGATTTAGCTAAGAGAAGGTAATCAGAGACAGCAGTCTTGGCTGGTGGTAGAGGAGACAGATGAGAGAAGGGGGGAGAGGGAGGAACCAAAGTCAAGAGGGTCAATGGATTGAAGGTCACGGACAGCACAAGAGGTTGGGGAAGCAGAAGGGCGTGAGTGGGAGAGATGGAATGAAGCAAGGTGATGGCCAGAAACAGGAAACTCTCTGAAGCCTGTCGGAGGCTAGCCCGGGCTGTGATCCTTTGGCCTGATTGGGTCAAAGTGGGCCATATTGGGGCTGCATGTTTGTTTCTGGGCCGGAAGACCTGGATCTTCCATGATGGGCAGCCATGGTTGGCTCTCATTGGCTGCCATGACTGCTCATTATGGCAGTGGACAGGGCACTGGGTGGGTGCAGCATGGGGGCGGGGCTGGCCGCAAGGTCTCCATTCTCTCTGCCCCTGAACTGTATGGCTGGTGGCCCAGCAGGGCGCGCGTTTGTTCTGTGCCCTGACCTGGACTGGACTGTGTCTGTCGCAACTGCCTGACCTGGGTCTGGTTTTACCCAGTGATACATTTTCTGGGCTATGGTATCATCTCATCAACTGTTGTAGAGCTGAAACAAAGAATGGATTTTGTATTCATGGATATTATTTGCATTTTAAGAAAATCTTCTGCTAATTTTGGTTTAGATACTTTGTTTATTTGAAGATTCCAACTACTTTTGTTTGGTAATTACTAATTTTGGTCATTTTGAATACTTTGTTTCAGTTATTGTGTACGTGCAATAGTGGACAAAATGAAATAATCAAACTGACTCATTATATGTCACACATGTCTTTGATCAGCAGTGGCACATTTTTTTCTTGAATTTCTTTGTAGTCATAGCTCTGCTTTAGGGCAACTTCTCTAAGGCAGAGCTTCTCAGCCTTGTTGAAGGAGAGACCCACCTGAACATTTTGAAAAAAATCTAGGACCCACCTTAAAAGTAAATAAATCCAAGACCAGGGGTGACTGGAAAGCAGCAGCAGGAGAGGGGAATGAGGGTAGAAATTCTGGCAGCAGGAGAAGCTTGATCCCAGCAATGGTGGTGGTGGCGGCGGCAGCAGCAGCAGCAGCAGCAGCAGCAGCAGGGAAACAGCATGAGTCAGTCATAAATAGCAAGAGGTGCAGGTAGTCATAAGCCACAACCTTCCTCTCCTTATCCCTCCCTCTTTCCTCAGTGGCACAGGTGGCCAGAACAAATACGTCCTGCCCCCAGGCCAGTTCGGAACCCACCTAAATCCCTCCTGGGAACCACCATCCCCACCCACTGATTGAGAACCATAACTCTAAGGAGTTTCACAGGCATGCATTTTAGGGCTTTTGCCTGCTGTGGCTTCTTGTCACCCACTAGGTGATGAAGGAAAATATAATCTCATTCTCAACATAGTCATAGCTGCAAAGATGAAATTTGTTATAGCGAAGCTAAACTGACACACGGTCACAGATGTTAATAAAAATAGGACACCATGCACATTTGCTGTAGAATATTTTAAAGGTTATAACTCTCTGAGGGATATTTTTAAAGGAGTCAGGGAAATTAACAATTAAATCTTGAGTTAAAAATCTCCCCCCAATATTTCTCTACATTATTAGGGATGGGCGAACGCGGTTCGGAAGTTTGGAGTTCGGACTGAACTCGACCAATTCGGTCGACTGAACCGAACTCGATTTTTGAACCAAACCGAATTTCCGAACTTGGCTCTGTTTGCCCATCCCTAAAAGATAATATTCCATTTAGTTCAATGGGGTTTGAATTTCCAAACTTTGTTTGGAAGTTCGGACCGAACTCGAATAGTTGGGTCGACCGAACCGAATTTCCGAACTCAGTTCTGTTCACCCATCCCTATCCATTATCAGAGATATACACTACAGTCCACAAATCACTTAGCGCAGAGTAAGTGACTTGTGGGTCACAGCCATAGTGCTGTAGCCACTGGAGAAAATATTTTTTAAAACCCACTTTCCAGCATTGGGTATTTTTGTATGTGATGGCTTTTAGAGCCGCAATGCATTGATCCTGCCTGTGGTGAGAGCCCTCACCACAGGCAGGATCAGGCCTGGCCACTGAACAAACGTTCCAGTGGTTGAGGCTGGGAAGGAGGCAGGGAGGGGGCGGGGGACGTGAGGACGACCCTGACCCCTGTACTGCTCAGTGCAGCCCCACTTTCTCCCTAACGGGCAGGTACCTATGTGTCTGCTGCACCTGCCCAGAACTGCTCTGGCCACCGGCCAGAATTAGGTATAGCGGACCATCAGACGTGATGGCCCACTCTACCACTGTCTGGGGTTGCCTTCCCCACACTGTGGCAGGGCTAACTCTGGGATGTGCTCTGTCAGGGAGCCCTGCACACATCCCAGAGTTAACCCTGCCACAGTCCAGGGTAAACTCTGCTCCCGCCCACAGCAAACATCTGGCGAGTGGGAGCAGACGTGACACCACCATGGGTGGCCATACCGGAGTTAGCATGGCCACCCGTGGTAGCATCATGTTTGAAAATACCTCTTGATTCCAAAAGTCTTCTCTCCATGGGGACCTGAGCATGGTGAAGAATATTATGGGAAATTCATTTTTGGCAACAAAATAAACTTTTTAGCAAAATAAAAAATTTCATGGAGAAAAATATCTGTCAAAAATATTAGCACTTGTGAATTTTTTTGTTGGAATTAAAATGTTCACCCCTTTTACTAGTGTCCCCTGTTTTCCCCAACAGTTTTCTCTTTTTTAACTTTATTTCGAGTCAGAGGGCAAACCCCTTACTGAGGGTGCAATCTTCCAGCTGTTTAACACCAATGCAAGCCTTTAGCACATTCACTTCAACGGGTCTTGCATTGGCACTGACTTAGTGCCAGCACTAAATAACCAGAGGATTTCCTCCAAGCTGGTGGGATTTTTTTGTGTGAGCTGCTGCTCATCAATACAAGGAACAAGTTTGAAATCTCACCTTTTATTTTGACTTCTTATTATTTTTGGTTTAATTTTGTTGGAAATGTGTTTATTTCTATGTCTAAGATTTTTTCACATTGGAACAGTTTATTGACATATAATGACTGGTCTGCATCATTGTAATTTCTACATCTGTTTCATTTTGCCAGTTATGGAAAATCCCAACATATACTTTTAAACATAGTAAAGTTTCTGGCAGTTTAGAGAGAAGTGAACTTTCTGCACTTGGAGTTCAAAGTTTTCTCCTTCCTGGTTCCTTATTACTATACAATGCCTCTTTAATTCCTGGAGGCAAAGCCTTCATGTTAAGCACTGGTCCACGGCACCAAATGGCAATTTATCATGTTTGTTGGCAGGCTTCCTGCTTCATCCTGCACCTGCCTTCTTGAAAGAAAACAAGACATCAGATACTTATTCAAATAATGGAAGAGCCGATCAACAGAGTATCCACACAATGGTAAGTTCTCCATGATAAAAGGGCAACTTTTTCATGCATTATATGTGACATATGCATCCTTTCTTTTAAGATTTATGACATGCATGACTATTAGTATTGTTAATATAATCAAACTTTTTACTGCCACGCTGCAAAGCTTAAACTTATTATCAAGAGGCTTCTGTAGTATTGTCAATAGAGCAATTTCATAAAATTGTTTTAAAACACCTGCACCATCTTTATAAATAGGGATATCATCAATATTAAATTTCCTTCTTCTGAACCATTATGCAACCGTGCTTCATCCATAGGCTCTTGGGACCGAAGCAAATAATAAGGTGAAATCAAATTTTAAAAAATCAAATATTCATTCAAGACTGGTGCTATATAATGTGTTCATATATGTATTATTGGATGATTGCTAGTGCATGTGTTATGTTCCCAGCATGTGAATGAAGAAGAAAAATGGAAGAATTAATGAATCCAAGAATCGTCACATGAAAAATTGGCAGGAGCTATTCATACATGTTGTCAAAGATAGGAAACATCTGGTTTATAGGCCACTTCTAACCTTATTCCCATTTTAATTTGGCCTATCATGGGTCTCCTCTGCCCAGTCCACTCTGTACCCTGTTCCTGTCATCTCTTCCTTAATATTCCCCAGGACCCCAGCTCAGAAAATGGTGGCTGCTGCTCCATCATGTTACCAAGGGTACTTTAGATGGATGGGCTGCTCCGGAGCTAGGAATGCCAGCCTTGGGTAGCCCGTCAGTCTAAAGGCAGCATGCCAGATGTGGAGTCATAGCAGACACGGCCCACTCTGGGCCAGTCCTGCTTACAGTGCTCCCTGTGGAATGGGAGCACCACAAGCAGAGCGGGTGGCCAAACCTGGGGCACCAGCCCGAGGCACAGCTGCAGTCCATCTGCTCGGCTGTTCCATACTGCAGCTCCGCTTCTGGCTGACTGTTGCACTCAGCAGCAGCCCACAGCATCAGGCAGTCAATCTGCCCATAACTCCATGGGTGGACTGTGGACTAGGGCTGTAGTGGCATACCGCTGCGGCAGCTGTTACCGACGAAAACCCCTATTCCGTGCATCGTAGCACGGTTCGGCAGAGACAGCTTTCCGACGGCTGCGGTTTGCTGCAAATGGTGCCGCAGCATTGTGACTGGTCAACGGAAGCCGAACTTTTGCGGATTTCAGTAAGAAGCGGCACCAACTCCCCTTTCCATCGATCGCGGAATCTTTGTGGTTATCTGATCATTGTATCATGTTATGCCACCCGGAATACTCGGTACTGCGAGACCTGGCGGCATGATCAACTCTCGGACCTTGTTGATGACACCCGCATGCCCAATTTCATTGGCTAGGGCTCTCCCAGAGAGACATGTACCGCCTTCACCATTATGTATAAATAGGTGTGTTTCTAGCTTCCTTCTCCCTCTTGATCCCGAATCGCAGTGAGAGTGAGTGACTGTTGGAGCTGCGCCGCCAGTGTCTGTGTTTGTTAACACACTCTGATCTTCCGTGCTCCGCGACAAAACACCGCATCGTGACTCGAGAGAGAGAGTCCTATCCCTTCCTAATTCATAGCATACCATTGATTTTGGATAAGTGCAGACTACACACAACTTAAAGAAGGTTTTGTGTAAGTGCTTGAACTTTTCTGATAATTCTGCGAAACTGTGCTTTATTTACGTGCTAATTTAGTGCTAAAGCAGCTAAAGTAATTCTGCTACAGCTACACTTTAAATTTTCCATTATCTTTTTTTAAAAATAAATGTGCACATATGTTGTTTGCTGCTAGTCTTTTAGTGTTTATGTATATGTTTATCGCTCAGTTTGTGCTTATGTTCATTTTGTTCATGATAATTGCTGTTGGTTGAATGGATGGTGGGAACATTGGATTTTTGTGAAAACTGTGCTGTTGGGTTGATAACTGTGGCTGTCCCGATTCTTTTGTTGTGAACGGTGGGCAAAAGGCGACCAGAGCTATCGCCTCCCCCCCACTCCATGCACTCCCGTGACTGACTCCCCTAACAGCCCCCCCACCTATTCCTGCATGTGCTCCAGAGTCCCTGCTCCAGGATTGCCGACAGCTTCTACAGCTACCGGCTACCGCCCCCCGTCCTGGCTCTCTATTGATTGACTGTCCCGGCAGCCCCCCCGTGCCTATTTCCCCATGTGCTCCCCCGAGTCCCTGCTCCAGGCTTGCCGGTGGCTTCCGTAGCTGCCGGCTACGGCCCCCCTCCTCCTGCCTCTCTATTAAGTGACTCTCCCAGCAGCCCCCCCGGTGCTTATTTCCCCATGTGCTCCCCTGAGTCCCTGCTCCAGGCTCGCTGGCAACTTCCGCGGCTTCCACAGCTACTGGCTACGCCCCCCCTCCTCCTGGCTCTCCATTGAGTGACTCTCGCGGCAGCCCCCCCACCTATTTCCCATGTGCCCACTCCCGACCCGAGTCCCTGCTCCAGGCACACTGGCGGCATCCGCAGCTACCGGCTATGCCCCCCACCCCCTGGCTCTCTTTTGAGTGACTCTCCTGGCAAACTTCCCTTGGTTATGCAGTGCGGGAGGGGAGACGGGGGCTGGTGGCCCTTCCCTGGTGCATCCCGCAACCCACCGCAGTGTATGGAAACAGCGAAATCAGGCAGGGTTTTTTTTTAAAAAGGAAAAAATCCTGGCCGGAAAGCGTGCCTCGAGGTCGCTGCTTTGTAAACAATGGTTCTGCGAGCTGGCTTTGAACATTCTCACAAATGGGACACGCTTGGGCACCATTATACACACAGTCATATCAAGCGCAGATTACTAGTTTGAACAATCACACGAATGATGACAGTCGCAAGCCCACACGCAGTAAACAAAGTACCTTCCTGCTCATTCCAAACAGTACTTTCCAAAGGGTTGGCATTTGTGATTTTGACAATGTTCAGAGCCATCGCGAAGAACATTGTTTACGAGGCAGCAACCTTATGTTGTTCTTCAACTGCCTCTTCCCATTCCCACAAACGTGATAGTCCCTGGAAAGACTTTTCGGTTCTTTTTATTTCAGTTTCATGTTTTTTAGCTCCCAGCTCATGATTTGTGTGAACATTCATGTTTTGGCAACTTAATCAATGCAGACACTGCATATAGTATTCTTAAGCATACCTTACATATTTGTGTAGGTCACTCACAACCCTAGTTACAATCATTTTCAATGTGATTCTGAGACTATCATTTGACAAATAGGAGTATACCCACTCAGGCCTCTCTGTAGTGAGTGGCTCCCTCTGGCATGCACCCGTCCAGAGTCCCGCGCGGCATGCACTGTTGATGTGTGATGTGTGCATATGCTTTGTGTGTTACTTATTTACCTGCTTAGTTTTGTGATAATAAAGATGAAATCAACATTCTTCATCAAACATTATGCTTGCTGCTAACCTAAATTCTCATCCACTCTTCAGATCAACTCCCTGATACATCTGGAAAACAATCACTTCAGCAGTGTTCTCTCCGTTACAGAATTTAAGTAAGTGTAATAAGGACATTTATTTAATAATTTTTTTACAAAACAGCCTACTTATTTGCTTGCCTTATTCCATTAGGTATTAATGATGAAGAATATTTGGTTCATTGGTGATTCCTACATCACCAGACTAGAGCAAGTCTGCCGCACAGAACACACCGATGTCGATTTGAATTTGGAAAATGTTACGGTGCGCTGGATTAGAAGGGGGGGGATGCGATGGTCTAATGTATTGCCTGCTTTAAAGAACGAAAGGCAATTCATTGCCTCCATTTCTTCCCTTCCTTCATGCATTGTAATCCACTCTGGTGGTAACGATATTGGAATGCTCAAAGGCGTTGAGCTACTAGAGTACATGAGAAATGATTTAATGGCAATCTGTCGGCTTTTTCCTGGTTGCAAGATTGTTTTCTCTGATCTCATTATTCGCAAGTGCAACAGATATAGCACAAACATGAAGGCTATTAATAAATGTGTTAGAAATGTTAACAAGTCTGTTGGTGCTTTCATTAAAGATATTGACATGGTTTCAGTCTGGCATAGGAACATTGTAGCAGCTGATAGCAATATGTTTTTGGACGATGGTGTACATCTTTCACAATCTGGCATGTCTATGTTCTATAGTAACATTAGGTATGCAATATTACAAAATGTATTGTGATGTGTGTTTTTAGGAATGCATATTGATGTAAGACTATGTTGTAATTTACATTTATTTCTCTATATTTTGTACATTTAAAAGCCCTGGAAACTTTTTTAAATACACTCATTTTTTTCTCAATTTCTTTCTGTAGATTATCAAAAGAAAAGAAGAAATGGCACATGATTCTGCAAAGCGGAAACGTGATGATTCCTCTTCTAAGCTGTGCAATAGAAGTCACTGTCCGAGTCCTACATTGTCGCTTCGCAGTGGGGAAAAAAGGGTACAGGAGACAGAGAACCATCAGAAGAAGCAGCACTCTGAGTCTCGCCCATCACAATTACCACAACCTTTTCTGGATGCTCCAGCTGTTGCTTCATGCACCACACACTCACAGCCTCCTCTTGTGTTACAACCAGAGTCCCCATAGCAGTCTGATGTTTCAGAATTGTCTCAGCCGCTGCTATCAATACATATTTCAACAGCAAAAATATCATTGCCACAGCTTGGCGGTACTAAATGCCTTACTTTCTTCGGATGAGGCACTGGTGGAATACCTTGCGAAATGCACACCGTCCGATGTAGAACAATCATCATTAGAATCAGACAATGCTATAGAAAGCCAATTGTTGTCACAGCACAATGATGATGAAATGCTTCCACTCGAAATCGAATGCACAACCGACGAATCTGAAAAATGCATGCCGGAGGCAGTAACACACCGATGCAACAACACCCAGTGCCTATTGTCTACTTCAGGAAGAGATGCGGAAGAAATAGAAAACACTCTGGAAAGTGAGGTGGTACTACTGGGTGTGTCGGACAACACCACCGTGAGTGCTGCACATCGTGATGCCAACTCAGACAGTGATGTCACCACTGATGACATCACTGCAGATGATGTTGACATTATCGATGATGCCTATGACTTTGAAGATCCAAAAAACACCCCGAGTTATGCACCATCGAAATTGGCAAGCCAACCACGCAAAAGAGCCAGGATTGATGACCTTGACAACTTGAGAAATGTGGAACAGCAAGACCAAGGAAATGATTTGACCTTGCAATCTAGAATAAGGAAAAATATAGCGCCGATGTTCAACAGATGTTTGTCTAAAAGTCAATCAACCAGCTCCTACCGCACCACCACGACAACAGCAACCAACACCAGCAGTCCATCACCAGTGGCTCATAGCACAACCATTACTAGAAATTCTATGCCTGTGTGTTCGCTGGCTCCCTCAACATCAACAAATGACAACAGTGTTTCATTGTCACAGCAAGGAAAAATCACCCAAACCACCATGGAGATGCAAGAAAAGCGTAAAGGTCAGATGTCTGGAAACATTTCACTGCCTGTGATGAAAATAAATTTGTAGTCCAGTGCAAATACTGCTGCAGGAAAATAACATGAGTGAAAGAAGGAGGTAAGAGCCGCCCTGGTACTAGTGGCATGCATAGCCACATGAAGCACCATCACAAGTCTGTTCTCAATGCCTCTAGCAGAACACACTGCAGAATGACAAGCACCTCTTATCCATCTAGATGTACTGCTAGTGCTACTACTGTGCAGACAACATTTTCAGAATCTGTGCAAAATCAAATGAAATGGCCAGCGTCTCACCATACTGCACAGTACTACCTCACACTGGTGTCCAAGATGCTTGAAGTCGACATACTTCCCTTCTCATTTGTTGAGAATGAGGGATTCCGCAAATTAATGGCGGGAATGGCACCATGATGGAAGGTACCGTCACGATTTTATTTCACTGCAAACACTATTCCCAAACTACGAGGCATCATGCAAAGCAGTATCAGATGCTATGCGTGACTGCGAGGGCAGTGTTGTGCACCTTACAACAGACATGTGGACCAGTGTGCAGCACATGGAGTACCTGTCTGCTACTGGCCACTGGATTCATCATGACCCCAAGAACAGACTGGTGAGGCAGCAAGCCATACTTGCTTTGGAGCACTTTCCTGAGACACACACTGCTGAAAACATCCAGGAAAAATTGTTACAACTGACAGCAGTGGTTGCAGCCCCTTGGTCTCTCCATTGGGTGCGTTGTTTCATACAACGGGGAAAATATAGTGAAAGGCATTTCAGATGCCGGTTTCCAAAATGTATCCTGCATGGCACATTTGCTGCATCTAGTGGCAAAGAAATTTCTCGAAGCGAATCCATTGATTAAGGACATGGTAGAGCATGCAAAGAAATTGGTGGCACACTTTTATAGATCGGCAACATCACACCGTAAGCTACGAAGGATACAGCAGGAGACAACCCTTCCACTTCATTTCTTCCCTATCGATGGCCGCACATGGTGGAACTCCACATATCATATGCTGAAGAGACTGCATTCACAAAAACTTGCAACTGAGACTTTCTTTGCTGTGGTCACAAAGTCTGTAAAAGAAGCCTCAGATATGCAGATAAATCTCAGACAGTGGAATGTAATAGAAAATCTCATTATTCTGCTGGAGCCCTTTCAGGCCATGACTGAGTTAGTGAGCAAAGCTGATGTGACAGTCAGCCAGAGCTTGGCCTCGCTTGTATTATTAAGGAGCCAAGTCGAAGACATCACTGCCTCCTTTGAGCGTCACTCGTCAGCAGGTGGATGGTAAACGTATTGCCATTATCTTGGGTAAAATTATCCACCAGAGCACCCAGTTTGAGAAGATTGGTGAAGATTGGTTGTACTGAATGGCAACAGCTGTGGACCCATGTTTCAAGAAGGTTAAGATGAGCTTGGGGGGGAGGGGGAAGAATCTGCTACCGCCACACGCAAAGAAATCACCGCACAGATGGTAGGAGAGCATGGCAACAACACACATGATGAATCTGAAGAGGATGAAGCAGAGAGCATTTCTGAAGATAACACTCAATAGCCTCAGGCTTCTTTGATGTGGGCAAATTTTGAAAAGTATGGCCTCCTTGCACAGAATTGCACTCAATGGCCAAGAAGAGTTGATCCGCTTCACCATCGTCCCCGTCCAATAACACTAGCTGCAGCTGAGGATATGTACGACCAGTACCTTTCATCGGATGGTGTGGTTGGCATGAATATCGATCCACTCATTTACTGGGCAGAAAAAAGAGACACTTGTCCAGCACTCTACTGTTTGGCAATCACACTTCTTGGTTGTCCTGCCAGCAGTGTCCCATCAGAACATTTATTCAGCTGCGAGGGCGCAATTGTAGGTAATATCTATCAATCAAAGGTTTTATTTGTTTAGCCTTCGGCCATAACAAAAGTAATATACCATTAAATACATTTGAATCCATAAAAACAAAATAAAATACAAGTGGATAAATATGATAAACAAAATATAAAATAGAGTTCACGAGAAGGTAATTTTGTCTTCCCAATCCTCTCATGACTTACTCTTCCTAAAACACTGTGAGATAGCTTGACCACATACATGATTAATGGGGCATCAGGAAAAGACCTAAAAGCAGATCCACTCCTAGAGAACCCCATTGTAGGTAATTAAAGAACTAGTCTTTCCAGTTTAAATCTTGAGCACCTAGCATTAATTAAATTAACAGGTCATTCCTACCTAAAATTACTAAGGATTTCCTGCAAGCCATAGATGAGGAAATAATGAGGTGCACCTCAGAAGCGACTGATCACCAGAAAAAAGGTATGACCACACAGACGAAATCTCGGAAGGTATACAAGAGCACTGAGTAAGAAGGTAAACTTGGCCAGTGTCCGCTTGTGAGCAGCAACAGTTGTGTTGCTGTAATGAAGTGTCAGTGATTCTGTCTTTGATTGTGTACTGATTGTGTAGTTAGTGATTAATTTGTGCTGTCTTTTTCTGTTTCACACACACAGTTTGCAGAACTCACGGAAACAGATTGCAGAGGCCGAACTCTGCAGCATGGATCTATTTTTCAGTATAGCAGCACCCACCAATGATTCCAAAAGCCATGGATGCTGTGTGGTCATGGCCTCAACGGAATGACACATAGGCAAACTGGACTTGGGAATCGCATGGGGTGGGCCATTTAGAAATAGCATAGGAATGCATGCACTCAATGTGTTGTGCATCAGGGAAATAGTGTGTTTTTTAAAACAAATTAATGTATTTAATCTTCATCTTGGCTATTTAGGGAAAGTGATGGTCTGTACAACTGAAAGAACAGCAGGCAAGAGAAGTGATCAATCCAAAGTTGAAGCTAAGTATAATTTATTTTTTTTAAATGGATACATATGGCCTATGTACACGTACAAGTATGTGTATACATACAAAGTGTACACATACTTGTACATGTACAGTACAAGTACAGATCCATGTACAAGTACAGATCTGTGTACAGATCCATACTGTACACATACTTGTCCAGTACAGAATGTGTACACGTACTTGTACACATACAAATAGCATACATGTACACATACAAGTATGCTACTTATCTTTGATACATATGTAAACATTTATATAATATGTGATAGCTAGGATTTTTATAAAGTGTTCCTTCAAATTCTCTTAAAAATCAAAAATGCAAACTGAACAATGATCAGCGTGACTAATAAGTGTGCTTTTAAAAAAAAAATTCAGGAAAATGGATCAAATCATGACAGGAACACGCAACAGCTACACACAGTCAATTTGTAACCACTGCCAGTATTCTTCAGGAATCGAGTACTGATTCGATTGCCATTTTCACATGGAGTCATGAAGGAATTTTCCAACCACAATCAATTTTTTCCCACAAGCCAGTAGTGGGATTTTTTATAATATGTTAACAGTTGGTTTTGCCTTCATCTGGAGAATAAAACAAATTGGATTTGCAACCAAATTGATTGCCACAGCTACCAACCTGTAGTACATATCAATACCTACATCGAATAAAAAGAATTTGGTATTCATTCCTGTATGTGCTTTATCGTCTTTCACTCTCTGATCATTTAAGCCACAACAAACTGGCTGTAAAGGGAGTCTGTCCCCATGTATTGGCAAATAGCCCTTAGGGGGAAGAATCCTGTTTGATATATAGAAATTCTAGAATTGCTGATACCTGTGTATATTGTATAGCATCATTAGGTTTAAATATATTTTGTCTCTGAGAAAATTAAGCATTGCTTGTTTATTAGTACTATTGGTTGTAGTTTATATTGTACTTATATTGCATTGAATTGATTCTATTTGCTACTGTTTATTAACGGAGAAAAAGAAGCTTTTGAATATCCCTGAAGAAGCCAATTGTATTGGTGAAACGTTGGACTTTTGTTTTCTTGCAGCAACATTACTTTGACTAGCTGACTGCACATTGTCTCATTCTCCTAATATATCTTTTTGTATCTGTGTTAGAACATTATATATATTTTTGAAGCAGATTGTGGTTGACTTTGGTACATATCAATACCTACATCGAATAAAAATAATTTGGTATTCATTCCTGTATGTGCTTTATCATCTTTCACTCTCTGATCATACACTGGGGGCACATCATATATATTCTAGTTAATAAAAGAAATCAGAACACAGACGGGGCCGGGGTGGTGGTGTGACGTGAGTGAGAGGAGTCACTCATAATGAGGCATGGCAAAGACCTATGGCAAAGGTATACAATCATACTGCAGCTGTGATAACAGTGCATTCTGTAGCTCCTACTTTTTAGCTTAAAAAAGTAGGAGCTACAGAATGCACTGTTATCACAGCTGCAGTATGATTTACAGTGTATCTCAATGCAAAAATAGCACAGTGGTATTATTTTTAATAGTTAATGTATATGCTTTAATAGTTAATGTATATGTATATGCTCAAATCCCTCCCAGCAGTCAACACTAACAAAATGGGCTACTTTTTAGCTTTAAAAAGTAGCCCATTTTGTTAGTGTTGACTGCTGGTAGGGATTTGAAAATAAAGCATATAAATTAACTATTTAAAATCAATACCACTGTGCTATTTTTGCATTGAGATACATTGTAAATTAAAACCAGCACAACAGCCCATTGTGTAGCGTGCAATAAAGCCTGTATAGCTAGTTGGTGGGAAATGGAATGGGGAATTTGATAATAAAAAAAAAATAGGGAGATGACTGCTAAGTTCACAGACATTACCTAGCTACCTAGTAGCTTCTCCCTCGCTGCCCCGCATGCCTGGAACTCCCTCCCTGCCGACGTCCGCCTCGCCTCCTCCCTCCGCTCCTTCAAATCCCTCCTCAAGACCTGCTCGCCCAACTGCCTTCGTCCCTTCTCCCTCGCTGCCCCGCATGCCTGGACCTCCCTCCCTGCCGACGTCCGCCTCGCCTCCTCCCTCCGCTCCTTCAAATCCCTCCTCAAGACCCACCTTTTCCATGCTGCCTTTCCCAATGCCCTCTAGTC
>QEPC01009550.1:1122083-1133485 GCA_003113815.1 Sphenodon punctatus
GGGGGGGGGGGGGGAGTTCATGTTCACTTCACCCTAGTTACTGCAGACGCAGTTAGCTGTTTAGTGTTAACTGGTAAGGTAACATAACAAAGAGGTAGGCATGACGGTGGGGGTGTGATGCAATTAATACATTGTGAATATGGTAGTGGTGGGTGGGTGTCCCAGTGGGTCAGTCAGGTCATGTGCAGTGCCGGGCAGGACAGGAGGTGGGGAAGGCAGTGAGTGTGGGGTAGGGATGGGTGAACGCGGTTCGGAAGTTTGGGGTTCGGACTGAACTCAGTCTGTTCGGATATCCGAACTGAACTCTCGAACGACCAAACAGTTCGGTCATGTTCGGACGAGTTTGGAGGCAGGAAAAACGTCTTTCCAGGACCGAAAATTAGGTTTTGATTTTGTTTCAGTTTCAATTTCGCTATTTTGAATGTTTGGTCAAGTTTGGCCAAACCGAACCTGGCTGAACCAAACCATAGAACCCAAACTCATGTTTCGAACCGAACGACCGAACATCCGAACATCTGAACCATGTTCTGTTCGCCCATCCCTAGTGTGGGGGCAGGTAAGGTGGAGTTAACTCTGTGGTCAGGGAAGGTGGGGGTACGTAAGGACAGGTGGGGGCAGGGCAGTCAGTGACGGCGTCGGCAAGTGAACATAACGCCGGCAGCGCTACAGCCCGGGTGCATAATAGGACTCACGCTGCCTGACCTCGGCTACTCAGTCTTGCGTTAATGTAATAACTAAGCATATTTTTTTGGCATACAAAGTATACCATGAGCAACACAGCACAGCAATAATTTTATGATTAACATACAATAACAGTAATGTAAAAGTAAAAAAAATTATTTAAGTGACATGGAACAGTGGGGATTCAAACCCTTGGAATGACAGCTTCAAATTGTACAGCAAATGGGAGGGAACCTTAACAACCATGCCACCATGCCGTATTGGTTTTGCAGGAGTCGAGAGATACTCCGACAGAGTTCTGTTGTTCTTCTGACTTCTTCTAGACTGAGGAAGTGCGGAATGAAGATTGTAATTGTAACAAACTCTTCTGCATGGACTTCATTCCTTCAACTTTCTGTACCGGTCTGATGATGTCTAAAAAATGACTGTCAGCCAATACACAGGTCACCTTAAACTCCCATCAGGCGTTTTGTTCCAAAAACTTTAGTATGGAGGTCAAAAACCTTAATCAAGGAAGCAGGAGAAATCATTTAAATTTAATGTTATGGTTCCTGAATAGTTTTTTAAAAAAAACCCAAAATGGGCCTTTTTTTATTTTTAAAGTAATATGTAAAAAGTTGAGACTTGATTATATTTATTTTTTTACAATGTTATATTTTTGCATGGGTTTTAAAAAATGTATATCTGGTTCATTAATTTCTTTATATACTAATATTTATTTTCAGGCAATTTTATATTAATATATATATGTTTTGTATAGTTTTATACCTGCTTCTGATTCTTTTATTCAGTAATAAAAAAGCAGTGCACTTGTAAATGAATACCAATATTTTTCACTTTTCTTTTTCTTTTCTTTTCTTTATATATATATAAAGAAATATATACATATCTATACATGCATATATATATATATACATATATATATATATATATATATATATATATATATATATACATACATACACACACACACACACACACACACACACACACACACAATTAGTATATTGACACATCTATACATGCACATATATAAACATGTACATACATATAAATATGCAGAGGCATACACATATGTACATATACACACACACACAAACTCCAGGGCCAGGCCCCACACACACATTTATATTGCCAATCAAGGAATAATGGAGGAATCATGGCGGATGCATGGCCTGGCAGAGTGCAGAGGGATCAGCGTGGGTTTATGGTCTGGAGGGGTGCATACTACAGAGGGATCAGGGTGGATGTGTGGCCTGGGGAGAGCAAAAGAATATAGCCATCCATAGCCAGCTGAGCCAGCCCAGCCAGCCAGTCATACTAAAGAGGACACACTATTATGTGGGGAGGGAAGAGTTTCCTGTAACTGAATAGCATTGGATTAATGCTATTTTCATTTCAAAGGCTTTGCCGGGGCAGGGCCACCACGGCATGAATTTGCAAATTGCAACAGTCACCCACCCACCTTCCCAGTCCCTGCCTGTATCTCTACTGTTTCTGCAATCTAGATAGATGCAGATGCAGTGAGTGCACTAAGGGTGTTTTCTGACATGACACCAACCACAGTTCAACCACACTTAAACATTTCAAACTATGGACCAGGTACATAGTTCGTGCTATATATAACTAATTACTAATCGCAGTACCACTAGTTAATGATTGGCTTTGATGACCCATCTCCAAAAGAGTGGTCATCAAAGCAATTCCCACCGGGAAACAGCAAAAAGTAATGATGACTGAACGGCAATCACCAGCCGGAATCAAGCAACAAGATTCCCAGGCAGGGACAAAGCACACAGCATCGCTGCCAGGCAACAAGCAACAACACAGGCCGGGGAGGGAGATTTAAAGGGCACACGCTGTCAGCAGCAGGGGGATGTGGTGGGATGGAGCAAGGCGGAAGGGAGAGGAGACTGAGAGTGGTCCTCTGGGTGGTCCTGCTGGGCGGCCGGGGGCCTGTCCCCTGGACTGGGTCGCTCCCTGGTGTACAGGCAGCAGCTGCATGCCTTCTGTCATCACCTCCCACCTATCTGTGTTGGCTGCTGCCGGTTGTCCTTGCCTACCTGCTAATTGTATTGGCTGTGCTGTGTGTGTGCTCTGTTCTGGCAGCTGGGCTGGGTCCGCACCTCACGCCTCGCTCGTCTGCCATGCCATGTTGCGGCCTGTGCCCTTATCACTTGGCCTTGGAGCTCCCCGGCTTTCCCTCCCATCCCTCCAGGGATTGTGGGGCCCCTGATTCCTTGCCTTTACTACTAATCTGCTTGCTGGACCATGGCGGGTCACGCGTCTCCGGTGCTCACGGGCCCCACCTCTCCTGGGGACCCCATAGCTGGAACTACTGGGAGACCATGGTCCTGTGTGACCTGTGGCATTCCCTGCCCATGCAATTGCTCCTGAGCTGCCCAGACAGCCTCACGGGTGCCTATGCAAGTATGAGCTCTGGCCAGCGCTACTATGGCTATGAGGTGAGTGCCCGCAATTGCCAGCTTCATGCGTCCCTTTCCCAACGGGCGCATCCCAGAGCTGAGGTGCATGCATGTGGCTTGGATGCCGGTGGAGACGGTGTCTTCCCTCTCTGTGTGCAGTCTGTCTGCCTACACGGCCTGTCTGGCGGAGGGGGCCCCTGGCCTGACTGTTTCCTACTTGGGCAGCGTGCACGGGCCTGTGGCTACCAGCATTCTTGTGTGGTGATCTACCACTGCCTGTTGGAGCTCGGCCACCTTCTGTGGCCCCCTGCTGCTAACTATGGCTTGTCTGATCCCACTGAGGTGGAGCTGGCGGCCCTGACTGGTGTGTGGTCCCGATCGGATGTGCAGGTGGGGCTGACTGTGCAGATTCCCTTCGAGTTGTACTACCTGGTTGCCCACCACATGTCTGCACTGTGGTACCATCGGGGCATGTTCCAGTGGCCCTACCTCGTGCACTGGTGGGCCACCCAACCCTGGGCCCCTTCGTGACCCCCTGCAGCTGACTGTGAGGCCCCCTTTGCCTTCCAGGCCCTGGATGCTGTCCCCACAGTGTGCTCCCACCTCCGGCCTGATGTCTTTGATCTCTGCCTGCTTCCTCCCTGATGTCCCGGGCTTGCTGCTGTGCTGGCTGCTTCCTTGGTTCCCACAGCCCCTGCCTGTGTCTCTGGGCCCCCTCTGCAGACTCCCCCATCCGCCTTTGGACCTGGCATTCCTCTCTGTGGCAGCTGTCCCCTCTCCAGTGGCTGTGTCCTGCTCTCCAGCCCGGCTCCCGGCACCCCAGGTGCCTTTCTCCTCCTTTGCCCGGCCGCCCACCCTCCTGTGCCCGTGCCCCCCCCCCCCAGGTTGACTGTGAACTAGGGGTGGGAAGTTTGGATCATCCGGTATCCGATACTGCCGGTATTTTGGTCTACCGACAGTATTGGATTACTCCGGTATTTGGGGGTACCGGTACCGAATCCCTATGTTGGATTTTTTTACATTGCGGCCATTGAAATGAATGGCTACAATGTAAAAAAAGAAACAAAAAAAAAACACCAAACACTTTCCCTNGGTATTATTAGCAGTACAATATTGGTATCACTGCCCCAAATCTCCAGAGTGGCCTACGATAGAACAAAACCTGGTGCCAGTCCAAAATCTAAAGGAGGTACTTGTGGATGAAGGAGTAATCCCCTCAAAAATTAGGCAAGAACACCCATTTGTAAACCCAGTGTTAACAACCTGGAGAGGAATTCAGAGAAAACTTGGTGATAAGGGAAAGGCATCTCCTTACTCGCCAATTGGGAGGAGGGTGGTAAGGGAATGGAACATCGCTCCAAAACTAGTGAAGCAACTGACAAACAAGGGCATAAATAAAGCAAGTCAACTGTTTGCTAGTAGTAAATTTTTATTGATAAGGGATATGGAGCGGATGACACAAGATAAAATCTCAATCTTTCAATATTTACAACTAAAAAGTGTATTTACTAGGGGCGGGTGTGCCGGTAAATCCGGTATCCGATAATGCCGGTACTGGGCATACCGGCATTATCGGATTCAACCCGGTAAATCCGGTCCCGTTACCGGATTCCGGGTACCGGATTTTTTTACAATGCAGCCATTTAAATGAATGGCTGCAATGTAAAAAGTCCCACCAAAAAAGTTTAAAAAAACAACCTCCCCAAGTCCAGGCTGTGCGGGTGGAAGGGGGGGGGGGACACCCCCCACCCACCCTGGATTTTTTATAAAAAAAAATTCCCCGAAGTACCTGCGGGTGCGGGCTCCGGGTCACCGGCAGCGGCCCGGAGCCCGCACTAATAGGGACTTAGGGTAAAAAAATTTTTTTTTTAAAGCCAGTGGCCCCCCCTTCCACCCGCACAGCCTAGGAGGGGGAGGGAAAGTGTTTGGGGGGTTTTTTTGTTTCTTTTTTTACATTGCGGCTATTCATTTCAATGGCCGCAATGTAAAAAAATCCGACACAGGGATTTGGTACCGGTACCCCCAAATACCGGAGTAATCCGATACTGCCGGTACACCAAAATACCGGATGATCCAAACTTCCCACCCCTAGTACACAGTATTTTTTTTTCCCCCATTGATTTCAGTGGGGACAGTTCCCCATGGAAATCAATGCAATAAATCCGGCACCGGTAATCTGTTTTTTTGTAAAACCGGTAGCCGGTATTTGGCCTGATGTCCCACCCCTACTGTGTACTATTGGGATTCTGGTTCCCCTGAACCGCGCCTCTCTGCATCCCTGCGGTGGATTGCCAGCTTGGCTCTCCGGCTCTGGCTCGTCTCCATCCTATTCATCACACCCTCACTGATGTGTGTATATATATGTATTTATATACATATGTGTATATACAGTTACATTGCCTATTTTATTTTGAAATAATGTTTTTTAAAAAGAGATTGGCACTACTATTCAAGTTTTTTTATTATTATTTTTAAAAAATCAACAAAGTAAAAAAACTTTCAACATATATAAGAATATAGCATTCAAATAAAAATATAGAAAAATATTAACTGTTGTATTAATAAAATATTTTTAAATTCCCCTTTTTGGTGGGTGAAAACTATTTACAAAGATTGTAACTATTACTGATTTTTTCAAAATAAAAACTTAATCTGAGATTAAAATTACAAAGGGTTCATTAACCCCCACTTGGTTATGAGATCATCACAACAAGAGCACGTCTGAAATTACCCACTGTGAAAGTTACATTGTGAATATGGGTGGGTGTCCCAGTGGGTCAGTCAGGTCATGTAATGTGCAGGGCCAGGCAGGACAGGAGAGGGGGGAAGGCAATGAGCGTGGGGGCAGGTAAGGTGGAGTTAACTCTGGGGTCAAGGAAGATGGGGGCATGTAAGGACAGGTGGGGGCAGGGTAGTCAGTGACGGCGTCGGCGAGTGACTGTAACGCCAGCGGTGCTACGGCCCAGGTGCATAATAGGACTCACACTGCCTGGCCTCGGCTACTCAGTCTTGGGTTAATGTACTAATAACTAAGCATATTTTTTGGCATACAAAGTATGCCATGAGCAACACAACACAGCAATAATTTTATGATTAACATACAATAACAGTAATGTAAAAGTAAAAAAAATGTTTTTATGTGACACAGAACAGTGGGGATTCGAACAATGGAAGCTTCAAATTGTACAGCAAGCGGGAACCTTAACAACTATGCCACCATGCCGTATTGGTTTTGCAGGAGTCGAGAGATACTCTGACAGAGTTCTGTTGTTCTTCTGACTTCTTCTAGACTGAGGAAGTGCGGAATGAGGATTGTGATTGTAACAAACTCTTCTGCATGGACTTCATTCCTTCAACTTTCTGTACCGGTCCGATGATGTCTAAAAAATTACTCAGTCAGCCAATACACATGTCACCTTAAACTCCCAACAGGAGTTTTGCTCCAAAAACTATAGTGTGGAGGTCAATTTACGTTTACATAAAAGATCAATTTACCATTAAATAAAAACACCGTTCCTTGAACACCCACCCAGACCATGTGCATGCATGTATGTATTTGAGAAGAATGGGCAGTGATTGCGGCACAGAGAGACACAACACCAGCAGTCAGCACAGCACACACATGCGCAGCAGCGCTGCGTACTCCCTTCACGGAACCACAATAAACGCACATGACTGTCTCTCATATATTAAATTGGCGGTAGGCGGAAAAAGGCCGTTGATTGTACATGACAACGGTGACGATCAGAAAAAACAGTAAAGCACATAAATGCCGCATCTGCGGATTCTTGTAGCGGCAAATGCAGAATTGTGGAGGTACCGGGAGGAATTCCGCGGGGCGCAACGTGGGATGCAGAGGTTTAGGAATGGAATTGCGGCATGGTAAAAACTCCTGCTGCATCACCTCTACTGTGGACCAGGGAACCTGCTGGGTCTGTTTAAACCCAACTTAGGCAGGGCTGGATGCAGCGGTGCACCCCCAGAGCAGCTCCTGGGTTGACCAGCCCCACGTCCATCTAAAAGTACCCAAAGGGTATTGCTGAGACAAGAGCAAGTGTTCTCATACCACAGGAAAATAACAATCTTTCAGGAGCGCTTGCGAGTGTTCATCAGTATTTTGTTAGTCTCCAGTGATTCGCGCTTCCACCATTGTCAATATCAGCACTCGATATCAGCACTCGATATTCTGTCATTGTTGAAATGATTTTCCATCATTTCCTGTTGCTTTTGTTACTTTTTGTTACTTTTTGGGACCTTTATGACAGCAATTTGCAGCACTTCACCACCACTTAGTCAGCACTTTTGCGTTTCTACAGCCTTTGGGGGGGGGGGGTGCACATGGGGCTAGGGGTCACCCCATAGCAGCTCCGTTCATCTCACAAAAATAATGACAAATGGCAAAAACAGTGGAAAAGACAGTAAGTTTCCACATCGCGCAAATGAAGGTGAATGACCTGTTTCCAACGGGAACCACATTTGCCACAATTTGTCATTTCAGGCCTAACCGAGAGAAAACTCTCCTTTATTATGTGATGAGGGAGCAGCCATGTTTCCAGCTTTGAGGAACCTGAATATTGCCCTCGCAGCATGGGGTGGAGATTGATTTCACATGTGGGGTACAGAGGTGAGGGGAATAAGAGCCTGCCTGAACTTGTATGCAAGGCTCGGCTAAGAATTTGCAGGGTCCAGGGTGAAGACAAAATGCAGAGCCCCTGGTGGCCCCACCTCCTTGGGGGTGTACTCTATGGGGCCCTAAAGGTGGTCATGTTTGGGGCCCTGCTGGGAGGCAATGGGGCCACCACACTGTGCCCTGGTGAAAACCGGGAACACTGCAGGGGGCCCAGAAATAGCAAGGCCCAGGGCAGTTGCCCTGGATAACTCTGTGGTAAGGTCAACCCTGCAGTGTATGAGGAGACAGATGTCAGTAGGATCTACACTCCTCTTAACCCCCAAAACTTCTTTCTCTTTTGATGCAGCCCACTGATCAATTTTAAATTGCCAACCAGGCTTCCAACAAAAACGGTTTTGCACCCTGATGTAGGATTCATAATGGAATCCTTGTTTCCATGTCTCAAATGAGAGGTCATGCATGCTACCAAACATAAAAAGGGGAGATTTTCTTGCCTGAGGAAGAGTTCTGAATAACTGTTGAGCTTCTACAGATTCACCAACAGAATCTGGTCGAGTACAAGGTCTCTACTTTAACTACTATTTCGTTACTCTCATCTTAGGGACCAACACAGCAATTGCACTCGGAGACCAAAAATAACGATGCAAATCCATGTTGTTGTCCTTCACTGGAACACAATAGGAGGCATCAGTTAACTTTCTGAAAATGAACCTTATTTTTTGTTGAGGATCATATGCTGTGGTCCTGCTTATCCTCAAACTGCTCTGCTGGCAAAGCCACATTCATTCCACTGTAGCTTGTGCCAGTGCAGTGTTTTGAAGTTTGACCTGCCCGCTGGAGGCAAAACGTTCCAGGCATTTAAAAAAAAAAAGCGAGAAATACTGGGCTAAGAACACTTCAGCAAAATGATTTTAAAAAAAATACATGATGTGCTAACTGTAAAACTGCCGAAGTATCATAGATTCGCAGAGTTTAATGACAGGAGGAGCCATTGAGATTGTCTAGTCTGACCTTCTGTATATCACAATCTAATGGATTTCCTCCAGCTATTTTACTACCTCAAGTTTATTGATTTGCATTTGGCTGAAATCATATCTTTAAGAGAGGCATTTAGTCTTGAGCTGAAGTTTAAAAGTGACGGAACTTCCATCTCCATCTTTGGCAGTCTGCCTCAACAGTTAATCACCCTCAGTGTTAGCATTTATCCTTATAGTTACTTTCAGTTTGTCTAGATTTAATTTCCTGCCATTGGTTCTTGTTATCCTTTTCTCCATTAGATGACAGAGCACTTTCATGGGTAGTGGAAGTACTTAGGTATCACAAATCAAATCACCTCTTATCCGATTGAGTTCCTTACAAGGACCCTAGGAGGGAGAACTACCTCCTCCCAAAGTCCCTGGACTTTGACTTCCCCCACCCCTTTGGGACACAGTGACATCATGTCCACATCAGAAAGGGAGTGGGAAAGCCCCACTCCTTTCCAAACTGCACCCCCCCCATGATTATTTTGGCACTTTGTTTCTTCTTTATTCTGTACTTTAACTGTTTGACACTTCAGACCATCATGTGAACTGAACATGAACAAATAGAAAGTGAACCCTCAAACTTTAAAAAAATAAACTCTTTGAATGCAGAAAATGAATTTGATTAGAAAGCAACCACTTGATAGAGCAAATCGTTCAGATTTAAGGTTTGCTTAGAACTCACTACAGCTCTGCTATTTTCCTGCTTTTAAACTGATATTTTAGCTTTTCTCTGCCTCCTCTCCAATTTATTCCACTTCCTTTAAACAAAGCAAATGCCAGAACCAGATGCAGACCATCTTTATCATAGTCCTGTTAAATAAGGCATCGTTTTTAGATTGTCACATTTGACTCAGCAAAGGTCACTTCCCAACCAAATTATCTCAACTCTGATTTAAAGAAACCATCTCTAAGGTTAAAAACGAGTTGAATTCTTGACCGCTGTGATGAGATCATGAGCAAGGTTACCTGATAGTGACTATTAATTAATATTAAATTATTATTAATTTATTATTATTATTTTATTATTAATTATTGTTGTTATTATTATTCCCAAAATGGGATTAGGGCCTCATAGTGCAAATTGCTGCACATCTACATCATCAAAGATCTTTCCTGAAAATCTTTCAATCTGAATAGAGGAGACAGACAAATAAGGGTGAGGGAAGAGTAATAGCAATACCCCAGTTTTATAGGTGGGGAACTGCAAAACAAAGAGATTAAGTGACCTGCTCACGGTCACACAGGAAATCTGTGAAGAACAGGGCCCTCCTTCCCAGGTCTGAAGCCAGACTCTAATAGAACAGGAGGCCAAAGCATCTTGGGAATGAGGTAGGTATTATCGGTGCATTATTTACAATAACGCAACAAAAGGAGTCGCTATCTCAGTAAAAATATTGATGTATTTAAGAAATTTCAAAATTGACGAAAAGAGGTGCCTGCCTGAGGTGACCAAACATCATGTTTTAGGTGGGAGGATCTTGCCTTGATTACTCTGGTATTCCCAGGCCTGGTCTTAGACAGAGGTAGGTAAGGCGACTATCTCAGTCCCTGAAAAAATGTCCCGGTGGGGCGGGGGAGAGGAGCGGGTCCCTGGACGTGCTGAGGCCAGAGTGGGGCCCCACATATGCATCACCAGCAGTGGCATAGCACTGCTCCTGGAAGTGCCCCCTCTCTTCACCGAAGTCCTGTTTGCCCACAAACCTGCATGGTACTCCTTTGGCTCCAAAGGGCCCTGGGCCCCTTGCTCAGCAGTATGGTCTTGGCAGAGGGAGTGGCATGGTGTAGCACCTACTATAGCCCCCCTCCCCTCCTATCTCAGGACCTGCCCTTCTTGTCCTGGACCCCATTCCACTCCCAACCTGGGCCCTGCCTTCTATAGGGTCAGCCCTGTGGGCATGCCCAGTACCCTCGGGATGGTAGGCAGAAAGTCTTGCTTTGATGAAAAAGAGAGAGAGACTCATTTTCTTGCTGTAGGTCTGTTGTAGCTTTGGATAATATGGTTGTGAACTAGAATATGGCTCAGGTGGTTGTGAACTAGAATGTCAAGACCGCACTTTTCCCTTTCAACCAACCCCCTATTCTGCAGAGTAAAAAGTAGAAGCTGGTTCCTCATTTTCTAAATAAGCTAAATTTATCTAAATTTATAAAATTTATATAAAATGTATATAAAATTAGGGATGGGCGAACAGATCGTGGTTCGAGTTCGGCCATTCGGTTCGGCTGCGTTCGTTTCGTCCGTTCGGTTCGCCCGTTTGGTTTGGTTCGTCGGTTCGAATGTTCGGACGTTCGGTGGTTCGGATCGAACGTTGAGTTCGGATTCGGGATTCGGTTCGGTCGGGATAGGTTCGGTCTTTAGTTCGGTGTAATCGGTAACTGAAAATGACATTTAGTTTTTGAAATAAAAGGAAAAAACTAAAAAACATATTTCTGGCCATAACTTTTTTGTTTCTTATTACTTTTTGATGATATTTAGGGAGATTGTACCCCAAATGGAGCGCACCAAGTAGACCAATATTCGGAACGATTAGATAAAGGAAACTGATTTCAGAAGCAATTGAATATTGTGATTTTAAGAAAAGCTCCATACACATTCATGACTACAACTTCTTTATCTTGCATCCAATGTTCATGAAACTTGTG
>QEPC01009550.1:1135548-1163990 GCA_003113815.1 Sphenodon punctatus
AGGCAGATAGTTTCATTTCTTGCAAGCCTCTCCACCCCTGGTGCCTGGAAGTCTGCTCCTCAGTGACTAGTACTACCCCTCCCTGTCACCTTACAGTGAACCTTTTTTTGCCACCCGAACTCACCCGAACGTGATCCGAACTGACTGAACTGTTCGGCCATTTCGCCATTCGGTGTTCAGTATGTTCAGGTTCAGGTTCGGGTTCGGTCATCTGAACAGGCCGAGTTCGGGCCGAACTCCGAACTTCTGAACCGCGTTCATCCATCCCTAGTAGGTTTGGAGAATGTTGGGAACTGGGAGTGAACAGCAGGGAATTGATTGCCCCATAGTGACCTGTTGGGTACTTCAAGCAACCAAGATTGGCCACTGTCAGAGACAGGATACTGGGCTCGACAGACCATTGTCCTGACCCAGTATGACACTTCTTATGTTCTTAAGTTGACAGAGTGGTAACGTAGGGTGTTTTCAAATGAGACGATTAGCCTACTGGAGTCCATGTTTGTTCCATGTAGCCCCCGCTCACCCCGCACTCTCATGTTTTAATGTGTAGAGCTAATAAATGGATGGCCACCTGCCCTCATTTCACGTGCAGGGGGTAGCCGCTACTGGTGGTGCCACTCAGCGCTTATCCTCTCCCCAGCCCTGGCTTTGATGGAAAGGGGGGGTGGTCACTGCCAGAGAAGACTTCTTCCCTTTCTATCAGAAGCTGCACTTCGTGCTCGGGCAACTGTTTCCTGAACCCCCACTCTCTTCTCTTGCAGCTGCTTCACAGCTGATCACTCTTTAGCAGCCGCGCTAGGCACGACTCTAGAGTATTGGCAGACCTGGATGCGGGCGAGACTGAGAAAACCCTAATACACAGGTGGTGGATGTGTGCACACGCATTAGCACACACTCACATGTACTGGCCTGTACAGTGGACCTGCAATGTCCTTGGATAACACTGTGAGTGGGGAGTGCGTGTATACGAATGAGTGGGGCTACATGGGGGGTGCGGGCTAACATCTGGCATACACCTAGGAAACAGGCAGGTGAACACCCACCTGGTGAGTGCTAATGCAGGCCATTGTCTCATTTTAAAACACCCACATTCACCCAATAAAGGGGGAAAAACATGCTTATTCAAAACAGTGGTGGAGCTACAGCAATCCAAACTGAGAAGACGACAGCTCTGCTCTGTTGGCTCCTCAGAAAACTGAATCCCTGAAGCCTGATCCTAATATTTATAGAAGGTTTGAGAAAGCAAATTTTAAAAAGTGAAATCAATAATTCCCTGACATAATCCAGGAAAAAATTTTGCTCACATAAAACAGTCTTGAACCCTGTTCAAGATTTCCATTTCAAAGTTCTACTATTTGAACTACAAAGCAGCAGCTGCTGCTCTTTTGAATTCAGCAATTAGAGAAGGACTTTGCATATTGCCTGGTAGTTAAACAGCTGTTTGTCAGGCTGCTGTAGCAGCATTAACATGGTGTCTGGGTAGCTCAACTTTGGGACAACTATTCAAAGGACAATGGGTTCTATTTCTCACTTTGTTTTTGTGTCACCTTTCTGTTAACTTGATGGAGCAGCTTCCAGTGCCTCACCGTGCAAAGCAGAGTGTTGGTTGAAAGAGTTAGATGAAAAGGAAGGACAGTCAGTAAATATGAGATTCAAGACCACAGCCTCCTGTTTCTCAGCTTGTGGAACATTTTCCAAGGCTGCAGGAGATCTGTGGCCAGAGATTTCTCCCTCCTCCTGTTTTCCTGTACCTTAGCAGGCACATTTTCAAAATTGAGACGGGGCAGTCACAGTCCTCTCCTTCCCAAATTCAGGGGTGGGGGGGAGGGATGTATTCCGACTTCCCCTTCTGGTTTTTACCCTTTGGCTGGGAATGATCACTCCGTAGGTGCTCTCTGTCTTCTTGTACAGTTCTTCCGGAGCACCCAATACTGGATTGGCTAGATCCGGTTCTCTCAACCTTTTTGTGAGAAAGACCCCACCAAAACAAGGACACAGCTATTATAGGACTTCTCTGGGCCCCATCAATGGTTCCCGACTTACGGATTGAGAACCTCTGGACTTAGAGGGACCAGCATGGCTATTATGTTATCTTGCTTTTGATCACTGGGGCAAAATATTTCCATATTTTGGGGAAGCAAGCTCAACTTCCCTTTCACCCACCCCCCAAATTAGTGCACCAGTAGCATGCACTAATATCAAGCCTTGTGCGTCTCCATCAACGCTACTGGTGTAACTCCACTTGCAATAATAGTGGGTGTAAACATTAGTGTACACTGACAACCTGTTGTTGTTTTTTATTTCTTTGCTATGCAGCAGCCAGGATGTTCTGATCTGACCATCATTCTAGTTTGATGCCTGTGTAATCCCACTGGCCTCTGCACAGATACACCAGCCAACAACTAGGAAATGTAATTGTGATCCAGGCTTAGAATTTAGATCCAGAAGCTCAGCCAGGAAAAAAAGTATATCATTAAATGATACTCGGGTGTGTTTGGCGTATTGTATCTGTGGCTATTTTCCTTTGATCTGCCATTTTTTCCTTGTGCTCCACCATTACATGTTAGAATATCCTAATTTTTCTAATAAGCATTCAAGTGCAAAACTGCGTAATAAAGACCAGCCTCAATGCTTGTGACTTAAAAGCTTCACTCAGTAGCAACAAAAGCAGAACAAATATCTAGAGCTTTGTGTATCTGGTTGCTTGGGCAAGATGCCTCGCTTTGACAAATGCAAAGATATTAAATTTCTATTCAGATGATTAAAAAGAACGTCTTCATGTTTTCCCGCCTGAGCTGCTCTGTTTACGGTGCATTAGTTGTTTACTATAGTGTTTAGAAATGTCACCTTCCCCATCTCACCCTCTCCACCCCTTTTTTGTCTGTTTGTAACAGATGTTTCAGCAGCAGGATTTGTGATCACCTGTGTCTTTCCTTGCGCCAGACTAAGAAGCTTTTGCTAAAAATAATGTTTGCTTTGTTTTTAAGTGTAGTCTATAAAGGTTATAGTCAGTGTCAGGTTGCTCAAATCACTTCTTTTTCTCATATTCAGTTGAAACCAGTCATACCATGTCAGCTCAGCTCATAAGTCAGCTTTTCTGCCACTGTTTTGTGGTTCATTCATTTATTATTATCATCTTTCAGTTTATATCTCACCCAATCCATGAGGTGGCTTATAACAATATTAATAGAATAAAGTAAATCACAAATAAAACCCCAACCCAACACTACCTCCTCCCACTCCCACTCTCATAACTCACCCAGGAGAGTGCCCACCCCATTCCACTCCCCTGTTTTTCATCTCATGCCTCACCCCTTCTTAACCAAATTGTCTTCTCCCCCATTCACTTGACATAGCCACTGAGAGGTTTTTAGAAGCTTTGGGCAAAATACCAAAGAGCAGTCCCCTTCTTCCTTCAGGATCACTTTTTCTGGTCTTCTTTGGATATTTATATTATATATAGTGGAGATGTAAGCCTTTTCTGAGGCACACTCTGGTATGAGGACTGGGGCTCATGGCCCTACTTCTTAACATCTGTTGTTTTGGGGTCATAATTTAAGGATATAAATTCTACACCTACTGTTCCTACGATTTTTGTGATCTGTGTACATACTACATGTAGTACATACTACAATACTGCATACATACTACTGTGTACATAAACGATAACTAAAATGACATTGTCATTAGTAACGATAACAAAAATGACATTTTTGAATAACAAAAATTAAAAACAAAAATGACATGAGGACCTGGTGCACATCCCTATTAGTGTGTGTGTGTGTGTGTGTGTGTGTAGATACTCCAACCCCTTTTCTGACCTGGTCCCATCCTGTGCAGAGCATGTGAAGTCAAGAGGCTTCCAAAAAGACATAGCCACATGAGAAAGGAATGTGAGAGTCTCTGTGCCATAGCTATGCCCTTCACAGAGAATCATGACATGAATGTACTCTAAAGGAGTAGGGCCACAACAAGGTCTGGGGGGAGGAAGGGTGGCAAGTGTCCCTCTTCGTCCTCACCCTATGAGCCTGACATTTCAGGGTTTTAAAAATTAAGTTGAAGTACAAATGAATCAAAATTAGGCCTGGGTGGAGCTATGTTGGTGTTCTTCCAAAGAGGACATTTGTCCATTGGCTTAGAAAAAAAAAATAGAACGCAATTACTTTATGAGCTGAGCCTATTGTTTGAACAATAAATATTTATTTTAGTAACTTTTTTCTATGAGAGTGGCATTCAAAGTTTTCAGTTTCTCTGGTTCCCAGCAACCCCTTCTACTTAGTGTGCATGAAAAACTAATGTTTCCCCATGGTTGCATGAAATAGTTTGTTAATTTGCATGAGGAGATTTTTATCAACACGACATGTTTAATTTGGCTTTCTCATGGAAATTATGCCAGGTTTCTATTGTGTGCTTTGAAGGAAAAATAAACCCACCAAAAGTTGCTTCATATGGATTGGGTGTGCACTGTGCAAGTATACTATGTAAACTACTCCTAGGGGAGCCAAGGAATGACTGGATGGCATGGTACCTCCATATTTATGCATTAGATGACGGGCAGGGGTGTAGCTACCATAGGGACAGCCGGGACATTTGTCTCAGGTCCCATGCTAGTAGGGGTCTACAAATGATCCTTATGGTAGCTAGCTCAAACAGCCCCTGCACTGCTGCCACAAAGAAAAGTTTGGTTGGAGTTCGTGCGGTACACGTGCATCTGCATGCCTGACCGAAACCTCTGAGAGTAGACCGCAATCTGCATCTCATCGGACCCACTGGTGCGGCTGGGACTGAAAGCACCAAGTGGAAGTTGAAATGAGTGTGCTGCCCCATCCACCCTGCACAGTCATTGCGGGAGCTAAGTGTGGCATGTGGCAGCACGAGGCAGGCCAGTGGCCAGGCAGCCATCAGCAGCGCATTTCGCAGCCTCGGGCTCTCTCAGCAGAGCGAGGCTGGAGCAGAGTTGCAGTAAGAACATAAGAAGTGCCATAGTGAGTCAGACCATGGCACAGAACAGAAGTAGTCCTAATGAGTCAGCCCAGCATCCTGTTCTCTGAAAATGGCCAATCGAACGCACGGGAGAAGAACCAACAGTCACACTGGGCAATCCATTCTCCATTGTTCACTCCCAGCTCCCGACAGTAAGAAGTTCATCCCATAAGCTACTTGGTTAATAGCCATTAATGGGCCTACTCTCCAAGAACTTATCCGGGCCTTTTTTAAAACCCAGCTATACTACTGGCCCTGACAATGTCCTCTGGCAACAATTTCCATAAGTTAATTATGCATTGAGTGAAAAAGTACTACCTTTTATTCAGTTAAAATCTGCCGGTAACTAGTTTCATGGAGTGTCCCCTAGTTCTAGTACTATTTGAGAGGGTAAATAGCCGTTCCCTATCTAATCATTCCACACCACTCAAGATTTTATAAACCTCTATCATGTCCCCTCTGTCTTCTCTTCTCTAAGCTGAAGAGACCCAGCTTGTCAAGCCTCTCTTTGTACAGAAGTTGTTTCATACCCTTTATCATTCTTGTTGCCCCTCTTTGTACCTTTTCTAGTTCAGCTATGTCTTTTTTGAGATGGGGCGACCAGAACTGCACACAATATTCCAGGTGTGGTAGCACTATTGATTTGTATAGAGGCATTATGACAGCCTCAGTTTTATTCTCTATCCCTTTGTGAATAACTCCTAACATTCTGTTTGCTTTTTTGACTGCTGATGTGCACTGGGCTATGGATTTCAGTGTATTGTTCTTATTCACTCCCAGATCCTTTTCCTGAGTGGTAACTAACTCCTAGCTTAGTACCCAGCATTGTGGACTCATATTTTGGATTATTTTTCCCTATGTGCATCACTTTGCACTTGTCCACATTAAATCTCATCTGCCAGGCACCCAATCTCGTAAGATCCTGTTGCAGTTCTTCACAGTCTGCTTGTGTTTTAACTACCTTGAATAACTTGGTGTCATCTGCAAGTTTGATCACCTCACTCTTAATGCCCTTTTCCAGATCATTAATGAATACATTAAACAGCACCGGTCCCAATACAGATCCCTGAGGCACACCACTTTTTACATCTCTCCATTGTGAAAACTGACCATTTAGTCCTACCCTTTGCTTTCTATCTTTTAACCAGTTTCTGATCCATAGTAAGACACTACCTCCTATCCCATGACTTTTTAATTTTCTCAAGAGTCTCTCATGAGGGACCTTATCAAATGCTTTCTGGAAATCCAGGTACACTATATCTACTGGGTCTCCCTTGTCCACATGCTTATTTACACCCTCAAAGAATTCCAACAGGTTAGTGAGGCATGACTTACCTTTACTAAATCCGTGTTGACTCTTCCCCATTAAGCCATGTTTGTCAACATGCCCTGTAATTCTGTCCTTAATGATGGTTTCCACCATTTTGCCCGGCACAGACGTCAAGCTTACTGGTCTGTAGTTTCCAGGATCGCCTCTGGATCCCTTTTTAAATATCGGGGTTACATTTGCCACCCTCCAGTCCTCGGGTACAGTGGCAGATTTTAGTGACAGGTTACAAATTACTAACAGTAGGTCTGCAATTTCATATTTGAGTTCCTTCAGAACTCTGGAGTGAATGCCATCTGGCCCTGGTGACTTGTTAGTATTCAGTTTGTCAATTTGCCCTAGAACATCCTCCAATGTCACATTGATTTGTAACAGCTCTTCCAATTCCTTGCCCACAAAAGCAAGCATGGGTACCTCTCCAAAATCCTCTGCAGTGAAGACCGACACAAAGAACTCATTCAGCTTCTCTGCAATGTCCTTATCCTCCCTGAGCGCCCCTTTCACTCCTTTGTCATCTAATGGCCCAACTGACTCCCTAGCAAGGTTCTTGCTTCTGATTTATTTGAAAAAGTGTTTGTTGCTTGTTTTTGCCTCTTTAGTAAGCCTCCTTTCAAGATCTGTCTTGGCCTGCCTTATTAACACTTTACATTTATGTTGCCAGTGTTTATGCTCTTTTGTATTATTTTCATTGGGCCTAGCCTTCCATTTCTTAAAGGATGCCTTTTTGTCTCTAATAGCCTCCTTCGCTTCCCCATTTAGCCACAGTGGAAGACTTTTGGTTTTCCTGCTTCGTTTTTTAACTTGCGGGATGCATTTAATCCGGGCTTCCAGAAGGGTGTCTTTAAACAGCCTCCACGCCTCTTGCAAACTTGTAGCCCTTGCAACTGTGCTTTTTATTTATTTCATTATAGTTCTTAGCCACTTCCTTGCCCACATGGGCAACTCGGAGCAGCTTACAACAAATTGATAAAAACAATTAAATAATTAAAAACACATAAAGCATTATATAGACAATAAGACACTATAAAATATCCATAAAACATCGGTTTAACTCTGTAATCACCAGTCCAGACTAGGCAGTGCTATTATGTATCTGATCCTGTTAGCCCTGATAACTAAACATCCCCTCTTTCTTTGGAATATTCCTTGTTACTGACACATCTTTGGGGGGTGGGGTGGAGAAGAGTTTAGGCCAACCGGTTGTAGTGCACCACAACCTCAGACTGAATCCCTAGCATGTAGAGACCTAAGGCAACTGAAAAGACTAATTCGCTAAAATTTGAGCTGTTGCCTGGGCTCTGAGACCTCCCACCTCCGGGATATGTGTGTAGAAAGGGTTATGTGGTAACACTATTTACACCCTTTCCCTAGGAAAACTCATTGCCTGCCATGGCTTCCAATATCACCTCTACACTGATGACACTCAACTCTGTCTCTCTACTCCCTCTTTCTCTCCCTCTGTTCAAGCTCGCCTCACCAGCTGTCTCTCTGATATCTCTACCTGGCTGTCTCAATGTCAACCCAAACACAGCATGGCTAAAACTGAACTCCTTATTCTCCCCCCTCCCCCATTCTTACACTCCCTCCTCCCTGTCGCTCCTTATTGACGGGGTCACCATCCTTCCCGTCCTGAAGCCCATAGCTTAGGCTTCATCTTTGACTCACCCCTTTCTTTTAAACCCTACATTGACTCAGTTGCCAAATCCTGTTGCTTCTCCCTCCATAACATTGCTAAGATTCGCACTTTTCTCTCTGTCAAAACACTTGTTCACACCCTAGTCATCTCTCACCTCGATTACAGTAACCTCCTTCTCACTGGTGTTCCCTGATCTCAGCTTTCTCTCCTTATCTCCATCCAAAACTCTGCTGCCAGGGTCATCCACTTCGCCCGTCGCTTTGACCATGTGCAGCCCCTCCTCTCCTCCCTTCACTGGCTCCCCTTTCCTGAACGAATCCTGCACAAGCTCCTTGTCTTCACCTATAAAGCTCTTCACAACCTTGCTCCCCCCTACCTCTCTGTGCTAATTTCCCCCCATACTCCAGTCCATGAACTCCACTCCTCCTCTGTCCCCTCTCTCGCCCTTCCACACATCCTCTGCTCCCCTAACCGCCTTCGTCCCTTCTCCCTAGCTGCCCCCCATGCCTGGAACTCCCATATCCTCCTTGCCCCCTCCTTTCATACCTTCAAATCCCTCCTCAAGACCCACCTCTTCCGCTCTGCCCTCTCCGACTCCTCGCTCCCCTCTCCTAACTCCTGCTGATACCTACCATCCAGTACAATCTATTACCTGAGGTCTGTGTACTCGTATCCTCACCACATGGACCAGCCAGCCATCATTCTCGATGTAACCAAGCCAAGCACGTGTTCCTGAGACCTCACATATTTGTCAGTGTTACACCCCTTGTCTCTCCCTCTGTTCCTCTTCCTTCATCTCCACCCCACCCACCCCCGTCTCTCAGTTTGTAAGCCCTAGGGAGGGACTGTGTATATTCTGTTACTTTGTAAAGCACCCTATATAAATGCTTGCTAATAATAATAATAATAATAATAATAATAGTTATGGGCACTGCACTTCAATCAAGGGTGTAGACAAATTGGAGAAGATTCAGAGGAGAGCAACTAAGGGTGAACACTAAAGTGATGGTACTAGGGTGCTACGATGGACTTACCCCCTCTNTAATGGCGCTATATAAATGTTTGTTAATAATAATGTCTGTCTACCCACCCCCGCACCGCATCCAGCAGCCCTTCCTCATCCCTGACACCCAGCACTGGCAGGGACACCGGACTAGGATGAGGGAAGTGGGCTTTCAGACATGAAAGCTCACTTTACTCTCAGTCATGTGGCTGGATTTCAGCCATGGTGGTGGCTAGCCCAGGCTGTGACTTGAGTGTTTCCCTGAGTCACATCCCAGGCAAGCCGTCACCATGGCTGGGATCTATTCTGTGTAAACATTTGGTGGCCGCTTTCTGGTTGCTTTCTAACGTGATGGTGGCCCCCGTGCCAAAGTGGGGAAACCAATGGCAAAGTCAGTCACCATCATATTTGAAAGCACCCTAAGAAGATAAAGGGGATTGAGGACAAGCCATGTGAGGAAAGGCTGAAAGAAGTGGGTATGTTCATCCTCAGGAAAAAAGAACTAAGGCGAGGCCATGATAGCAGTCTTCAAATATCTCAACGGATGCAACAAAGGAGATGGTGAACATTTTTTCACCACTGTCCTAGAAAGCAGAACAAGAGAGAATGGGCTTAAATTGCAGCAATGTAGAGTTTGGTTAAATATTAGGAAAAACTTCCTGACTCTGAGAACTGCTGGGCAATGGAATACGCTGCCCATGGAGATTGTGGAATCTCCTACCTTGGAGGTTTTCAAAACCCTGCTGGATAAATATCTGTCAGCAATGCTGTAGACAGGGATCTCCTGCCATTGAGCATGGTTGGACTAGATGACCGTTGAAATCCCTTCCAACCCTCAAATTCTATGATTCCTATTAATTTTGTATAATAAAAAGTTCAACTGAATGCATTCCCAGAGCATGCCCCCCCCAATTTAAACTAACCCGGGGTCAGTTAGACCCCAATACAAAAGTAACCCAGTCGTTTTTGTGACCATTCTAGGATTAAACTACCATTGTGTCCCTCGCACTTAGTTTTCTTTTCTCTATGGTAAATTTTTCCAGTTCCTTTGACCTTTCCTCATATGGTTTGCAGTCTAGCCTCTTAAGCCCCAATCCAAGGTTGCGTATGTGACACAAGCAGCATGCATTCGCACACCATGTGGGGACATGCACCACCATGACACTTGTGTCATATGCACACTATGCTCATGCCAAGTGTGAGCATTGTGAATATGCAGTATTGATTGGAGCCTTAGTCTTTTTTGTTGCTCTCCTCTGAATCCTGTGAAGTTTGTTGATATCCTCCTTGAAGTTCTTAGATCAGGCTTACTTAGAATTACAAATGTTACAAGGAATACTTATACATAAGTCAAAGTCGGTGCTGTGCTAGCTAGTGACCAAAATGACTTGGTTATTTTAGTTACAGTTCAAATTGTGAGTTGTGCAAATTGTGTGAGTTGTGCAAATTGTTACAGTGCAAATTGTGACTGTAAGAGTCCCAAGTCACAATGGGGAATGATTTGCAAACCGGGAATTATTTGCTAATGACATTCATGAATAATTAGCAGTAATGAATACGTTTAGTAGTCTCACATTCTGTCTGCAGACAATTTAGACAGAAAAAAGGTGATACTCGTCAGTTTAAATTATTAGTTGTGAATTATTCACTCAGGTCAAAATGATGCCAGCCAACTGCCTAATGTTTTTTATATAATAACTGGGAAATTACAGGAGCCCTCCAGTGGCCAAAACAATATCTTGGAATTCATGCTTCAGCCAAAACATGGATGATTGATAGAAAACTGGCCTCTTATTATAAAATATATTAGTTTCACATTTTGGGGGGCATGTTTCCATTAGCATTTCTATTGTTTGTCTCCAGCCACAGTGCTTATATAGATGTGTTTATTTACCTTTGAACATGGAAACAGTCCCAGTAAAATAGTCAGTTTTGCTGCTCCTGTGCTTTGCTCTGTCAATGCCAGAGGACTCAGCACCTTACCAGACTGGTACGAGCTGTAAGACCCTTCTGGTCTCTCAAACACAGGCCTGTGGACTACAACCAGGGAGAAATTTGCAAACCAGCAGCAACCACTCTCCTATGACCACCGGGTCCTTGATTGACCAGCTAGACACTAGACTGCATTGCCATTGACTGCCCTGGGCTACATTAAGAGGGCCACTTAGCTCTGCATGGGTGCCAGCCCTGTCCTTTCTGGATGCTGCTGACTACCCAGATCCTGACATAGTTCTGATTTCCTAGCTCTTGGCTTCTGATTCCTGCTTTGGACTTGGTTCTCTGCCCTGTGAGCTTCTGGCTTGGCCCTGCTCACAATCCTAGTTCTCCCCCATCCTAGTGCTTCATTTGTTTCTTTCAAAAATTTTTAGGGCTCCAGGCTGCCCAGAAGTCCTGTCCCTTGACTCCAGAAGCATAGGGGAGATTCAGAGGGAGGCTGTTGAAGCTGTCTTCTCATGCTCTATTTATTTATTTATTTATTTATTTTCATTTTTATCCCACTCATTTCATTTTATCCCCTTGAGGCTCAGAGCAAGTAACAATACATAAATCAATTAAAAAAACACAAAATAATTCCAAATATTTAAATACCCCAAAACAACCAAATAAAACAGATAAAATTCCCTAACCTACCACACCCCAACCATATCCCTGCCTGCCAAACACCTGGCCAGACAAAAAGGTCTTGTATTGCCTCTGGAAGATGAGCAAGCTCAGGCTTGGAGAAACCTCCAAGAGGAGGGAGTTCCATAATTGTGTGGCAGCCACCAAGAACGCCTTTCTACGTGACCTCATTGTAGAAACTTGGCAGGTAGATTATACCTGCAAGAGGACACTCCTGGCTGACATCAGAGACCATGATGGAACATAAGGAAAGAGGTGATCTTTCAGATACTTGGGGCCCAAGAGGCTTTATAGGTTAAAACCAGCACCTTGACTTGTGCCTGGAAAGCTATCGGTAGCCAGTGCAGACTCCAGAGCACTGGTGTAATGTAATGTGCTCCCAGTGACCCTCCCATGACAGAAGGCGGGCTGGGTTGCCATGTTCTGCATCAACTGCAGCCACCCCGAGCTGTTTGCAGGAGGGGCGGGATATAAATTGATGAAAATAAATAAATAAATAAATCAACTGCAGCTTCTGAACAGTCACCAAGGGCAGCCCCATATAGAGTGCATTTCAGTAGTGTAGTCTCATGGTAAAATATTCAATCTCATTCATTTCAATTATGCCAGGTCAGACCTTATATATTTTACTATTTTCTTTGTCACATTTGGTATAGATGGCAGGTCACTAATAATTTGCTTTCCCTTTGCCTCTTGGTTCTAGTATGATGGAATGAAGTTGTCCAGTACTCTGCAAAATGAAGGAAGTGCTTTACCTGTTACTGAAATAGGGCCAGATAAAGATTTGGGAATCAGTTTACCTGTAGATGGACCCTCCTCGGCTAAAGGCTGCTGCCCTTCTCCTCATTTGACAGGTATTTCTGCTTCAGTGTGATTGTGCTGACACTATAGGCCACTGCTCTTTCTTCAAGTGATGCAAACAAAGAAAATAGTGACTGAGTCATGGACTTTGGGTGAAGAAATTTTCAAAAGTGAGATGGGATTCCTGGATTATCTTAAAGCAGGTGGTCCAGGAGGCCATGGTAAGTGGCCCACAGATGGAACTATGTTAAAGAGGTATACAATTATACCTCTTACATAAGGTATACAATTCCTTGTGGCGAGCTAAAGGCCTGTACCCCTCAATTAACACCCTCCGCTGCCTATTTTTATTTTAACATGCCATGCTGACCATGGCTACAGCAAAGAGGACTTTGGTCTTCCCCAGTGCTGTAGTTATCTCGAGAGCTGGGGGATGACCAGAGGCTAGAACATGTGCATAAGGGCATCCCCCAGTCTACCCACTCCAGAAATGGCCTTGAGTATCGAGCAGTCCCATGCGTATTGTATTTTATCAACTACACCAGGGGCAGGGAACTTTTTCCTTCAGGGTGTAGCTATCATAGGGACAGGAGGGACATTTGTCATGGGGCCAAAGGGGTGTGTGTGTGTGGGGGGGTGTCCCCGCAGGGCCCAAGCAGGGTGCAGGGCACAAATTCTGTCCTGTTGTGGTGTGGCCAGGTGGTGATTGAGCTGAGCACAAGTGCCTGTAACATGTGGTGCACGTGGGACGCACCCAGCAGGAGGCATAAGATGGAGCAAACATTGCTACCAATGCTGGCACGAGGCAGGAAGTGCAGCCCCAGCCTCCAGGGCTCAGGCACAGCAAGCCAAGGGAGGGACAGGCATCATGGTATCATGAGTGTCTCTGGAGTCAGAACAATGGACTCCCTGGGCTTACCGTGCAAGTTGACAGTTTTCTAAGAATACTGAGGGAGGAAGAAGAAGAGGGGGTGGAACAGGGGAGAGATTGGAGATGGGGGGGGGGGGAATTCATTTCTTGCACGTGGGCATGGGCTGCTTAAGGAGTAGAGGTGTGCACAAGGGACCCATGTAGTTATTCATTTTCATTTTTCATTTTTGTGATTTAAATCTTTCATTTTCATAAATATCAAAATTTCATTTTTGTTTTTGCTTTTGTTTTCTATTTTCGTTAGTTTCAATGTGAAACAGATTTTTGGACATACCTTGTTTGTTTTTTATTATATTTGGATGAATCTTTGAGGGGTTTATACCTCCAACTGAAGGCATTACGTGTACCAAATTTCAGAACGATTGGATAAAGGACTCTGATTTGATAAGCAGTTGAATTAAGTTATTTTGCCAAAAATATGAATATACATTAATGGCTGTAACTTTTTTGTCTCCCATTTACTGTGGATGAAATTTGGCACGTTTATAACCCTTCCAAATTCTACTATCTATGCTAAGTTTCAGAAGGATTGAATAAAGAGTCATGGTAGTATAATACATTAACTTATAAATGTATGTCTGACTGTAACATCTTTGTAGTCCAACCAGTGTACATGAAATTTAGCAGAGCTGTATCTCACACCTTAAGGATCTCTGCCAAATATTGTAAAGATGTAATACAGGGTCTTAGTTTTATATGCCTGCAGAGCATATGCAGAGAATGAGCCTATGCCAGGGATTCTCTTACGTGTCACTGTGGTATAAGATCTGTTTGTGATGCCAGTTGGCCAGCAGAAATATCAACCAAATACCCTCATTCTGTGCTGTGACCATCCCAACTTCTCTCCCCCACTTATTACTGAGAAGTTGGAAGCATCTGTTTAGGAAAGAGCCAAATTTATAAGCAGTTTAATTATATTATTTTGCAAAAATCTTCATATACATTCTTAGTTGTAACTTCTTTGCCTCAAATTTAATGTAGATTAAACTTGGCACTCTTACACCCCTTCCCATATTTACTGTCTCTGCCAACTTTCAGAAGGATTGAATAAAGGGTCCTGGTGGTATAAGTAATTGACTTATAAATGCATGTCTGACTGTAACATCTTTGCAGTCCAACCAGCATACATGAAATTTGGCAGGGCTGTATATCTTACTTTCACTATCCTCTCTGCCAAATATAAGAAACATGTGTTAAAGGGTCCCAATTTTATATGCCTGCACAGCATATGCAGCGGAGGAGCCTATTCTCTTATGTGTCACTGTGGTATAAGATCGGTTTGTGATGCCAATTGGCTAGCAGAAATGTCAACCAAATATCCTCATTCTGTGCTGTGACTATCCCAGCATCTCTCCCCCACTTGTTACTGGGACGTCAGAAGCATCTGCTTAGGAAAGAGCCAATAAAGATTCTCTGATGCCCTCTGTCACAGTGCTGCAGGATGTGATTGTGATGATATTTGGCTAGCCTGGATGTCTAAACTATGTCTCCTGATTTCTGGGGTGCTATTCCCAAAGTCCCAGTTATGTCCCTTCTATGCCTTACTCAGGGCTTTCCCCTATGCCTGCCTCGAAGCAACTACTGATTGGTCCTGTCATGTTGGAAGCATGCAGTAATTGGCCAGTGAATGTGTCTGTCAGTCTTTTGGGTTGCTCCACATCCTCCCTTCTACAGCCTCCTTCCGCCTGCCATGCCAGGTGCCTGCCTCTGACTGGCACTATATGTGCTGCTATTTATCTGAATAATGGTCTTCAAGGGGACAACTTCAATTGCTTATAAAATTGGGGTCCTTTATCAAATTGTCTTGTAGTTTGGAAGAGAGAACAGGGAAGGTCTGGTATACATTTCTGCCAAATCTCTTGTAAACAGGATGGAATATAAAAAATGTTACAGCCGGAAATGCATTTTCAATTAATGGCATCAGGACCCTTTATCCAATCCTTCTGAAATTTGGCAGGATTGGTATTCTTGTGAAGGGTCATATTCTTCCTAGGTTTCATGCAATTGGCTGGAAGATAAAGAAGTTGTAGCCAGGAATGTGTACGCAGCTTTTCTTAAAATCACAACATTCAGTTGCTTATAACATCGTTTCCCTGTATCCAATCTTTCCAAAATTTGGTACATGTAGTGCCCTCCATTGGGGATAAAATCTCCCCAGGTCTGTGCCATGGATGTGCATATGCTTTAATCTCTGCTCCATTACTCTGTGCTCAGTCTTTTAATGCTTGGGGGTAAGAACTGTATTGCTGGCTACATTCAGGAACTGGAAAGGGGCCAAGTAAAAACTAACCCTAGTCTGCATTTGGTAGGTCTGGGGTTTCCCATCCTGATCTACATCCTATTTCCATTAGTCAAATGTGCCTGGTGCACATACAAAGGCCCACCAATGCACCAACCAGCTGGTAAGGCCCACTGCTTTCACCCCATTTTAAAATGGAGAACCAAGGTTGAGAGAATGACTTGCCTACAGTTACCCACTGAGGCAAGCATTTGAATTCAGTAACTCCGATTCCAAGAAGTCCCACTCCCTTATGCTATGCACTGAACCATCCTTGCTCCCTTAGTAAGCAAATACATATACAGATAGATCCACAATTGAATACTCAGTCTTGCACTCTCTGCAAAGTGATTCCCCTGTACAAATGTACAGAGCACACAAGGGCTCAATATTGCGAGTGTGTAGATGAGGGTTAGCAGGAGGGCTACTGCCCATAGAGCTTTGTGAGTCACCATAATTTCAAAAGGGAGGGGAGGGAGTCAAAGGGAGTGAAGGCTGGTGGACCAGCAAGAATACTTTACTCAGTAAACTTTTTCTACAATCTTATACTCACTACAACCAGAAATGTGGGCCCAAACCCAGTGGCATTGGGCCCAGCCCATCTCAGGCCTGATGTGTGGGTCCAATGTGTCACAGTCTGGGTGATCCTGCCCTCCAGGCATATCCAAAGTCACAACATCACAGATATCAATAAGGGCTGTCAGAACAGGGGCAGGGCAAAGGTATTTTCCCCCACACCCCTTTCTAAAGTGGCCACCCCTTTACAGATTGATTTTTAAAAGTGAGCTTTTTAAAAAAAGCAATCTAAAACATTTGGCAGGAATCACACTTTCATATAAACACCTCTTGTCTTTCCAGTCTTTGCTTAGAAGTCCTATGGCAGCACTACCCCCAGCTGCTTGGCCCTTCACCACTCACCCCAAAGTAAACTGTACCATAGGTACATCCCTTCCTCTAATGGGAAAGCCTTTCCCACTCCAGACACTTCCTGTGTAGATTCTCTGAGATGAGATTGTGTGGATTCTCCCACAGCCCAGTGCACTGTGGCCGGTTGAAGCTTTTTCATTACTGTTTTAAAAATATATATTTTTAAAAGACTCCCTTAGAGAGGGGTGAGAGCACAAGGGAGAAGCCTGGAGAAGAAGCTGAGTTGAACCAATAGGATCAGAGCCAAGACAGAGAGAGACAACTGACTGAATTAGATTGATGTAGAGGTGCTGAGGTAAATTGTACCCTCTTGAATGCCCATTGCCTTGTTCCATTTCCCCTCCCTAATTAATTGATCCTGTTTTGCCATTTTAATACCCTTATTATTGTCATATCATTGTAATAAACCCTTACCTGTTCCTTTTTCAACTTACCTGTGTGTATTTCCCTTGTTGAAAGCTGTGGTTCTGGGTCTGATCTGTTTTGGGTTTCCCCTCAGGGTTGTTATGTTTGTTGATGAAACCTTTTCTCCACTGTTACACTGGGGATTTTCGTCAACTGGAGGCACCGCTTACAGGGACCCTCTGAGAGAACGCAGGCCTCATAAATTCCCCCTTCTAACAAGGAGACTCTGAGTGGGAAAAGTGGGGTTACAAACACTACACCAGTAACAGGATGGCTGAGTGGCTTAGCTTTGTTTCTGTCATGATAGGAGCCCTGGGTACTGGTTTGCTGTGTGCTTGTGTGTCTGTCAGCTCCTTTAAAGAAAAATGAAGGAGCAGCTCCTAGTTTCTTAACTCAGAATGCTCAGCAGCCAATATTTATTGCTGCTGTTGATGTCATGACAATCTTTCTCCTTCCCCCTCCTGGGTAGATCAGGGAGCCCAGAAAAGTCCCTAGCCACAGACCAGCTGCAACCTTTACTGCTTGCTCTTACTCAGAGCTCTCCGGGTGACTACAGCTTCAACATCCCCAACATATGGCTGTCCAGCATCTTTTTGAAAACCGCTAGTGATGGACATCCTACAACCTCCCTAGGCAACTTATTCCATTGCTGCATAGCCCTGACTGTTAAGAAGTTTTTCCTAATATCAAATCAAAATCTACGTTATGGTAATTTCTTTGTCCCCATAATTGTTAGCCCTGCCCTCTGTAGCAATGAAGAACAGTAGGGGGTGGGCAGAAAGGACCTCATTCTTTTTTTGGTTTTGTTTTAAAAAATCCATCCATTTTCATTCTTACTTTTAAAAACCATTTGTTTTCATTCTACTTTCATATAAAATATTTTATATTAGTATAAAATATTTGAATATGAATATTTCATATAGAATATTTTATATGAATATAAAAATCACTGCACGCGCAAATGTCCGCAGATCAAGCACCCCTTTCCGCAGTGACAGTGGCAGTGTCACCGCTATTTTGGAAAAGGGCAAGCACAGTGGCCATTCTGTGTATGTGCAGACCAGCTGCCCATTTCCAAAATAGCAGTGATGCTGCCACTGCCATTTTGGGAAAGGGTGCGCATTGCAGAATGGCCCGATGCCCATTTGTGCAGGTGCAGTGATTTAATTTTTTTTTTTTAAAATTGTTTGTATATGAAAATGAAAACAAACAAAAAAGCAAACGAATTCTGTTTACTTATTTGTTTTGGGGTCCTTAGTTACTAAAACCAATGGGGTTCCATTCATTTTAGTAATCTTAAAAAACCAAAAACAAATTGCACACCCCTAAAGACCAGTTCTTGGTGCAGCCCTTTAGATATCTGGAGACTACTATCTTGTCTCCCCTTAATCTCCATTTCACTAGGCTAAACGTTCCCAGTTCCTTCAACCTTTTTCTCATAAGACTTGTTTTCCAGACTCTTTATCATCTTCATTGCGCCCAGTTTGTCAATGTCCTTCTTAAAACGAGGTGCCAAACACTGGCTATGACACTCCATGTGAGGTCTGATCAGTGCTGAACAAAGAGGAATGATTACAACACGTCTGTTACTGTAGCCTAGAACTGGATTAGTCTTTTTTGCAGCCATATCACATTGCTGAATCATGTTCAGGTTGTTGTCAACCACAGTCCCTAGATCTTTTTCACATGTGTTGCTGCCAGGCCTGGTATCCCCCATCTTATATTTGTGCATTTGGTTTTTCTTCCCTAAATTCAGAACTTTATATTTACCTTTACATTTTTCTTCTCTAAAAGCAGAACTGACATGTATAAGACCTGCCCAGCGCACAATAGTTTTCCCCCCTTGCTTTGTGCCATTTTATAATGGGCTTTCTCTGACAGGAACACTTTTAGGCCAACAGAGAAGAACGTTGCTGCTGGAATTTGGGTGAAAATGAGAACATGAGGATTTATTTTACTGCATAGCATATCGGTTTTTCTCTGTCTGTATGTTTTTATCACAAACCCGTTCAACTTATTCTGTCCCAGCAGGCTGCTTAGCCTATATAGGAAATATGATCCTGTTTGTCGCTAAGTCTGTTGCTGTGTGTGAATGGAACTGCTAAACTGGCTTACAATGCCTTAGCGCAACTCCTCCTGGACATCTGGGGCTTGAGTTACAAAACAATTAGTGTGAAAACTTCAATGGTACTTTATTTATGAAAGATTGGTGCGTGCTCTGTAATTAGCTTGACTAACCTGGGATTATTCAAGAAGCAAACTTGGCAAAGAATGGCCTCCAAATAATAATCCGAGTCTCGCCTCTTCTAATTAACATTACCCGTTCTCGTTTTGCAATTACGATAGTATTATTTTAAAATAACTACACAGTTTTACTAAGATGGAATTAATATCATGGGCCAAATCTTGAGGGTTTATACCAGGCGTTGGCCTGTAGGCCAAAACTAGCCTGTAACTATTTTGTATTTGGCCCCTTTTTATTTTCTAGATCTGGCTTGTCCATCCAGTCCCTATAAAAGACTGATCTGAGGGTAAGGGAGCAGAGATGCGGTAGAGCTGAACCAAAGAGTAAATGGACCAACTTTTTACTGGACCAACTGTTGGTTCAATACAGTGGGTATTATCTGCGGTTAATACCCACTGTAACAGGGAGCAAGTTATTTGATCTACTGGCCCTTTAAGGAGAGTAGCACTAGTGTGAGAGGTGCAGGTGCAAGCTGAGGGTAGGTGCTGGAGTAAAGAAGGATAGTGCCAGAATGCCTCACACTTGGGCTTGGGTATAGCTGGGCTCACCCAAAGCCTAAAGAGCCTGATTAAGGCTCAGTCTAGAGAGAGAGAGAAGGAGCAGGAATGGAGGGAGGGAGCTCTGCTTCAAGTACTAGGCAACCCTGGGTTGAGTTTGAATAGGAAGTTCAGAGAGAGTTGAGGACAGAGAACCTACCAGGGCAATAGGCAGAAGAGTAAAGCTCTGCCCATGTGGGGCTGATCCAGCCCATAGCAAGGAGGTTACCCCTGGCAAAAGAGACACCTGAGCCAGAGGTTGGTGCCTGGCCAAGGGTCTCTCTGGACTGTGAGTACTGGACATAATGGTGAACTCTTTGTGCTAATAATATAAAGACACTGTGGGTGAGAAGAGATCTGGTATGGCATGACTCCTTGGGTGGCATCCTGCCAGTACACACCCCACGTACTTTCAACCTGTTACACTCACCATTCTTTATTATTTGGTGGTTATTCAGCCTTAAACCAATTACCAGCTGGCCAACCAACAAACCAAATACCTGGATAATACCATAACAGTTAACTAGTTTATTTATTTATTTAACATAATTTATATCCTGCCCCTCTTGCTGAAGCAGCTCAGTGCAGCTAACAATAATTAAATTAAATAGAAATAGAAATAGAAATATAAAACACAACAATAAACAAACAATCCAAATAAAACAAGAACATAAAACAACCCATACAGGGATGTCAAAGAAAACAAAAAAAACAACCACCACCACCCTCCACCCTAACCCCCACCCTTTGCCCATCACCTTCACCAAAAGCCTGGCGGAACAGCCAGGTCTTACACATTCATTGAAAAGAGAAGAGGTCTGGGACCACCTGGGCCTCTGCTGGAAGGGAGTTCCACAGCCTAGGTGCAGCCACTGAGAATGCCCTCCCCATATTCGCTCCCCGAGCAACTTGGGGAATTTTGAGAAGGGTGCCCCTGGCGGACCACAGGGACCAATCCAGAGCACAGGGAGTGAGGCAGTCCCACAGGTAGGTAGGGTCGAGACTGTAGGGCTTTATAGGTAATCACCAACACCTTGAATCAGGCCCGGAAGACTATAGACAGTCAGTACAAAGAAGAGAGCACTGGTGTAATGTGCTCTCGGCGTCCCGTTCCTGTAAGGAGGTGGGCCACCGCATTCTGTACCAGCTGCAGTCTCTGAACTGTCACCATGAGTAGCCCCACGTAGAGTGTTTTACAATAGTCTAGTCTTGAGGTGATGAAGGCATGGATGATGGTGGCCAGGTCGGAGTCCAAGACATATGGCTGAAGCTGCCACACACAAGATGTTAACTGGCAGAACGCGCTCCTCACCATACCCCCCCACCTGGACATCCAGATGGAGCTGAGAATTGAGGAGCACTCCCAGGCTACAAACCTAGGGAACCAGTGGGGGATGGACCCCATCAATGATGGGGGATGCCACTCCCACCTCCCTACCCACCAGCATCATCTCTGTCTTGTTGGGATTCAGCTTCAGTTGGCTTGCCCTCATTCAGTCCCCCACAGCCGCCAGACACTGAGTAAACACCGAGTCTTCCGGGTCTGGGTCGGATGAAAAGGAGAGGTAGAGTTGGGTGGCATACTGATGACACCGCACACCATACTATATACGTTGAACAGGAGAGGAGACAGAATGGAACCTTACAGGACTCCACACAAGAGGTCCCGGAGAGATGAACAACAATCCTTGAGCACCACCCGCGGAGTTCTCCTGGCCAGGAAAGAACCGAAGCATTCAAGAACAATCCTGTCCACCCTGGCTCGGTCCTGCAAGCAAGTCACCAACATCTCATGATCAATTGTATCAAAGGCAGCTGAAATATCGAACAGAATCATTAGAGTTGAGCAAACCTGAGCCAATTCACAGCAGAGGTCATCGACCAAAGTCACAACCGTTTACCATATTGTCGTTATTGTATTGCCGCATTACGATGTAACTGAGTTTTAGTGTTACTAGTCTGAAATCAGGTCTGGTGTAAGGGAGTAAACCTGAAAGGAACTATGAGCAAATAGTAAACAGCAATACAGTAAAGGCAAAATAGCAGTATGATAAAGGGTGCACTGTGGTATTAAACAGTAATGCAGTAAATCGAAAGAACGGATAACCAATTAATCCACCAAATAATAAACAGATATTGCTTGGTATCCGGTTCTTGCTGGAGCAGGTCAGATACTGTGGATCCAGCTGGATAAAAGTAAGCTAATGAAGATCTTGGAGGAATGCACAGAAGCAGTAACCGCTGAAAACATCAGGGACCAAAGCATTGCTGTACATGGAACCAAAAGTAACTCAGGCATCATTCATGCATTTACTCACCTACATTGTTTGCTGTTGCAGTTGTCGATGGTATGGCTGAGATCCAATCCCTCAATAAAGAGGTGCACGTAAAATCATGCCTTGACCTTCCTGTAGAATTCAACAAATGACTTCATGATAAATATTCCTCATATGATGAGGTCTACCTTGTGTTCAACACATACATCACAAACTCACTGAAGTCTTTCACTCGGAAGAAATGACTAGGTGATAAAAGATCTATTCAGTATAGAATATCTGACACAGCAAACATCACAAATTTGTCCATGGAGGCATTGCTGTCTCATCTGTAAACTAAAGAAATTAAAATCAGTATACTTGGCTCAGAAGACTTTATAGCAAGCAACTGCTGCATGCAAGCACACAGTCGTAGCATGGCGCAATGAAGCAAAATCATCACATGATATTAATCTTGACATACTATGAAGCAGTCACAAGGAGACAGACATGAAATTGATTCTACATTTCCTCAGTGCTACTGCTGAAGGTGCAACAAAATTGCACGTATTCTCTCCAGACACTGAACTATTTAAAAACACTGTCTTGAAAGCTCAGATTAAATGTATTCCACAGATTAAAAAAGGTAAGAAAAGGACCAAACATCGGCCTGTGTGGCTAAATGGTGAAGTGAAGGAGGCTATTGGAGCCAAAAAGGCATCATTTAAAAAATGGAAAGAGAGTCCCAATGAGGTAAATAGGGAAGAGCATAAGCATTGCCAAAGTGGATGTAAAAAGTGAATAAGGCAGGCCAAAAAGGAATTTGAGGAGCAACTTGCTAAAGTTGCTAAAACTAATACTCAAAACGTTTTCAAGTACATCAGAAGCAGGAAGCCTGCTAGAGAGTCAGTTGGGCCGTTAGATAACCTGGGGGTGAAAGGGGTGGTTAGGGAGGAAAAGGGCATTGCAGAGAAGCTGAATGAGTTCTTTGCTTCGGTCTTCACTGCAGAGGATGTTGGGGAGATACTGATGCCAGAACCTTACTTTGTAGGTGATGAATTGAAAGAGCTGTCACAAATCAACGTGACTCTGGAGGAGGTTCTTCAGCAAATTGACAAACTAAATACCAACAAATCACCAGGACCAGATGGTATTCACCCCAGAGTTCTGAAGGAACTCAAATATGAAATTGCAGACCTACTGTTAGTAATATATACCCTATCGCTAAAATCTGCCACTGTACCTGAGGACTGGAGGGTGGCAAATGTAGCCCTGATATTTAAAAAGGGATCGAGAGGTGATCCTGGAAACTACAGACTATTAAAGGTTGACGTCTGTGCCAGGCAAAATGGTGGAAACTATCATTAAGAACAGAATCACTGGGCATGTTGATAAACATGACTTAATGGGAAAAATTCAACATGGATTTAGCAAAAGTAAGTCATGCCTCACTAATCTATTGGAATTCTTTGAGGGTGGAAATAAGCATGTGGACAAGGGAGACCCAATAGAAATAGTGTAGCTGGATTTCCAGAAAGCATTAGATAAGGTCCCACATAAAAGATGCTTGAGAAAATTAAAAAGTTATGGGATAGGTGGTAGTGTCTTACTATGGATCGGTAACTGGTTAAAGGATAGGAAGCAAAGAGTCAGTTTTCACAATGGAGAGATGTAAAAAGTGGTGTGCCCCAGGGATCTACATTGGGACAGGTGCTGTTTAATGCATTCATTAATTATCTGGAAAAGGGCGTTAAGAGTGAGGTGATCAGATTTGCAGATGACACCAAGTTATTTAAGGAAGTTAAAACACAAACAGGCTGTGAAGAACTGCTACAGGATCTTACGAGACTGGGTGCCTGGGCATCTAAACGGCAGATGAGATTTAATGTGGACAAGTGCAAAGTGATGCACATAGGGAAAAATAATCCAAACTATGAGTACACAATGCTGGTACTAAGCTAGGAGTTACCACTCAGGAAAAGGAGCTGGGAGTGATTGTGGACCTGTCTCTTATACACATCTAGATGTGTATAAGAGACAGTCAATGAGCAGTCTGTGGGGGCGAGGAACTAGGCAAAACCTGATGGAAGAGGTAGGTTTTTAGGAGGCATGTGGGAAGGGAATTTATTCTATTCTCTTATTGCAAGACACAACCTGCCTACATAACAATATGTGCAATAGTAATAAATCCTCCCCCTTAATAATTATTACTAGTTTATCCCCAGATAAAGTGTTGAGACCACTATTCATATCTTCTCCCTAGACATAAAAATAAACATGCAGCCAGCACACCGGCTACATCCTCTGGGGGAGGGTCATGCTCCTCTGGCAGGGTCAGGTCGGGGCATAGTTCTCAGTGCCATCTCAGAACTGGCACCAGTTCTCCATGCCAATGTGAATCCCATTCACTTCAATGAGATTCATACCAGTGCAAGAACTAACATCACAGCGCTAAACAGCTGGAAGATCGCAGTCTGTCATTACACATTTCATTTCCTGCAAGGCATTGTTCTTGAAGGGGTTTTGAACAAGGAGAGGGTAATTGCCTTAAAATTTCAGTTCAGAGAGGAGCAGTATTTGATATGTAAGGGGGGGAGAAGCAGGCAAATGGAAGCTCTATCAGAGCTGATGGAAGTAAGGGGGCCAGGTTAACAGCACTGGAGACTAAAGCAGACAAAGCATCGCCATAGCTCTGTAAGAGCTACTAGTAAGCTGTGACTTGGCCTGCATGCCATTGTGCTCTTAGTCTTGCTCCTTATGTCCTCAGTTCCTGATCTCTGATATCTCCACTTGGCCCTTTATTCTTCAGGCTCCAGGTTGTCAGCTCCTGCCAGTCCCTGATCTCTTTCTTTTCACCCTGCTATGCCTGTTCTTCCTTTCCACCCTATCTCAGGTCTAACTACCCAGATTCAGAGGCAGAGCAACCCTGGACCACAAATGCTGCCTACCCCTTGGTTGAGGCATGCCTCAGATCTCCAGGATCCTTACCATTCTCCTGCTTGCACTAGCCTTGATGCTTGTTTGAACTGACCCACTGGGTCTCAGCCCCTTGTCCTTGCACTCAATTACTCAGCTTCGCCCAAGATGCTACCCTTGTAATTGGGTTCCTGGCAATGGAGCTTATCATCAGCACTCCTTGGGTCCAACTTGTCCCCTTCTGTGTTTCATTGTTCACTGATGCTGTCCGATCACTTTGCGTCCCCTTCTCCACTGTAATTAAGCTAGGCACAGGTGACTTCTCAACTGTGTTAGTATATCCCTGTCTAGTCTCTCTCTATGTTCATCTCTTTCCCTTCCTTGCCTTGGCTAGTCTGTAAGACCCTCAGGGTAGGAATTTGTCTTTAATTATGATTGTACAGTGCCAGGTATATTGCTGGTGCTTTATAAATAATAATAAATTTAGTTGCCTATCAGGCTTTTGTCTCACATCGAGTCGCCCACAGTCTACTGACATTCAGTCTCTTACTGGACAGGCTGATGTGCTCTCCCTTCGATACATCCTCCTTTTGTATGAGAAGAGAGCATATCTCACCTGTGGAGGCATAGTCTTATACAGCCAACGCCTCTTCCAGCCCTGGAATTTCCCTCCCTTTTTACATTGTTGGAATTCTTAACCTGTTTAGTTAGTTAAATTTCGGTAGTTTTTTCCCACTGGAGAACTGACTGACTGACTGACAGACAAACTGAGTGGTCCCTTCCCCTTACATCCTGAGGGGAGTGGCTGGTGCCAGACCCCTGCAGATCTGCTGCTTCAGTGCGGTGCACAATACTCACAAAGATCAGACTCTGAGTTGGAGGAGCCTTTGGCTATGAGACCCTGCCTTAGTAGGTGAGAAATGCTCCATTCGTGCCTAAGGAACTGTGTGTGTTATTTCTTAAGTCAGCAGAATTGTTCCTTGTTTCAGCTTGTGTAAATGAGAGTCAAATTTGGGCTTTTAGGAAAAGACAAGGACTAGCTTGTCTCAAGGGTTAGAAACAGCATTAAATATTTGCCTATGTTGGCTTCAAACAGAGTTCTTGGAGTTATTTAAACGGTTGCCTATAAATGCCTGCATATTAGTAACCCAGAACTCTTCCCTATTGCATTCTAGGGGGTTGTTTTTTTCTGAGCTGGGAATTGCATTTTTGCTACAGTGTGGCTGGAGTTTTGTTTGAAATACAATAGACTTCCTGAATCTTTTTGACATTCAGCTGTTGCTGAAGATGTTAAAGTACAAGTAAATGTACTAATCATTGATAACAAAGCAGCCTAATCCATGCTGACCTACAATTTGTTTAGGATCCTTTGGAGCAACAAAGAGATTAAAGTGTATAAAAAGAGGTAAACAGTGGGTCAGAGATTAGAAGTGAAAAAGGAAAAGACTCTTTTCCCACTCCCCCCCTGCACCCTCCCAGACCACACACTGATAGTGGATCTTCCTACAGTGATTGTTAGAAAATGTTTCATGTTTCTTTTCCCCAAAAAACCTTAGAAACAGAAGGTTTGATTGGCACTTGTCATGCCTGATAGAGAGACGAAGATGCTTTGGTAAAAAGAAGAGGGAGGCAGCCGTGTCAAAAGCAGCAATAGTCAAAGGATGATTCCTCCTTTCTGTGGTTTTGTCTCTCTCTAAATTATTCAAATCTGGGTGGCATCTGAGGATAACTGGCATTTTGACACAGCTTAAAGGATTGTCTCACTAACTCTATTGAGCTGAGACTGCCATCCTTTTCTTAATTTTTTTTTTTTATAAATAGACAGATCTCCTATAATCTGATACGTATACAACCAAAAGGCAGCTTGAAGTTGGGGGTCTTTAAATATTTTTGTGGACAGTTTCATCCATTTCTTGACTGGTTTATTGTCTTCTTTTTAATCTGGCCATAAGAATGCTATTTATTGGTTTAAAAGGCTTTTATTTTAATGTTCTTTAGGCTAACCCTTGTGTCTTGAACTGCATCTGGTGGTTACAAATTCAAGTTGAGCCAGCTGGACTAGAATCAACGAATGCAGAGAATTTTTTTCAGTCAAAGGAGGCTCCTCACAAACTGGGAATCTTTTTCTATTGATGGCCCTCTCTTGATTATGGATTTTCCCGTTAGTGGGAAATCTCTTTCTCTCTTTACAGAAAGATATCCCTGATGCATAATGTCTCTCTTTAACCCTTTGTCTCAGCTGGGCTGGATTCCTCAGGGCTGTGCAGAACCCCACCATTTTGAGATTCTATTTTGTGTCCTCTCCTCTTTTGCTTTCATGAAGGATGGGGAATGTCAAGCCTGGGAACCAAATGTGGTCCACAGCTAGTTTTTACTTACCCCCTTTCCAGTTCCCGAATCTGGCCCATGAATCTAGTTCTTACCCCCAACCACTGAAAGACAGCTCAAAGTAAGAGAACAGAGATGAGGGCATGTGTACAAGGATAGCAGACAGATCCATGATCTGGATTCTCCTCTTCTTGAGTGTACCTTTCCTTTAAGCACCTGTGCACCCAACCCTCTAATGCAGTTCTTGGAGCTTGTACTAATTTACAAAGTGGCCCCTAGGAGGGAAAAGGTTTCCTACACCTGGCCTATATGTACCGCAACCAAGGCCAAATGCCACTTACCTTCTCCAAATCTTGTGGATCTTACTTATGTCATTACTTCTATTTATTGAAATAGATAGTAAGATCCAAAAGATGTGGTCTCCAGTTTTCTACATATGACCAAATGGGTTAATTCCAGCCCAGACTCCCTGCTCAATAGCAGGCATAACAGGCCCTTGTTAAAACAAACAAACAAGTTTGTCATACTCTACTTCTTGGTCTGGTGATTAGCCCATTGGCAGGACAAACCAAAGAAAAGTCGTCATGGAATTCACTATCTCTTCCTCTTGTTTCCATATATTATTTCATGGCAGCAATTAGTACAAATGATCCATAACACAGTGGGGGAAAAGATTCTCATGGACAAAGTTCTTATTTGTGGGCTTCTTACATGGCTGATAGGGATGTGCGAACAAACGGGGTCTGGATGTTTGGCCCTTCAGCCTGAAAACTTAGTTTGGGTTCGTGAGTTCGGTCCCGTGGAGTTCGGACCCCCCCGAATGTTCAGAAAGTTCAGCTACCTGGAGGCTTGGGGTGCTCCAGGGGTGCCCGTGGGGGCATGGCAGGCCATCGGAGACACAGCAGCAGCAGAGACTGGGAAGGCTTGGAGCTTGGCACCCCGGGTTGCCTGGGCAGGCAGGCTTGGAGCTTGGTCCTGGGGGGGGGCATGGGGGCATGACTGTCTGTCTGAGACCCAGCAGCAGCAGCAGACGTTGGATTGCCCGGGCACAGAACCCATGGCACAGCAGAGGCAGCAGAAGCGGACATTGGATTACTCAGGCACAAAACCCAGGACACAGCAGAGGCAGCAGAAGTGGACATTGGATTGCCGGGGCACAGAACCCATGGCACAGCAGAGGCAGCAGCGGCAGTAGCAGCAGACATTGGATTGCCGGGGCACAGAACCCATGGCACAGCAGAGGCAGCAG
>QEPC01009550.1:1170017-1189405 GCA_003113815.1 Sphenodon punctatus
AATATACTGAAATCCTCAGCCCAGTGTGCAGCAGCAGTCAAAAAAGCAAACAGAATGTTAGGGGTTATTCGCAAAGGGATAGAGAATAAAACTGAGGATATCATAATACCTCTATACAAATCAATGGTGTGACCACACCTGGAATATTGTGTGCAGTTCTGGTCACCCCATCTCAAAAAAGACATAGCTGAACTAGAAAAGGTACAAAGAAGGGCAACGAGAATGATAAAGGGTATGGAACGGCTTCTGTACAAAGAGATGCTTGACAAGCTGGGTCTCTTCAGCTTAGAGAAGAGAAGACTGAGAGGGGACATGATAGAGGTTTATAAAATCTTGAGTGGTGTGGAACGAGTAGCTAGGTAACGGCTATTTACCCTCTCAAATAGTACTAGAACTAGGGGACGCTCCATGAAACTAGCTGCTGGCAGATTTAAAACAAATAAAAGGAAGTACTTTTTCACTCAGTGCATAATTAACTTATGGAATTCATTGCCAGAGAATGTTGTCAAGGCCAGTAGTATAACTGGGTTTAAAAAAGGCCTGGATAAGTTCTTGTAGGGTAGGTCCATTAATGGCTATTAACCAAGTAGCTTATGGGAAGAACATCTTACTGTCGGGAGCTGGGAGTGAACAACGGGGAATGAATTGCCCATTGTGACTGTTGGTTCTTCTCCCATGCGATCGAGATTGGCTACCTTAGAGGACAGGATGCTGGGTTTGATGGACCATTGGTTTGACTAAGTATGGCACTTCTTATGTTCTTATGTATTCTGGCCTTGCGATGGTATTCCTCCCTCCCAGTTGATACCGTGTTTGCTACAGGTTCTGGAAGCAGGAAATGAATAATGATGCAGCTTAATAGCATATGTAACTCACTAGGTACCGAGGGTATTGCTGCTCTACCTGGCTTACACGCACTGTTGGGGTGTGATGTGTTGGGAACATTAGCTAGAAAGTGAAAAGTCTCATACTGGAAGGCCTTTAAGACCTCAGATGATATTCTCCCAGCCTTGTTGTATCTTAGAAGTGCAGAAACCATAATGGACAATATCCTACAGTTGATTGAACGGTTCATCTGCAAAGTGTATATCCCACACACAAAGATATGTTCAATCGCAAAACTGAGATGGTGGATGTTTTCCACAAAGGATACGCAAGGTTAGAATTTGCCACCCACAAGAGCATCACTACTACTTTGTGTCCTGTGATCACATTATCAGGCAACGGAGTGGCACCATGCAAACATGCCCCATCCAAACCTACCACCTGCAACCGACATCGTAGGGGTGGGACTTGGGGAGGAATACCAGATACTGGATTTACCAGTATCGGATCTCCCCAATACCGGATTTACCGATATCGGCATACTGGTTTTTTAACGTTGCCCCATTTACTGGCTATTTTACATTGCGGCCATTGAATTTAATGGCCGTGATTTTAAAAATCTGGTAAACCGGCCAAAGTTTTAAAAACGGTATACCGATACTGGTGTTACCGGTTTTATCGTATTAATCTGATACTGCCCATTATCAGCAGTATCGGATTAATCCGATACCAGTAGTCCCACCCCTATGACTTTGGGTGGGAGCGCAAAGGACAACAACTTGTGCCTGTGATCTGCACTCTCCCTTGTGTTCCAGAAGCCATTCTAGAGCTAATCAGGTGCTCCTGTGTGAAAGGACAATATGCACCACCCAAATGTTGTGCTCGTGTTTTGTCCTGCATGTAACTGTGTGCATGTCAGGAAGACGAGGACAAGTGTGACAATACCAAGTTAACAGCAGCAGACCGTGACAACGATGGTGATCTACTTAGAAGTACAATACATATTATCTTGTATAGGCTAATGGACACTGATCTTTTGTTTATTGATGCTGAATGTGTAACTTATCTATTTAACTGCCTCTATTCATGTCCTCCTTGATCTCTCTGCTGCCTTCGACACTGTTGACCACTTGCTCCTCCTTGAATCGCTTCACTCCCTGGGATTCCGGGACTCTGTCCTCAACTGGTTCTCCTCCTACCTTTCTGACTGCTCCTTCAATGTTTCTCTTCCTAACTCCTCCCTGCCCCTCTCAGTCGGGGTTCCCCAAGGCTCTGTCCTTGGCGGTCCTCTCCTCTTCTCAATCTACACCCAATCCCTAGGCAAACTCATTGCTTCCCACGGTTTCCAATACCACCTATACGCTGATGACACTCAACTTTATCTCTCCACTCCTTCCCTCTCCCCCTCTGCCCAAGCTCGTCTCACCAACAGTCTTTCCGATATCTCTGCCTGGATGTCTCAACGCCAACTTAAAGTGAACATGGCGAAAACTGAACTCCTTATCTTCCCTTCCAATCCTTCCTCTCCCTCTTTCCCTGTCAATTGCCACTGAAGGGGTCTCCATCCTCCTTGTCCCCCAAGCCCGTAACTTGGGCTTCATTTTTGACTTGCACCTCACCTTCAAACCCTACATTGACTCCGCGGCCAAGTCCTGCCGCTTCTCCCTCCACAACATTGCTAAGATCCGCCCTTTTCTGTCTGTGTCCTCTGCCAAAACTCTCATCCACGCCCTAGTCATTTCAAGTCTTGACTATTGTAATCATCTCCTCATTGGCCTTCCATGCTCTCACTGTGCTTCCCTCATCTCTGTTCAAAACTCTGCTGCCAGGATCATCCACCTAGCCCGTCGCTTTGACCATGTGCAGCCTCTTCTCTGCTCCCTCCACTGGCTTCCCCTTCCTGAGCATATTCTGCAGAAGCTCCTCGTCTTCACCTACAAAGCCCTTCATAAACTTGCTCCCCCCTACCTCTCTGTTCTGATCTCCCTCCGAACCCCTGTTCGAGCACTCAACTCCTCTCTCATTCCATCCGTCACCCTCTCACACCTCCCCTGCTCCCCCAACTGCCTTCGTCCCTTCTCCCTCGCTACCCCGCATGCCTGGAACTCCCTCCCTGCCCTTGTCCACCTTGCCCCCACCCTCCACACCTTCAAGTCCCTCCTCAAAACCCACCTCTTCCACTCCGCCTTTCCTAACTCCTGCTAATCATCCCCACCCAGGATTATCCCCTACCTGTTATCTACAAACTCCTATTTACTGTAACCAAGCCAAGAACGTGTACCTGAGTTCTCGCATCTTCGGGAATGTTGCATCACTTGTCTCTCCCTCTGTTCCCCCTTCCCTGTCTCCCCTCCCCCTGTCTTTAGATTGTAAGCTCTCGGGCAGGGACCGTGTCTATTTTATTCTCTGTAAAGTGCCAGGTACATTTCTGGGGCTATATAATAATAATAATACTTTCACATAAAAAATTAGAATTTCCCCCCCCCCCCATTATATTATCTTGTATAGACTAATAGACGTTGATTTTTTTTTAATTGATGCTGAATGTTTAAGTTTTGTGTGATTACTTTTGAATAAATTTTTTTAGGAATTTCTTTATCTCGCACTTATTTTGAGATAACTGTAATATTCAGGAAAAATTGGCCAAGACCTTTTTGAAATATAATGGTTCATTCATTTTGATGCAGCCACCATCTTGACATCACACAGGATGAATGATGTCATTTTGGAAGCAACACCCACTGAGGAAGTAATCTACAGACACTACCCAACACAGTAAACACACCCATATGTTCCCTTCCCGAAGTAGCCCACGGGATGGAATATGCTCCTGGACTATATGGTGAGGGGGGGCATACAGGCAGACTGCAGGCCATGGCAACTGCTGGGTCCATGTAAACCAGTGCAGACAGGGCTGGATACAGGGGACATGGGACTTGCCAGCCCCAAGTCCATCTGAAGACACCCACTGAGGGAGTTGACATATTCAGGAAGACCGTGCATATGGGAATTGAACTTGTGCTCAGGAGATTGTGTCCAGTCCTTGACAGAACCACAGAGTTCCCGAGTGACCTTTGATGAGTTGCTTAACCCATATTGTGATTCAGTTCCACACCTGCCTATCAAGGAAGTTATGAGATGCAGGCACTCCTACATTATGATAATTAGATCCTATATAATGTGTATAACACACACATGTTATACACACACATTATGTAGGACCTAATTATCAGAATGAAATAAATACATACATACATGCATTATTTGCATTTTAATATTGTAAGCTGCCCTGAGCCGCCTTGGGCAGGAAGAGTGGGGTAAGAAATTTAAATAAATACAGACAAGGAAGGAAGACCAAATGACTAGAAAAACGGGAAGATCCAGATGTACTTCCAAGCTTTGCCATAGATGTGTAGATTTTTGAAATCTTTTAGCATTTCTTCAGTCTTCTTAATACTGCTTTTATGGTTTCTGGTAGGCTTGAATGAATCCAGGATGGAGAACAGAGAAGTTGACTTCATAGAACAAAGGCACAAAAAGCAGGATACAACAGGCAAGTTTATTTTTTTATTTTTTTAAATGAACACCTCTTCAGTTAATAATCTTTTCATTTGTGAATGAATTATATTATTCATTCATTCATAACTGTGATGGCCTTTAGACATTTATTGTATGGCCAACAGCGCAGCACAAGTAAAATTACCAAAAAATAATAAAAAAAATAATAGAAATACACAAACCACTTGCACCATTGGATATGTGCACTTAAGAATTCACAGATCCTCTTTTCTTGAAGGCCAAATTATATTATTATAATGGTATAATACCAGTAATATGCCTGGCACTGAACAGTCATGATTAGAGACAGGTTCTTGCCCCAAGGGAGTTACCTCCTAGAATGAACCAGGAAGAGGAGAGGAACATAGGGAGAGACAAGGGTCCTCTTTACATGGGCGGCACCCATGCATGAACACCCAGATATCTGGGTGTTCATGTGTGGGTGAGTTTCATGTAAAATCCATGGCGGGTGGGTGGGGAGGTGGGTGTGCATGCATGCACACTCCTACGAACACGCATGCACACCTACTTCCACCCATCACACATGCATGAAGCAACTGGTGAAAACAATGATTGTTCCATGCATGTGCGATGGGTGGAGGTGGATGGGTGGAGGTGTGCACCAGTGTGCACCCATCTACACCCCACCCACCCACCAGCGCAAACACCGACCCCCCCCCCCCCCAGTGCACCGTGACCTGTTTAAAAAGGGCCAGGAATACATTGAGAGGTTGCAGGTACATGTGCTTTAGAAGTAGATGCCTCCCAACAATCCTTATTTAGAAGGGAGAGCTCGTCTTTGAGTGCTGAATCCCACTGTTTCTCTTTCACGGGGTCAAAGTCCCTTTTTCAGGAGAGAGACAAAAAACAAACAAACAACTCAAGCCTCAGACACCTCTTTTCTGGTTGTCCCCCAGGAAAAGCACTTGAGAGGAAATGGAGAGATAATGGAATGAGAAGAAACCTAAGCAGAATGATAAGCAGGAGAGCTTCTGTGCCTCTTTACGCACTAGGAATGTTGAGAGGGGTGTGTATGTGTGTGAGAGGGAGAGGGAGGAGGCAGAGCTTATTCACGGAGGGGCAGAACTTATTGACTGAGAAGGCGGGGTTTCTCCCTCTTTGGCAACTAGAAATGTCAGGATGTATGGAAGTATCAGTGAACGATTTATGGGGGTGAGGATCTAGGCAAAACCTGATGGAAGAGGTAGGTTTTTAGGAGGCATGTGGGAAGGGAATTTATTCTATTCTCTTATTGCAAGACACAACCTGCCTACATAACAATATGTGCAATAGTAATAAATCCTCCCCCTTAATAATTATTACTAGTTTATCCCCAGATAAAGTGTTGAGACCACTATTCATATCTTCTCCCTAGACATAAAAATAAACATGCAGCCAGCACACCGGCTACATCCTCTGGGGGAGGGTCATGCTCCTCTGGCAGGGTCAGGTCGGGGCATAGTTCTCAGTGCCATCTCAGAACTGGCACCAGTTCTCCATGCCAATGTGAATCCCATTCACTTCAATGAGATTCATACCAGTGCAAGAACTAACATCACAGCGCTAAACAGCTGGAAGATCGCAGTCTGTCATTACACATTTCATTTCCTGCAAGGCATTGTTCTTGAAGGGGTTTTGAACAAGGAGAGGGTAATTGCCTTAAAATTTCAGTTCAGAGAGGAGCAGTATTTGATATGTAAGGGGGGGAGAAGCAGGCAAATGGAAGCTCTATCAGAGCTGATGGAAGTAAGGGGGCCAGGTTAACAGCACTGGAGACTAAAGCAGACAAAGCATCGCCATAGCTCTGTAAGAGCTACTAGTAAGCTGTGACTTGGCCTGCATGCCATTGTGCTCTTAGTCTTGCTCCTTATGTCCTCAGTTCCTGATCTCTGATATCTCCACTTGGCCCTTTATTCTTCAGGCTCCAGGTTGTCAGCTCCTGCCAGTCCCTGATCTCTTTCTTTTCACCCTGCTATGCCTGTTCTTCCTTTCCACCCTATCTCAGGTCTAACTACCCAGATTCAGAGGCAGAGCAACCCTGGACCACAAATGCTGCCTACCCCTTGGTTGAGGCATGCCTCAGATCTCCAGGATCCTTACCATTCTCCTGCTTGCACTAGCCTTGATGCTTGTTTGAACTGACCCACTGGGTCTCAGCCCCTTGTCCTTGCACTCAATTACTCAGCTTCGCCCAAGATGCTACCCTTGTAATTGGGTTCCTGGCAATGGAGCTTATCATCAGCACTCCTTGGGTCCAACTTGTCCCCTTCTGTGTTTCATTGTTCACTGATGCTGTCCGATCACTTTGCGTCCCCTTCTCCACTGTAATTAAGCTAGGCACAGGTGACTTCTCAACTGTGTTAGTATATCCCTGTCTAGTCTCTCTCTATGTTCATCTCTTTCCCTTCCTTGCCTTGGCTAGTCTGTAAGACCCTCAGGGTAGGAATTTGTCTTTAATTATGATTGTACAGTGCCAGGTATATTGCTGGTGCTTTATAAATAATAATAAATTTAGTTGCCTATCAGGCTTTTGTCTCACATCGAGTCGCCCACAGTCTACTGACATTCAGTCTCTTACTGGACAGGCTGATGTGCTCTCCCTTCGATACATCCTCCTTTTGTATGAGAAGAGAGCATATCTCACCTGTGGAGGCATAGTCTTATACAGCCAACGCCTCTTCCAGCCCTGGAATTTCCCTCCCTTTTTACATTGTTGGAATTCTTAACCTGTTTAGTTAGTTAAATTTCGGTAGTTTTTTCCCACTGGAGAACTGACTGACTGACTGACAGACAAACTGAGTGGTCCCTTCCCCTTACATCCTGAGGGGAGTGGCTGGTGCCAGACCCCTGCAGATCTGCTGCTTCAGTGCGGTGCACAATACTCACAAAGATCAGACTCTGAGTTGGAGGAGCCTTTGGCTATGAGACCCTGCCTTAGTAGGTGAGAAATGCTCCATTCGTGCCTAAGGAACTGTGTGTGTTATTTCTTAAGTCAGCAGAATTGTTCCTTGTTTCAGCTTGTGTAAATGAGAGTCAAATTTGGGCTTTTAGGAAAAGACAAGGACTAGCTTGTCTCAAGGGTTAGAAACAGCATTAAATATTTGCCTATGTTGGCTTCAAACAGAGTTCTTGGAGTTATTTAAACGGTTGCCTATAAATGCCTGCATATTAGTAACCCAGAACTCTTCCCTATTGCATTCTAGGGGGTTGTTTTTTTCTGAGCTGGGAATTGCATTTTTGCTACAGTGTGGCTGGAGTTTTGTTTGAAATACAATAGACTTCCTGAATCTTTTTGACATTCAGCTGTTGCTGAAGATGTTAAAGTACAAGTAAATGTACTAATCATTGATAACAAAGCAGCCTAATCCATGCTGACCTACAATTTGTTTAGGATCCTTTGGAGCAACAAAGAGATTAAAGTGTATAAAAAGAGGTAAACAGTGGGTCAGAGATTAGAAGTGAAAAAGGAAAAGACTCTTTTCCCACTCCCCCCCTGCACCCTCCCAGACCACACACTGATAGTGGATCTTCCTACAGTGATTGTTAGAAAATGTTTCATGTTTCTTTTCCCCAAAAAACCTTAGAAACAGAAGGTTTGATTGGCACTTGTCATGCCTGATAGAGAGACGAAGATGCTTTGGTAAAAAGAAGAGGGAGGCAGCCGTGTCAAAAGCAGCAATAGTCAAAGGATGATTCCTCCTTTCTGTGGTTTTGTCTCTCTCTAAATTATTCAAATCTGGGTGGCATCTGAGGATAACTGGCATTTTGACACAGCTTAAAGGATTGTCTCACTAACTCTATTGAGCTGAGACTGCCATCCTTTTCTTAATTTTTTTTTTTTATAAATAGACAGATCTCCTATAATCTGATACGTATACAACCAAAAGGCAGCTTGAAGTTGGGGGTCTTTAAATATTTTTGTGGACAGTTTCATCCATTTCTTGACTGGTTTATTGTCTTCTTTTTAATCTGGCCATAAGAATGCTATTTATTGGTTTAAAAGGCTTTTATTTTAATGTTCTTTAGGCTAACCCTTGTGTCTTGAACTGCATCTGGTGGTTACAAATTCAAGTTGAGCCAGCTGGACTAGAATCAACGAATGCAGAGAATTTTTTTCAGTCAAAGGAGGCTCCTCACAAACTGGGAATCTTTTTCTATTGATGGCCCTCTCTTGATTATGGATTTTCCCGTTAGTGGGAAATCTCTTTCTCTCTTTACAGAAAGATATCCCTGATGCATAATGTCTCTCTTTAACCCTTTGTCTCAGCTGGGCTGGATTCCTCAGGGCTGTGCAGAACCCCACCATTTTGAGATTCTATTTTGTGTCCTCTCCTCTTTTGCTTTCATGAAGGATGGGGAATGTCAAGCCTGGGAACCAAATGTGGTCCACAGCTAGTTTTTACTTACCCCCTTTCCAGTTCCCGAATCTGGCCCATGAATCTAGTTCTTACCCCCAACCACTGAAAGACAGCTCAAAGTAAGAGAACAGAGATGAGGGCATGTGTACAAGGATAGCAGACAGATCCATGATCTGGATTCTCCTCTTCTTGAGTGTACCTTTCCTTTAAGCACCTGTGCACCCAACCCTCTAATGCAGTTCTTGGAGCTTGTACTAATTTACAAAGTGGCCCCTAGGAGGGAAAAGGTTTCCTACACCTGGCCTATATGTACCGCAACCAAGGCCAAATGCCACTTACCTTCTCCAAATCTTGTGGATCTTACTTATGTCATTACTTCTATTTATTGAAATAGATAGTAAGATCCAAAAGATGTGGTCTCCAGTTTTCTACATATGACCAAATGGGTTAATTCCAGCCCAGACTCCCTGCTCAATAGCAGGCATAACAGGCCCTTGTTAAAACAAACAAACAAGTTTGTCATACTCTACTTCTTGGTCTGGTGATTAGCCCATTGGCAGGACAAACCAAAGAAAAGTCGTCATGGAATTCACTATCTCTTCCTCTTGTTTCCATATATTATTTCATGGCAGCAATTAGTACAAATGATCCATAACACAGTGGGGGAAAAGATTCTCATGGACAAAGTTCTTATTTGTGGGCTTCTTACATGGCTGATAGGGATGTGCGAACAAACGGGGTCTGGATGTTTGGCCCTTCAGCCTGAAAACTTAGTTTGGGTTCGTGAGTTCGGTCCCGTGGAGTTCGGACCCCCCCGAATGTTCAGAAAGTTCAGCTACCTGGAGGCTTGGGGTGCTCCAGGGGTGCCCGTGGGGGCATGGCAGGCCATCGGAGACACAGCAGCAGCAGAGACTGGGAAGGCTTGGAGCTTGGCACCCCGGGTTGCCTGGGCAGGCAGGCTTGGAGCTTGGTCCTGGGGGGGGGCATGGGGGCATGACTGTCTGTCTGAGACCCAGCAGCAGCAGCAGACGTTGGATTGCCCGGGCACAGAACCCATGGCACAGCAGAGGCAGCAGAAGCGGACATTGGATTACTCAGGCACAAAACCCAGGACACAGCAGAGGCAGCAGAAGTGGACATTGGATTGCCGGGGCACAGAACCCATGGCACAGCAGAGGCAGCAGCGGCAGTAGCAGCAGACATTGGATTGCCGGGGCACAGAACCCATGGCACAGCAGAGGCAGCAGAAGCAGGCATTGGATTGCTGGGGCACAGCCCTAGCAGTAGCAGCACCAGCAGCAGGCTAAACAGCAGCAGCACCCCTATTGCCAGAAGCAGCAGCTTGTAGATGCAGGGCACTCTGGTGAGCATGGGCCCATGCACAGCAGGGCAGGCTGCGTGGCTGAGGGCAGTGGTGGAGGTGGTTCCCAAGCAGAGTTATGCGAGGGAGTATGACAGTGCCTCAGCTGCAGTGGAGAGCTACCTGGAGGAGGAGTCGTGCATCAATCCCAGCAGAGATTCCTTGGCCTACTGCTGGGAGCCTCTGAAGCCTGTCTCCCAAAATCAGACCTGTGCAGTTTGGGGCGTGGTGATGGGTTCGGGCTGTTGCTGATGCCTGCCACACTGCTGGCATGGCCCCTGCCACCTCTGCCACATGCCCCATTGCCTGCCTTATGGGCAGCAGACCAGCCTCTCCTGCTTCCCTTCTCCATTTCTCCCACTCAAATAATATAGAGGAAGATTTTATATTTTTTTTATTTATTCAAATGTGGAATATAATATATATCTACTACACTAACTCTAACTGCTATTAACTATTCTAAAACCTATGGAACTAAATGGAATATTATCTAATATCTACAAAGGGCCCCATTGGCTCTGTGCAGCCTAGCCCGTGGCCAATCGCAGACTGCCAAGCCAGTGGTCTGAGGAAAAGAGGGATGGTGATTGGACAGGCTGGCTGCTAGTCCAAGCCTCTCTCCAGCCCTGGGGCCAGGAAGTCTGCTCCTCTGCTGCCCCATCCCCCCTTGGCCTGCCAGCAGGTTTTTCCTGCCCAAACGTGCCCAAACCCATCCAAATGTGGCAGAACTATTCGGGGGGTTCCGCATTCGGTTCGGGCGTTCGGTTCGGCCGTCCGAACTGGCTGAGTTCGGGCCGAACTCTGAATGTCCAAACTGCGTTCGCACATCCCTACTGGCTGATCTCTGAGCTTCTTACCACCCAGCAAAGGTCAGGATGGTACATGGTTCTTAACTGGCAGATTAACAAGGAAGACTTGCCAAATAAACCTATTTGTTCAACCCATGTTAGTCTTTAAATAAGCCCCGAAGAAGAGGCATGAATAGTTACATTGAGTTTCTTTTTAATGACTAATATGGTGAATAAGGTGGCATCACCCTACAAAGGTGAGTTCCTAAAACCCCTGGAAGCCACTGCCTGCTAGGATAGATTGCTATCTAAGTCCTGTAGCTGGTCTGTTTGCTGTTTGTTGTGTCACCTTCATTAGGTACTAAGATAGCTTAGCAAATAAGAGAGACGTGTTTTCCCATGATCCAACACGACCATTGAAAGAACGTAGCAAAATAACCATATGGTTGTGTCTTTGGAAGCAGAGCCTCTCAGACTGGTACTGTGGCCTGGCCTGGCCTAGCCTAGCCTGGCCTGCTCGGTGACCACAGGAGAGGTGGGTGGTCGGAATTCTCACTAGCCACAGATGATAATGCTTTCAAATATTGTGTCATATTAAAAAAGTGTATCACACTGATAATATGGGGTGGACAAGAACAGATTCATAAGGTTTTCAAGAAAAGAGAGGAGAGGAAAGTATTCCCACAGGTTAGTGTGTAGTGGTGGTGGGGGTGGTGGGTTGCCTTCTTTTGCATTTGCATTAATCAAAAGAAAAAATATTTTTGATCTTTTGTTACATTTCTAAGAAGTTTGTTTTTATAATTGGTGCAGCAGAAACAAGGCAGGCATGTGCAAACCGTTATTGAGTAGAGCTCAAATTCTGAAGATTCAATTCTTTTAGCCACCGTAACACTCAGAATATCAAAGAGTGGTAAACTGAAATGGGAACTGAACTCAGTTTGGCTATCATTGATGCTCTCTGTGACATTGATCTTTGAAACTTGGTTCTATTTACTGCATGCTTAAAGTTGCTCCACTTGTGCAAGCTCCAGTCACCTCCAGTCACCTCAGTGGGCTTATGCCAGCAGAGTGCTTTGAGAACCAGGATACCCATCATGTGAACAAGTGAGCCAGAGTGTAGCCTATAGGGATGGGCGAACGCGGTTCAGAAGTTTGGAGTTCGGCCCGAACTTGGCCTGTTTGGACAACCGAACTTCCGAACCAAACGCTCGAACTTCCGAACAGTTCGGAAAAGTTCGTATGAGTTCGGAGGTGGGAAAAACGTGACTTTGGGTGGGAAAAATGTGACTGGAAGGGGGAGGCAGCTGAGAAGCAGACTTCCTGGCACCAGGGATGGACACCAGGGGTGGTTTCAGGGCCAAAAATACTGATACTGCAAAAATTTGAATGTTTTTGAGTGTTCGGCCAAGTTCAGACGAATTGAACTCTGCCGAACCAAACAGCCGAACCCGAACTCGGTTTTTGAACTGAACGACCGAACATCCAAATGGCGTTGTGTTCGCCCATCCCTAGTAGCCTAGGGGATAAAATGTTGACCTTAGACCTGGGAGACCAGGGTTCAACGGACATCTTTGCCATGAACTCACTGGTTGACCTTGGGCCATCTATCACTTGGCTCTGGTTTCCAATCTGTAAAATGATTGTTGAGAGGGTGAGCTAGATAGGGATTATAAAGAACTCTGGAAATACTCTATTAATGATAAATAATAAATAAAAATGCATGTACAGCACTACAGAAGCTGGTGACAGAGTTAGTAAGGGAACCCAGGTTGGCAAATGCAAGTCATGAACTTTTAACCTATATATCATGTTCCTTCTTAGTGAGGCAGAGTAAATATCCAACAGAAACATGTGTGCTCCCCTATCTCCTTGTAGATCCATAATCTTCACATATGATTTTTATGTTCTGTATTTTCCAGCACTGGAAGAATCTGAAAAAGATTCTCACAAAGGGAAAGGTAGTTGTTATGCTAGAGACAAGAGAACTGGATATTCTGGAAGGTCCATTCATGGAAACACGGGAAGGCCTTTGAGATGGAACCACAGCACACTGCATGACTGGGAGGAACAACAAAAAGCTAAGGAAAGGCAACGAGCTCAAGTGCTGCACATTTACTCAAAACTCCAGAAGATGCAAGTCCCCACAAACCGAGCACCTGAGAAAATGAATATTTCCATCTTTGAAGACTGTAAGTTCCCATGTTTGAGTTTGTTTGAAAGTGCTGGAGATAAAATGGTTCAGATGATCTCTTTTATTGAGCCAACTTCTGTTAGTGACATGATGTAGGCTTTCGAGTCACACAGGGTGGACTCCTTGGGGTGGCATGTCAAACTCTCCACAGACTGAACAAAGGTTTTTGCCAGGGCTCAGCCCTAGCATCCCTTTTCAAGCCAGTGCTCAGCCCTGACCCCTCAGTCCAGATCCTGTCTGCTCTACAAGACCTCCCCCACTCCCCATGCCCAGAAAAAGTTTGATGGGGACAAGGACTGGAGACTAATGGTGCTGCTGTCACCCATCAGTTGTTCGGTGGCAAAACACCCCAGTGCCAATGAGCAACCCCTTCCCCACCCTCCTCCCAGCCTCAGGCAGCAGCTTTGATTTCAGCGTGCATTGTTCGCCTGTGCATTGCCAACTTCCTGCCCCGACAATGGTGTTCAGCATCAGCTGATACAAACAGAAGATATTGTTGTTACCACCACATGAGTGGCAAATAAAACACATCCAGTTCCAACCACAGACCACAGTTTTGTTAAACAAAGTAGTATTGAATTAACTGAAACATTGTCCTGTATTGATAGAAAATTACAAGTCCACCCTTTAGGGCCAATGCCTCCAGTAACCTATACTGCTGAGTTCAACAACCTGCATTTCCAGGGAAACATGAGAAGTGCCAGACTGGCCTCTACATTTGGGGTGCTACAAGCATTCTGTAAATTGCTATGAACAATGACATTTTACAAGTGAACAAAATGATGCAATTTCTCCCTCTGATACCCTGATTTCTTCTTCCAGAAGATCCAGCTAAATAGATATTCACAAAAGTCAGCCCAGATGCCAGCTTTTGACTTTTTCTTCACTCAGCAGCACTCTTAGCCTGACTGGCAGCTCCTGAGAGAGATATGAAATGTTCTGGAAAACGTCTGGTGCGCAACCCTAAGTGAAATGAGAGTTGTCCAAACAATGTGTCGTGGACATAGGCCATTTTTACATGAGGCTAGGGATGGGCAAACGCGGTTCGGAAGTTCGGAGTTCAGCCTGAACTCGGCCTGTTCGGATGACCGAACCCGAATCCGAACATGAACTGACCGAACCGAACTCAATTCTGAACGTCGAAATGACCGAACAGTTCGGTCGGTTTGGATTGAGTTCGGGTGGCCAAAAAAGGTTCATTGGAAGGTTAAACGTGACAGGGAGGGGTAGTCACTGAGGAGCAGACTTCCAGGCACCAGGGGTGGAGAGGTTTGCAAGAAACGAAACTATCTGCCTCCCCCTTTCCCAACACCTTCTGAGCTAGTCACTGTTCCTGAGCAGCAGGCGTTTCAGAAGGCTCCCTCTCCCAGCATTTTCCAGCTCCCCAATCCATTGCAATCCTCCTCCCATTTCACCCATCCAACCCATCTACCCCCATATTTCTCATTCATTTATTTAGCTTAGCTTAGATAGATTTAGATTGCTTTAAGTTTTATTTCAGTTTTGTACTGAAATGAAACTTAAACCTTAAACTGAAACTTTGTGTTGTTTGTGATTCCCCCATCCCATCTATCTATCTATATATATATATAGATAGATAGATAGATAGAAGATAGGTTAGAGATAGTAGACAGTTGTAGGAGTTAGCTTAGTGATAGAGATAGCGTTAGTGATTTAGTTTTAGTGTTTGTAGGAGTAGGCCTGTGTACTTATTAGATAATCCATTTAGTTCATAGCATTTAGAATTATTAATAGCAGTTAGATTTAGTGTAGCTAGATAGATATATAATATTAGATAAAAAATTAAATTAAAAAAAAAACAGATAAAAACTAAAAACCAAAAAAACCCCCATATAAAACCAAATTAAAAATCAAAAAACCATATAAAAAACAAAAAAACCATAACAAAACATTTCCCGAACAGACAAACCGAACGGACGAACCGAACGCGGACGAACCGAACGGCCGAACCGGAACCGCGATCTGTTCGCCCATCCCTACGTGAGACGCATTTCTAAATTCCTGAGCTGCTAGTTCAGGCTTGAAGACGTGGAGTTGTAAAACCCTCCATATGGTGTTTTTACAACTGCGCATCTCCAAGCGTGTGCTAGTTTGCAGCACCCGCGTGAGTTCCTTTCTCCAGATGCACAGAGATTAGACTGTGTTGCAGTCATAATGCCCTATCCCCACCTCCAGGTCTGAAGCATGGCTATGGCCAAATGGAAAGGATTACCTTGAAATGAATTGTACCCAATCATCACTAACCAGATCCCACTCTAAGCATGACAGATTGTGACTGTTTGGACACCACGTAGAATGAAATGATCTCTTCAACAGAGGGAAAATGAGTATCCAACAAAATGAGTATATCTCATGAATTTGCACACTCCGATTTTATTCTGACAAACCAGATAACAACTGCCATTTTATTCCATTCTATCAAATATCCATTTTTGATATTTCATTTCAGTTAGTTCATTTATTTTGGTGTTATGGTTATTTCATTTCAGTGTTCATTTAGTTCAGTTAGTGAACTAACTCAGTGCCCTTTGCTGTCCATCGGGAGCGCCCTGCTTGAGGTCCTCCATGTACATCGGGGGGTCACAATGGAGAGGGCATTCTTGATGGTGACGGCGTGGCTATGGAACACCCTCACGGTGGAGGCCTGGGCGGCACTGACCCTCTTCTCCTTTAGGAAGTACTGTAAGACTTGACTGTTCTATCAGGCTATTGGCAAGGGAGACAGGTAGGGGTGGGGGACTGGGTTGGGGTGGTTGGGGTTTGCTGGAAATTGCTTTTGGACTCCTGGAATTGTTGATTTTATTTGATTTTCTATTGTTTTGAGAGTGATAATAGTCTTGCTTATTTTATTGTTGTTTTATTGATGTGAGCTGCCCCGAGCTGCGTGGCAGGAGGGGTGGGGTACAAATTTTGTATAAAATAAATAAATTAAATAAATAACTTCGTTTCACTGAGTTTAGGAATCACAGTAGTCATTAAAAATCTATTAATGACTACTGTGATTGCTAAACTCAGAAGGGGATTCTTCATGTAAGAACATAAAAATATAAGTAGTGCCATACTGCGTCAGACCAATTGTCCATTGAGCCAAGCATCCTGTCTCTGATAGTGGCCAAACTTGGTTGCTTGGGAAAAGTACCCAACAGATTCCACTGGACAATCCATTCCCTATTGTTCACTTGTAGTTCCCAACAGTAGCAAGTTACATCCCCTAAACCTACTCGACTAATAGGTGTTAATGGATCTACTCTCCAAGAACATATCCAATCCTTTTTTTAAACCCAGCTCTACTACTGGCCTTGATCACATCCTCTGGCAACAAATTCCACAAGTTAATTGTGCACTGAGTGAAAAAAACCTTTTATTTATTTTAAATATGCTACCAGTTAGTTTCATGAAGTGTCCCCTAATTCTGGTACTGTTTGAGAAGGTAAATAAGCATTCCATATTTATTCATTCCACACCACTCATGATTTTATAAACTTCTGTCATATCCCCTCTCAATCATCTCTTCTCCAAGCTGAAGAGCCCCAACCTATCCAGCTTCTCTTCATACGGGTACGGGAACCATTCCATACCCTTTATCACGTCACCTTGCCTGATTTGCTATCTAACACGGGCCAGGGAATCTCACTCAATAACTCTTATATCAAACTAGTATCTTCCAATTGAACTAGAGCATACCTTTTCCAAAATCATTCCGCCTAAGGCACAAAGTGATGACGAATCTAGCTGAGTTGTTTGCATGGTTAACTCCCTTCACTGTTCAAAATATACACCTTTTGTCTAGTGTGAATTTGTCAGTTTTTATGTCATTGACTATGTCCATTTTTTTAGCTGTTCCTATTAACTTTTTGCATTCCATTAACATGAAGCAAAAACACTTTAAACTGATTGTTTAGTAATCCCTAGGATTTTGCTTGGATTCTTGGGATTTTGCCTTAGTGAGTAACTATTGAACAAGAGATCATTGAGGAACTCAGTAAGGATTCAGTCCTGTTGATGACCTCCTTCAGGATGCTGGAGTCTGCAAGAGCTCAGGACACTACCTTAGATCAGGCTCTAAAAATCTTGGTCTTCTCACAAGTGACTTCCTTGAGAGTTCTGCATGTAGAATTGGGCACTGTCTAAGGCCGCTTTTAGACGAGCAGCGCTCCGTTTCGCGTCAGTGACGCGCATATTTTGAAACCTCTGCCTGGTCTAATTAGACGAGACGGAAGTTGCTTAATATGCGCATATTATGGGGGTGGTGCATTTTTTAAGTGCGCGAATTAAATACCTCACAATCGAGGTATTTAATTTGCGCACTTAAAAAATGCGCCACCCCCGTAATATGCGCATATTAAGCCACTTCCGTCTCATCTAATTAGACCAGGTGGAGGTTTCAAAATATGCGCGCCACCAATGCGAAATGGAGCGCCGCTCGTCTAAAAGAGCCCTAAGTCTAGCCTCCCTGGCACTCTTGATCCCAAATGCAGTCGATCCGCTTGATCTTCCCTTCCCAGGTGGATGTAGTATCTCTCTACCATTTCTAGGAATGCATGACTGGCTAAACATTCAACAGCAGAGGTATCTTTGTAACAAAATAGGAGTTTATACCTAGATGGAGATAGAAAAATGTAGTTACAAATACAATGCAAATACCCTTTTCTTCACCATGTCTCTTAGCAGTCATCTGTGACCCGATGAGATAAGATGCTAAGTAGGAACTGGAAATTTTGTTACCTTTCAAAAGCCTGGACCCACATACTTTAGATCTAATTTCAAATGTGACACTAAAGGGGGCTGCTTGAGAGGGTGGAGCTGTAGCAAGGTGAGTTAGCGCTGAAAGGGTTCATCGGCAAGGGGTGTAGCTAGGTTGGAATGGGCCCAGGTGCAAGAAATGACTTGCCCCCCTCCCCACCATCACCATCCTCTCCCCTGTCCCAACTCCTCCCCTCCTTCCTTTCCCCAGCATCTTTATTGCATAAAACTGTTAACTAGGGTTGAAACTTGCACTCATTATTCTTGCAAATCTTGATGAGGATTGGCTTCTCACTGAGATTTGCAAGAACAAGAACACGTTGAGAATCAGTTGATTCTCAACCTGTACTTGCGCAAATCTCGCATGGCCAAAAACCAGCTGTGCGCATGCACAAAATGGCCACCACGCACATTCTGCATATGTGCAGCCCAGGTGGACATTTTAATTTTATTTATTTATTTATTTTAAACATTTATTAGTCACCCCATATGCCTATGGCATCTCGGGGCGACGTACAATTCAGTAAAAACAATTCAATAAAACAATTTTTAAAAACAACACACAATTTTAAAACCTCAAAACAGGGTTAGGAAAAATAAATGAAGATAGAAATAAGGGTAGGGAAGAGCTAAAAACCCTAAACCCCCCTCCCCAAAGGCCTGGGTGAACAGCCAGGTTTTACAAGCCCGCCGGAATGTTAAAAGGCTTGGGACCAGGCGAGCTTCCTCCGGGAGGGAGTTCCAAAGATGCGGCCCGGCCACCGAGAATGTCCTCTCCATTGTGTACCCCGCTTAACACGGGGGGCCTCCAAGAAGGCACCCCCAGCAGACCGAAGGAGCCGCTCTGGGGTGAGGAGGGCAAGGTAGTCCCTGAGGTACGAGGGGCCGAGACCATGAAGGGCCTTATAGATCAATACCAATACCTTGAACCTGGCTCGGCACGCTATTGGCAACCAGTGCAGAGTCCGGAGCACAGGTGTTATATGCTCCCGACGACCCGTCCCCATCAGGAGCCAGGCTGCCGCATTCTGCACTAGCTGCAGCCTCCAGACCAAGAACAAGGGCAGCCCCACGTATAGCGTGTTACAGTAGTCCAGTCTCGAGGTGACGAAGGCATGGATGAAGGAGGCTAGGTCTGGCCTGGAGATGTATGGATTCATCAGATATAACTGGCGGAAGGCAGCCTTTGCCACTACATCCACCTGTCACTCCAGGCGGAGATCTGAGTCCAATATCACCCCCAGACTCCGAATCTGCTGAGCTATAGGAGGGCGAACCCCCCCAATCAAGGGGGGTGACACCTCCCTCGCTCTCCCCACCACCATTACCTCCATCTTATTGGGGTTGAGCTTCAGTCTGCTCTGCCACATCCACTCCACCACAATCTCCAAACACTGGGATAGCAACAAGACAGCAGGGTCTGGGTCAGTTGAAAAAGAGAGGTACAGCTGAGTATCATCAGCATATGGGTGACATCGCACCCCGAACCCTCTCACGACCTCCCCCAAGGGCTTCATATATACATTAAATAATAATGGAGACAG
>QEPC01009550.1:1189526-1209739 GCA_003113815.1 Sphenodon punctatus
TTCCGCGGTTCCGCTTATTTAATTCCGCAACTTAGTGGAATCGTGGAAACATGACATTTTCGCTATTTCCGCAATTCCGCCAGCGCCAAAAAATCACGGAATAGTGGTTTTCCGTGATTTTTCCGCGATTTTTCCGCAATTCCGTGATTTGCAGAATTCTGGCGGAATTAGCAGAATATCCGCAGAAATGTCGCGGTGTGGCGGGGGCAATTCCGAAATAGCGGAACGGAATCACGGTGCGGTAAAAGCTGCTGCCGCATCAGCCCTAAACACCACCCGCTGGCTTCTCCCTGAGAGGAATGAGCGGAACCATTCAAGAACAGTCCCGTCCAGACCCCTCAGGTCACGCAGCCATCTCAACAGCAGCCCATGGTCGACGGTATCAAAAATGGCTGAGAGATCTAGCAGGATAAGAAATGTAGAACATCCTGCATCCATCTCCCGGCGGAGATTGTTGACCAAGGTCACCAACGTTGTCTCAGTGCCATAGCCAGGATGGAACCCCGATTGAAAAGGGTCTAGGAAACTGATGCTGTCTAGATGTGCTTGGAGCTGGATCGCCACCACCCGCTCAATAACCTTCCCTAAAAAGGGAAGGTTAGAGACAGGTCGGTAGCTGGTGAGTGCGTTCACATCCAATGATAGTTTCTTCAGCAGGGGATGCACCGCAGTCTCCTTGAGGCTAGGCGACAACCTCCCCTGCTGCAGGGACGTGTTAACCATCCTCACCAGCGCTGTCCCCAATGTTTCCCTGGAGGCTTTCACCAGCCAGGATGGGCAAGGATAAAGTTCACAACTGGTGGCTCTCACAGACCCCAGGACATCCACCGCATCGGCTGGTGTCACTTCCTGAAACTCCCCCCACAAAGTTGGACCAGACAGGGCCTCTGTCACCTTGCGCTCTTCACCTACTTCCCCCAACTCAGTGTCAAAGTTGCTCTGAATCCAAGCGATCTTGTCTGCAAAGTAGGTGACAAATTCCTCACAGCGGACCTGGGACAAGTCCCCGTCCAGGCAGAGGGAGGCCGGACTGACCAGCCCCCGCACAACCTGAAACAACTCCACCGGGCATGACTTTGCAGATGATATGAGGGCAGCAAAGAACTCCTTTTTTGCTGTCCTGACAGCCTCAACATAGGACCACAAATGGGCCCTATGGAGAAGTCGGTTGGAGTCAGAGCAAGTCCGACGCCAGCGTTGCTCTAGCCTCCTGCCTACTTGTTTCATACACCACAGCCGCTCAGTAAACCAAGGGACCCTGTGGTGATGAGACAGAGGCAGGGGACGTCTCGGAGCCACCCTGTCAATGGCCTCCCCCAGCAAGCTGTTCCAATGCTGGACTACCTCATCGAAAGAGTGGCTGTCCAGGTCCAAGGTTAATTCCCTCAGGACCACTTGGAACTGCTGGGGTTCCATCAGACTCTGAGGGCGGACCAATCTAACTGGTACCATCCCCTTCTGGAGGTGGCGTGCTGAGAGACTGGCCTGGAGGAGATAATGGTCCGTCCATGACAAGGGCATAGCGCTAACCTCCCCCACTACTGGACCACCCGCCTCAAGGCCACAACTAAAGATCAGGTCGAGGGTATGTTCCCCCCCCCACCCCACATGGGTCAGGCAGTTGACCATTTGGGACAAATCCATGGTTGCCATGGCGGCCATGAATTCTCGCTCCGCTCCTACAAAGCCGGCATCGGCATGGACATTGAAGTCCCTCAGGACCAAAGTCCTGGAGGAGCCCAGCGCCACCTCCAAGACCAACTCTGCTAGAGCGGCAAGGGATGCTGCCGGACAGGAAGGGGCCCGGTATACCAGAAGCACCCCTAACTTGCCCCCAGCTAAATAGAACATCACATGGAGGGCCTCAATACCTGCAATCTCCTGAACTGGATACCTCCTGACAGGCCAGTCTTCTCTAAAAACAATCGCTACACCACCTCCTCGGCCGCCTGTGCGGGGCTGGTGCTGCATGGCATACTCGGCCGGAATGAGATCCGCTAAAGATGGTCCAGCCATCTCATCCAGCCAGGTCTCTGTAATACACGCGAAGTCCACAGCCCCATCCAGGATCGAATTCCAGACAATTGGGGCCATGTTTACAATGGACCTCGCGTTTAACAGCAACAGCCCCCCACAAGCAGACCTTGGACCTGGCTCCTCTCTCCACCCCAGCGGGTGGATGGCACACTGCACCTCCTGCAGCCCACCGGCGGCCATTCTGCATGCGCAGATCATTTTTAGGTATACAAGATTCTCAAGAACCCTCAGAAACACTTTGCGCATGGGCAGAATGGCTGCTCGTGGGCTGCGCATGGGCAGAATGGCAGCAGCAGCCATTTTGCACATGAGCAGAGCGCATCTCAGATTTTTTAGAATATTATGAGTTTTTTAAAATCTCAGTGAGATCCCTTGAGCTTACGTGGTAAAGAAAGAAAACACATGCTCGCCTTCTGCAGTGGTCTCTTCTGTGATTTTAGTTCTGCAAACACAAGGTCTGAAAGTAGGGTGGCCATACCTCCCTTTTAAAAGAGGATGCTTATGAAAAACAAATGGTGCAGGGCTGCACTAGAACTAATGCAGCCCTGCACCATGTATTTTTCATAAGTGTCCTCTTTTAAAGGGGAGGTATGGCCACCCTATCTGGAAGCGACCTTGAGTATCATCTAGTCCAACTTCCCTGCTATATATATTTATATACAGTAATATGCCTGGCATAGTACCATCCCTAGTTATAGATAGTGCAGTTATAGACAATGCATTCCCCCCAGCACACAAGGCCCAACATCTCCTCTGCCCGCATGGGAGCCCAGCCAAAGGTACTCTCCAAAACAAGCAGCAATGCAACGTGCTGCCTGCTCCCACATGCTCCAGGTGCGTCCGCTTCCACTCAGCTCAGTATCCACTCGGCTGCACCACCACAACAGGACAGGATTTGTGCCTTGCCCCCCAAGCTTGGGCCCTGGGAGAAATGTCCTTCCTGTCCCTATGATAGCTACACCCCTGATCATGGGCTCAGCCCCCCTGTTCCTAGCCAGGTAAATTTCCCCAGCGGTAGTAAATGGAGGAAGGCTGGTCAGCTGTGCTAAGGAAGTCAGGTGACCATCAGGGAGAATAAAAAGCTGCAGCTTATTGTAAATGAGGTGGCCAGGGAAGCCTAGCCTAGTGTAGCCTTCAGGTCAGGAAGGGGCCTTGGAGGGGTTCCTGGGAGTAAGGGATGTAGAAGCTTTATGTTTAGAGACTTGTTTGTGTATATGTTTTGCAAAGACAGAGACCAATGCCAGGAAGAGCCTGGGGTAGAGCCCTGTGGTGAACAAAGTGTAAAAGGGCTAAAGAATCAGAATTAAAGCTTTTAACTGGATCACTGAGAAACTCGTGCCTGATTGGAGTAGAAACTGAGGCACAAGGCACAGATGCTGTGCAAAGGGCAGGTTGGCGTGAACCTGCTACAGGGATGCAACCCATCCTAACTTGTGGCCAAAAGGGTGTAGTCAAGGCCAGTGGCATAGCTGGTTTAAAAAAATGGATAAGGTCTTGTAGGATAGTCCATTCATGGAAATTAGACAACTAGTTTCTGACTGTCAGGAGTTGGGAGCGAATGCCAGGGAATGGATCACTCCATTTTGAACTGTTGGGTACGATTGAGAATGGCCACTTTTGGAGATGGGATGCAGGGCTCGATAGACCTTTTGTCTGACCCAGTATGGAATTTCTTATGTTATGTTCTTCAATCTCTATAAAATACTAGAGAGAGTGTGTGGTTAATGTAAGGGATGGAGACAAAGTAGTCCAGATGGTATTTTTATTGGACCAACTTCTGTTGGTAATGGTAGGCAAACTTTAAATGTTCTTTAGTGCTGAAGCTGCCAGGAAAAAAATTATCCATGGTTAATATCAAGATTTCTGGTTACCTTGGTGGTTATTTGGGAATGAATTGATTACTGCTAGGTGTCAAACCAGATTACCAGATATTACCATTTACTATATTACTGTTTGCAACATTACTGTATTACTGTGTATTTGAATGTTACCGTTACTCTAAAAACAGGTTTGGAGGGAGAGAGGGAGTAAAAGAAATTATGTGCGGTAATTCAGTAAACAATAATGCAGTGAACAGTAATGTGCGGTATCATAGCAAATCAGTAATCCATTTAACCGGATTAACAGCTGCATACTAACTGGATACCATTCACTATCCAGTCCGATACTGGATATCACTGGATACTTATTTCAGCTCTAAGCATTGTTGATATATAGCAAGATCATGAACCCATTGAAGCAGTATATGTATACAAGATTATGGGTCTGATTCTCCCCTCAAACACAGCCACCTAATTCCCTTAGCTTTATTATCATTCATCCCAATTTACACTAATATAGAATGCACCCCATCCTACTCCTGTATGGGTGTAGAGAAGAGATGCAGGAAAGTAGAATGAAAAGCATTATGTTTTTTCTTCTGCTGTTGTGAGCACTATTTAAAATGTTCACTTGATCATCAGAATGACCTTAGATTTGCTAAGCGCTTTATAATCTTGACTGTTAGAATAATTTTGACTCTTAGGATGTTTTTAAATGAGACACATCCACGCATGCCTCCCCCCTCCCGACCGTGCGTCCAACTGCTCCTGTGAAGGTGGTGCATGGGGGAGTGTGCTCCCGTGAACCAAGCAGCGACCACTCATGGCCCTGGATGGACCACAAATCAGGAGTGCTCTGTGTGGGGACTGTCTCCATGGCTGGGGTAGCCATGTTGGTAGCCGCCTATGTGAAGCACTCTCCACGTATGTCACGTGCGTGTGCACCACACAGTCATCCCACTCAGCGGCCATGGACCCCCCCCTCCCCTACCCCGCCTGCCTTGCTGGTTTAAAAACAACCGTAGAAAATTAGGCTGTGTGTTCAGATTAACATCATCTGAATCTACTGTGTGCTTAAAGCCTTTGGACTGCCAGGTGTATATTTGTTTGCTCTGTACTCAGTGGATGTAGCCAGCATTTTCAAAACTAATTGATGATCAACTTCAGATTTGTTAAAGAGACTGATGTTTGGAGGATGCTTGCTCTGGCCTTGAAAAGTGCCTTGAAACCTTTTAAAGCCACACCAATAGCCATTTTGGAAACTGTGGCCCAAGAAGTCTAGAAGCAAGTACTAAAGTTGCTTGACTTTTAGGTAGTACTAGGAGTTGTTAGCTGCTGTTATTAGAACTTGCCAATTGTACACATTTTACTAACACATTGGGTGAATCCTCATCCATTAAAGTCAATGGAAGCTGAGCCATTGACTTCAATGAGGACAGGATCACACCCTTTGATAACTTCCTTCTGTTGGGTGAAGATAACTCCTCCCTATTATTGTTATTGTTTATTATTATTAATAAGCATTTATATAGCACAAGCAATGTACCTGGCACTTTACAATTGTATGACAGAGACCCGGTCCCTGCCCTAGCAGGCTTACAATCTAAGAGAGACAAGGGGAGGGGGGACAAAGGCAGGGGAGGAGGGAAACAGAAGAAGAGACAAGGATACATATGAATTCATGAGGTCTCAGGTGCATGTGCTTGGCTTAGTTACAAAGGTGTAGTTACGTATTTAATGTTACACAAGATACGATGATTCAGGATAAGTCAGCAAGGGGGCGAGGGAAACGAGGAGGAGCCAGGGAAAGCTTGACGGAAGAGGTGGGTTTTGATGAGAGATTTGAAGATTTGTAAGGAGGAAGCCGAGTGAATGTGTTCAGGGAGGGAGTTCCAGGCATGGGGGGCTGCCAGGGAAAATGGGCGGATGTGTTTTGAGGAGCAGGAGCGCCATGAGCAGATGAGGGTGGGGGCAGAGGAGGAGTGGAGCTCCTGGACAGGAGTGTAGCAGGAAATGCTGAGAGATAGGGTGGAGCAAGACCATGAAGAGCCTTGTAGGTAAAAACCAGGAGTTTGTGCAGAATGTGTTCAGGAAGAGGGAGCTGATGGAGAGAGGAGAGGAGGGGGCAAGCAAGGTGGATGACCTTGGCAGCAGAGTTATGAACAGAAATGAGAGGAGCAAGGTGAGAGCAAGGAAGGCCAGTGAGAAGGAGGTTGCAATAGTCAGGTGAGAGATGACCAGGGCATGGACAAGGGTTTTAGCAGAAGAAAGGATGGATCTTAGTAATGTTGTGCAGCGAGAAGCAACAGGATTTGGCAAAAGAATCAATCCGAGGTTTAAATGAGAGGGAAGAGTCAAAGATGAACCCTAGGCTATGTGCCTGAGGGACAGACTGGATGTTGACCCTATCAGCGAAGACAGAGGCCGCTTTTAGACATGCACTTGGATCAGGCGCGGGAGCGGCGAAACAGCCACGGCGCTGTTTTAGACGAACCGAAAGCGGAAGTTGTGTGCGTGATCCAGCACCGCGCATTCTTTGCCGGCTGCGTATGTCACCCCAGAGGAATCAGGCCGGTTCACTCGTGGTCAGCAAAGAATGCGCAGCGCCGTATCATGCGCACAACTTCCGGTTCGTCTAAAACAGCGCCGCCGCTGTTTTGCCGCTCCTGCGCCTGATGTCAGCTGCTTGTCTAAAAGCGGCCAGAGAAGGAAGAGAGAGAGGAAGGATTAGGGGGAAGATGAGGAGTTCGTTTTTAGCCATGTTAAATTTCAGCTGAGGATGAGACATTCAGGCAGAAATGTCAGAGAGGCAGTTAGTGAGGTGAGACTGGAGAGAGGGAGAAAAGGGGTGGGGGTGGAGAGAGAGTGTTGGGTGTCATCAGCATACAGATGGTACTGGAAGCCATGAGATTCAATGAGTTTACCTAGGGACAGGCAAACTTTAGTTTAATAGGGACAGCCTTAGTCCCTAAGACTATAGTTGATAGCTTTCTAGCAGTACAAGTGGCATCCCTGCATCTTGCATCATCCATGCCTACAGTCTGCAAGATCCATGCTGAAAATGCCAACAAAACAAATTCTATGCTATTATGCAATCCTCCTATAATCATTTCTATACAAAAGGGGCCTTTTAATAAGTGAATTGTCAGAAGTTGCCTTCTCTTTTGTGTTTTGCATAATGGACCTTCAGACAAGATTTTAAAGAACACATAAGTCACTAAGCTCCTATTTCCATGTTTGTTTATCCAGCAATTGACGTTAAGTGACAGGTGTAACTAGCTCTTCTGGGCAAATACTAAGCAAATACTGGGAGTGTATGAAATGCATACTGCGAGTGGCGGTTCTATTTTCTAAATTTTCTTCAGAGATGGTGAATGAACCTCCACAGAATTATGTTTGGCTGCTTAGATAAAGAAAGCTTCTCTCCAAATTATGTGGCTCCTGTACAATCCAAATAAATTTCAGGAAGATCCACTGAAGATGTGAACAGAGGTCTTGTATGCAAACTATCTACTGTAAGAGGGATTCTAGACCAGGCTTGATTTGTGCCAGGGTTTGCCAGGGCTCAGCAAGTCCATGAAGAGAGGGCATTTATTTATTTATTTATTTATTTAGACTTCTAGCCCGCTCTTCCCATAAGACTCAGGTCAGCTTATATAAAATATACAAAATAGAAATATAATAAAATGCCCCTTAAAATTTTTATTAAAATGAAGAAAAAATACCCTTACCCCTAACCCCACCTGCCAAATGTTTTGCCAAAGAGAAAGGTTTTGCACTACTTCCGGAATATACCCAGGCTCGGTCTCTGACAGACCTCCAGGGGAAGGAAGTTGCATAATACCAGGGCAACAAGCGAGAATGCCTCCTTGCAGGCCCTTGTCACATGAACAAGATTGGCTGGTGGTACCTTCAAGAGTGTGCTCCCTGCCGACTGCAGGGGCTGCAGTGCAGCATGGAAGAAAAGGAGGTCTCTGATATGTGGGGCCCAGGCCATTTAGAGCTTTAAAGGTCAAAACCAGCACCTTGAAATGTGCCCAGAAGGCTACAGGGATCCAGTGCAGATTATTTAATACAGTGTAAGGTCCTGTGGGTCTTCAACCCCAGACCCCAGGTTTCTGGAGCGCTGCCTCAGCCTGGTCTCAGTTCTGTTTGTCTTCCCAATGGTTCCTTTTGTATTTCTTACAGCCCTTGCCTGAACCACGCCCTACCCAGGTGTTCCCATGTACTCCAACTCCTGCTTTCTCCATGCTGCTTGCTCTTTCACTTCATGCCTTAGTCCCCATGTGTCTTCATCTTGCTTCTCTGTTTCCTTCATTCCTCGTGCTCTAGCTCCAGCCTTCTGTATGTTCTAGTCTCCTTACTCTAGTCCTTTATTCCTTCTTTCCAGTTCTCCTGGCATCTAGCCTCTACTATTCTTGTGTTTCAGTCCCTTGTTCTGATTCCTTTCTGCCTAGTCTGTTTATCATTGGCTTCCTGGTTCATGTACCCTGGGTATGCTTGAAATGCTTCCCTTTTCCCTAAGAACCTTGATGGTGAGCCATATTCTCCCCTTGAGATCATAGGTCTATGAGGAGGTTTGCTCCTCTTGATCTTGGAGAATGGCTAAGGGGTTTTTCTCCATTCTTTTGTTCCTAGACCCCTCCATTCTCCCTTCCCCCTGACCTCCTGTATCTTCCCCCTTGTTGCTATCTAGTTCCCTGTGTTGAGCCTTGTCCATTGCTCTTGCCTCTGGTCTGCTTCCCTTTCTCCCTTGTCTTGTTTCTAGCCCCTGTCCTCAGCTTTGTCTCCTGATTCCTCCTTGCTGCTTCCAGCAATGAATCTTGACACACACACACCCATGTCCACCTACATTCTGGATGCCCCATACCTGGAGCCCCTGACACACAGGTGTAATGTGTTCATGGCAACCCACCCATGAAAGTAGCAGGGCCGCTGCGTTTTGCACCAGCTGCAGCTTCCAAACTGTCAATTACGGTAGCCCCAGGTACAGTGCATTGCAGTAGTCTAGCCTCAGGGTAATGAAAGCATGGATGATGGTGGCCAAATCTGAATCAGAAAGAAAGGCCTCCTTACTGGATGGAGTTGGTGAAAAGTGCTCCTGGCCACCGCCGCAACCTGATGTTCCAGGTGCAGCAAGGGGTCCAGAAGCGGCCCAAGGTTATGAACCTGAGTAACCAGAGGGGCGAGGGGCCCCAATCCCCTCCAAGACACAATATCAGCCAATCATCATTATTTCAGTCTTACCTGGATTCAGTTTCAATCGGTTCACCCTCATCCAGTCCCCAACAGCAGCCAGGAATTGGGTAAGCAAGCACTGAGACTGCAGGACCTGGGTTGGATGAAAAAGAGAGGTAATGTTGAATATAAAAGGGGGGAGAGAGCCAGCGGAGGGAGAACAGATAGGATTCATCATAATGAAAGCAGTGGGGGAGGTGCATGACCTTGGAAGCAGAGCACTGAATAGAAATGAGAGGGTCAAGGGCCAGAGAAAAGAAAGGTGCAGTAGTGAAGGCAAGAGATGACAAGAGCATGGACTAGAGTTTGGGGAGTGGAAGCGATAGGGATGTATGCAGAAAGACCTCCATTCGTTTTCATTTACAAAAACACATTTCTTTTGGGAGGTTTTCGCAAACAACAGGGCTTGTTTTTGTTTTTTTTCATTAAGATATTTTTAAAAATCACTGTGCGTACACAAAATGGACACCATGCATTGGTTTGTTCAGTGTAGACAGGGAACATCTTTATGGCTTGTTCGTAAAGCTTAAATGACCTGGGAGACTAGGGTTCAAATGCCAGATTTGCCACGAACTCATTGGGTGGCCTTGGGCAAGTCATGATAGGCACAGCCACATGAAGCACTTACCATGCCTTGGGCAGCCTTACCTCACTCTGGGCACCCTAACCATGTGATGCAGCGCATTGTGTGCCTGGCGGCCACCAGGTATTCACCCTGCCACATGGTGTGGCGGGCAGCTGGCTCCTACGAGCTGCGTCCTTGCCAAAAAAGGCTGAGGATGCAGTGTGTAGCAGCCTTGCCCAAAGTGGGGGTAAGGCTGCCCAAAGTGAGGTAGCACCCCACTGTGTGGCAAGAACTGCTGCGGTGCTTTGAGTGGTGGGCACCAGCTTCAGTCCGGCATGGTCACGTCATGACTGGGGGTGAGATAGTGGACGGGCCATAGGAAGGGATTGCGGCAGGCCAGGCGCCCACTCGTTTGGATGGCACCTCATCCCTCCATGGGGTGTGGCAGGACAGTGGTCCATCCTAGACTGTAAGCCCCTCAGAGCAGAGGCCTGTCTTTAATTATAGCTGTTTAGCACCGGGCATGTTGCTGGGACTGTGTAAATAAATAATAACAATTAATAATAAGTGGCAAATACTGTATTTGTCAAATTTTCCCACTTCAATTTGGGTCTGAAGACTCCAGTACAAAACACTATTTGCACCTGCTTCATTTGGATATTCTTTTTTTAAAAAAAAATATTATTATTTATTTATTTAATCATATTTCTAGCCCGCTCTCTTCTGCCATCAGCAGCTCAGGGCGACTCACAACATACTGTCAACAATTTAAAAAATACATATAAAAATATATAAAAATATAAATAAATATAAATAGAAAATAAAAAAATCCATAGTATAAAAATAGACAGATACACAAAGGTGGAGCTAAAAGAGCCACCCCCCAAACGACTCACACTTTACCCATCTCCTTCACCAGAAGCCTGGCAGAACAGCCAGGACTTGCACTCTCTTCAGAAAGAGGGAAGGTCCAGGGCCAAGCAGACCTCCGTTAGGAGGGAGTTCCACAGTCTTGGTGCAGCCACCGAGAACACCCTCCCCACAGTTGCCACCTGAGAAACTCAGAGGAACTTGAAAACGGTGCTCCCAGCCAACTAATTGAGGGTCATGGGAGTGAGGTGGTTCAGCAGGTAGGCAAGGACCACGCCATGTAGGGCTTTATAGGTCAAAACCAACACCTTGAATTGGTCCCAGAAGACTATAAGCAGCCAGTGCAATGAATGGAGCACTGGTGTAATGTGCTCATGACGACCCGTTCCTTAAGGAGACAGGCTGCTGTGTTCTGCACCAGCTGCAGTCTCCAAACTGTCACCAAGGGTAGCCCCATGTAGAACGCATTGCAGTAGTCCAGTCTTGAGGTGAAGAAAGCATGGATGATGGTGGCCAGGTTGGAGTCCAAAACATATGATCACAGCTGTCACACCAGATGTAATTGGCAGATAGTGCTCGCCACAGCTGCCACCTGGACATCCAGATGAAACAGCAAATATAGGAGCATCCCCAGACTACAGACCAGAGGGACCAACAGAGGGTGAACCCCATCAATGATGGGAGCCACCAGTCCCTTCCACCAGCATCACCTCCATCTTGTCAGGATTCTGCTTCAGACAGGTCACCCTCATCCAGTCCCCCACAGATGCCAGACACCGCATAAGCACGGAGACTGCTGGACCTGGGTCAGCTGAAAATAAGAGGTAAAATTGGGTGTCATCAGCATACTGATGACACCACACATCAAACGCTCTCTTGTTCTCACCCAAAGGCTGTACGTACACATTGAACAGGAGAGAGTACAGAATAGGACCTTGCAGAACTCCACACGTGAGGTCCTGGGGAGATTACAAACAATCCCCCAGCACCATCTGCTGAGTTCTCCCAGCCAGGAAGGAATGGAACCATTCAAGAACAATTCCACCTACCCTGACTCTGTCCCGCAAGCGAGTTATCAAATGCAGCTGACATCTAACAGGATCAAGAGGGTTGACCTACTCTGATCCAACTCATGGCGGAGGTCGTCATCCAAAGCCACAAGCGCAGTCTCAGTGCCAAAACCCAGAGTAAAGCTGGACTGCAAGGGCTCCAGAAAACTGACACAGTCCAGATGCCCCTGAAGCTGCTGAGCCACCGCCCATTTAATAACCTTCCCTAAAAAGAGAAGGTTAGAGATTGGCCAATAGGTGGCAAGGGAGTCAATGTCAAACAATGATTTTTTGAGCAGAGGCTGCACCACTGCCTCCTTGAGGTAGCCCGACACTTTGCTCTCCCTAAGGGAGGCATTGACCACCTCCTCCAGCAACAGCCCAAGCATCTCCTGGCTGGCATTAACCAGTCAGGACGGGCATGGATCCAGTTCATATCAGGTAGCTCTAACCGCCCCAAGGACATTCCCTGCATCAGCGGGCAACACCCACTGAAATTGATCCCATAAAACAGGACAAGGAGGGGCTTCCATTACCTCTGGTTCTCCTACTGAAACAAGTGCAGTGTTGAAGTCGTGGTTAATTTGAGCAACTTTATCCACAAAAATGTCAACAAAGATGTCACAATGAGCACTGGAAAATTCCCGTTCCAGGCGGAGGGAGGCTGGACTGACCAGCCCCCTCACCATCCAGAAAAGCTTAGCTGGACATGACTTTGCAGATGCTATGGGAGCAGCAAAGAACTCTTCTTTGTTCCCCGCACAGCCACAGCATAGGTTCTCAAACTAACTTGATGCTGAAACCGGTCGGCTTCAGCATGAGTACGGTGCCACCATCGCTTCAACAACCGGCCTTCATTCTTCAGTCACTGCAGGTTCTCCATAAACCAGGGGGGCCTGTGTTGTCAGCGCTCAGGGAGCGGACACCTAGGAGCTGTTCGGTCGATGGTCTCAGTCAGCTGAGTATTCCAAAGAGCTATGAGGTCATTGAGCAGACGGTCGTCTAGATCAGAGGGTAATTCCCCAAGAGCATTCCAGAACCTCTCCAGTTTCATAAGTCTCCGGGGACAAACCCACCGAACTGGTTCGGCACCTCTCTGGGCGGGGGGTTAGTTCACTTTTTAGGTTTGTTCAGTATTTTCAGTCCTTTTGTTTTGGATATTTGCTTGAATGAGGCTGAATAACCAAATATCCAAAGAAAAATTACCCCCTAAAAATGGAAATCAAAATCAGGGATGTTAACAAATATGGGAATAGTTGTTCTGGTATTTATATTTATTTGGTATTTGAAGTGCAATCTGGAAATGTGAATAATACAAAATCTGTTTGTTAGTTAGTCAGTCAGTCAGTCAGTTAGATATGGCCATAGGCCACCCCCCCCAAAAAAAAAAACACAGTAAAAGAGCAAACACATCCTCATGTTTTAACATATAACATAGTATCAAATAGAATCCAAAATTCATTGATACAATATATTCCAGTACAAATATATTCTGACATATTCATCAAAAACCTTCTTGTCATGATATTCAAAAACCCATTTAAATGCTAATAAGCATATTACTATCACCAGTGCAACCTCTTTTCTTCCTGAGTTTTTGTACCTTAGAAATATAAGAGGCTAAGGCACTTAAGACCTCAAGGGACACATTTTGCAAAGCTCCCAGATGGTCCTTTGGGGCCTCACGTGTGGAGTACCACAGGGTTCCATTCTATCCCCTCTCCTGTTCAACGTGTACATGCAACCTTTGGGAGAGGTTGTTAGGGAGTATGGAGTGAGTTGTCATCAATATGCTGATGACACCCAGCTACATCTTTCCTTTTCCTCCGACTTAGGCCCTGCAGTCTCGGCACTTACCCGGTGTTTGTCCGCTGTAGGGGACTGGATGAGGGCGAGCCATCTGAGACTGAATCCTGACAAGACGGAAGTGATGGTTGTGAGGAAGACCGGTGGGTGGGTGTGTCCCATCATTGATGGGGTCCTCCCCCCCCGCCCCCGGTTTCTCAGGTTCGGAGTCTGGGGCTGCTCCTGGACCCACAGCTCTGCCTGGATGCTCAGGTGATGGCTGTGGTGAAAGGAGCATTTTGCCAGTTACATCTGGTGCGTTGGCTTAGGCAGTATGTCTCAGACTCAGATCTGGCTGCGGTCATCCATGCTTTTATAACCTCGAGACTGGATTATCCATATACCCAGTAAATTCTTGCACTGGTGCTAAATATTTCTGCCTCATTTCATTACATAAAGGTCAGCTCCAGAGGACATGAGAAATATCCTCAATCTCCTTAAGCGAGCATGAATGCAACCTCTGGGTCTATGGGATACCTGCCCATCACCTTTCCTCGACTGCCGTCTATTTGTTTGAAGCGAAGTCTAATGATAGACTCCTATGTCTCGAATATCTAATTAAACTTAAATATGGAGCCTGTTCCCAGTCCATCATAATATACCTGTAAAGCATAGAGCACTTCAAGGATCTTACTGCTGCCATACAGCAGAAAATTTCAAATGCCTGCTGGGAGCTAGAGCCCTGGATATTGCTCACCAGGGGGATGTGAGTGAACTACATAGGTGGAAAGTGGCACCTTGGTTGGTGCGAAATAAAAGTATATTTGGGTTGGAGCAATTTCTAAATGTCATCCCCTCTCATGACCTAAATAGGAGCTTTACAAAGATGAGATTTCACTTGTTAGAATCAGCAGTCCTGCTTGGGAGATATAATGCTACCCCAAAAGAATCTCGTCTTTGCCCTCCTGGCTGTGGCGTACAGGAATCTCTAGAACACATGTTACTAAGTTGCTCCCAATATGACGATCTAAGGAATAATTGGATTACCCCCGTGTTTGGTGGAAAAGATTTTTTGACTGTTGCTCAAAGAATGAGTAGGCTTTTGGTCCCTCAGAAAGATGAGCATTTTATACCTATTGCAACTTTTGTCTGGTTGCTAGAGAGGAATAGAAAATCTTCGCTCTTTGGTCCAGAAGTGTAATGTCGGTCCAGTAATGTTAAGTAAGCCTTTATTCCCTTTGTGTTAATTTTGGAAATTGTATTATCTTCTTGAGATAGGAAGTAGGGTTACTTGTATATCTATTTTATATGCCCGAAGTGATGGGAATGTTAATCTGTCTCATTATCTACTGAACCTCTTGAATCTTTTGATCTTAAGATTGATTGATTGTTGATATGATGTATAGTGGTTATGCTTTTATTTTATTTTTATTTATCTCCTTTTGTATGCTATTTTGTAATTGCAGTTTATTATACCTTATGGATGATATTGTATAATTTGGGCCAAGGTGAAAGCCAGTGCCTTAATAATATACTGCTGCCATATCTTTCTGTCTTGAAGAATCTACTATTTGTTTCAGCATTACTTGTTGGTACACAGAACCAGTAAGAAGTCTGCCCCCCTAGGTTGCACCCTTCCCTTAGGGGGTTTGGAGAACACCTCTGGGGCAGCCTGGTTCCCTGCCTAATGGCAGGAACCCCCGTTCCCCCAGCGGCCTTATCCCTCAATTAGGAGTTCACTCGAGATTAGGATTGCCTGCAGTGTAGACTGCAGGTCCCAGACTTGTCCTCTTGATCAGAGAACAGACGAGGCCATGTTTGGTTGAGGTGAAAGGCTTTATCTATAGAAATTGCTTAACGTATGGTACAGAGTGAACTACAAGGAAAAGGCAGTAGGAAAATAAAACCATAATAAACGCAAGGCTATGTCACTAGCATTCCCTGCCTCTAGTCCTCACATTTCAGGCTTTATGAGAAGTGAGTCTTACCTGAATTCTCCAGGGTGGAATAGTCCCTTGACACCAGGTGAGATGACCGGCCTTCTTGGCTCCCGGGCACAGAGTTCCCCCTGAGTGCACTCCCTCCCTGGTTCCAACAGGTCTTTGAGTCTGGTTGGATGCTTCACATTCCTCCAGGCCATCCTCCCTTTCCTGAGTGATGTCCCTCACCCCTGGGCTGTTATTGCTGGTCAGGGCAGGTTGATGAATTTCCTGCCCTTTGTCTGTATGTCGTTATGGTGCTCCCTTGAGCTAATTTGGCCCACCCTGGTAACTCCCTGGCTCCAATACCCTGACATCTTTTTGTGACCCGGTGTGCAAAAAAATGGTAATAGGGTCACATGCATATGGTTACCCACTTATAATGTTATTATGACACACACATCGTTCTTATTTATGCTTATGACTAATATTTGATGCTACAGACCCAACACATGTTTGGTTTGGTCTCCCATTCCACCACAGAGCCTCTGTATGTAAGATAATAGAAGAATAACAAAGTACAGGTAGCTAAGCAACAAGAAAAGGTGGTCTCATGTACACTTAACAGGGTATGTAACCAGTGTTAAAGTGATCCTTCCTTTGGAAAGCAAATTGATGTGTACTGGAGAGTGCTCTCTAGGAAAGGGTGAGGGATACATTTCTTGTGCCAATTTTACTGTAAACTAGCATGTTTGGGTAGGATAAAGCCTTTGGACTGTGCTGAGTATCCAAGGCTACTTCCTAGAACGCGGATCATTCTCAGAGGCTGTTTTTACACGGCCCCCACAGATTGGGGGTGGGGGGGGCGGTGCCTGTTGGTGCACCAGTGCATACGCGGTGGGTGGGCAGGACATGCATACGAGCACACGCTCATCCCCATGCATGGAGCAACCGCCATTTCCCCCAGTTGCATAGGAATGCGTGTTAGGCAGGAGTGTGCATGCATTTCCACTCACCAAGTGCATGCTGTCCTTCGTATGGGCCTCTCCCACTCATGAACATGCAGATTTCTGGAGAGCCCTTGTAAAAAGGGCCAGAGTATTTAAGTACAGATATTTTGACCTATAAAATAAGAAGAGGAATTAAGAGGTAGAAATTTTGCCACCTCTTAATTGGGTGAGCAGGGCATGCATATGAGCACACACTCATCCCCATGCACCCCCACTCATCCCCATGCATGGAGCAACCACCATTTTCCCCCAGTTGCTCCATGCATGGGAATGCGTGTTAGACAGGAGTGTGCACGCACTCCCACTCAGCAAGTGCGTGCCGTGTCCTTCACACAGGCCTCACCCACTCATGAACATGCAGATTTCTAGAGAGCCCATGTTAAAAGGGCCAGAAGTACAGTTATTTTGACCTATAAAATAAGAAGAGGAATTAAGAGGTAGAAATTTTGCTTTTGTCTTTCATACTTCTTTAGAAAACTCCATCGGGTCTATTTTTGAAACAAACAAAATTCAGCAAACACCATTTGCCTTTGACAAAGTGAACAGCAGTGACTCAAACAGACATGAAGTTAGCTCTCAATGTCTTTTCAATAAACAAACAAGCCACAGGAAAACAAAAGAGAAACTGCATTTTCTTTTGGGGGTGGGAGAGGAGTAAAAGCATTTATCCCTTTCCATTGGCCCTGGTACAAGTTGCCTGAGATATTGCACAGGTGATATCAACTACCACAACAACAGCAGTGTGTAGCACCCTTCACTCTGTCATTGAAATTCAGGCTCTCCCTTATACAGAGTAAACTGAGTCAGGGTAAAATTGGCAGTTTAGTTGAGAAATGGTTCATCCCCAGATTCCACCTCAAAGAGATGTTAAAATGTTGTCCTTATCCAACCATTCCTTTTCTCTCACCAGAGCAGGCTTTCAGGGAGAAGGGGTATCTCACCCAGACCCCACCCCTAGGATAAGGACCCAGTTTCAGTCGGTAAGCAGCACGGCTGCGGTGCCTGTCTAATCACCCCTAGAGACAGAGTAGATGTGTCTTAGTCTAGCATTCTGCTCTTGGAGACAGGAGGTCTACTTTCTCTGTATGATGTATCTACCACAGGCATTTGTGGTGTATCTCTAATACTGTAGAGATGATTGAAGTCACTTGGAGTTTTGTTGCTGGTCTTTCCAGCACCAGGTTTTCAACTCATGTTTGTCCGTGTACTCACACCAGTGATAGGGGAACAGATAATATGAATTTGAGGACATATAAAATGTTTCATTGAGACACACAAATAGCAAAAATCACCATTGTTTCCTACACAGCATTGTTTTCCCATCACATATCACAACTCTCCCTACCCACTTCCAATCTCCAAAAGGATAAACTGTAAACACATCCTTTAAAAAAGTTTTCCATGAAGGTCCATTGTCCCCTCCCCCAATGAAGAAGGTCTTCTCCTTATGTGAGAGGTTAAATACGGGGTATAAAATATATACTACATGGACCAGATTTGCTTCCCATGTAGACTGCAAGAAATATCTCTAGACTGCACAGAAAGTTCATCTTTCCTTTATTATTTTATAACCCAGAATAGCTGACAACATGACATTTACACAAGTTTGTAACAAGGAGTGTCTTCAGACAGACAGCACCCACGCCTGTGCTCCGCTTCACGCCAGGACAGGCTATTCATTTAAAGGCATCCCGCCAGTTGTGCAGGCAGAACAGAGGTGGGCAGCCCTGCCAGCAGGGCTCTAGAACATCCAGGAGCACAGCCAGTGGTGGGGTTGTTGTCTGTCTGTTTGGCGGATGGCTACTGAAGCCCCGCTCTTGGCTAGGTATTGCCCGTGACAACACCATGGACTTGTGGGTGGCAGCCCAGAGCATTGGGTGATCCACCCACAACTCTATAGTTTGGGAGACGCAGATGCTGTGCAGGCAGACTGTGGACTGCAACAGCTGCCAGGTCCATTTAAAATGGTCCCAGGCTAGGGATGGGTGAACAGAACGCGGTTTGGATGTTTGGATGTTCAGTTGTTTGGTTAGAAATCCGAGTTCGGGTTCTATGGTTTGGTTCAGCTGAGTTCGGTTTGGCTGAACTTGGCCAAACATTCAAAAATAGCGCAACCGAAACGAAATCAAAACCTAATTTTTGCCCTGGAAAGACTTTTTCCCTGCCCCCGAACTCATCCGAACACGACTGAACTGTTCGGTCATTCACAACTTAAGTTCGGTTTGGACGTTCGGTTCGGACGTCCGAACATCTGAATTGCGTTCGCCCATCTCTATCCCAGGCATGGCTGCAAGTGAGCACCCCCGTGCCCATGTGAAAACACCTAATGCCTCAAGGGCATCAACTCCACTAATAGTCTGGTTGGAGAATCCTCTCCAAAACCCCAGATGACACCTCAGTGTCACTACGAATTGGTATCACTGACCAGTAACAGATGAAATGGGAACAGGGACATGTGAGTGAAGCCACAAGCTTGGGAACTGGAAACAGTTTCTGAGAGAGAAATGCAAAGGAGTGTTGCACATAAAAAAGGGAAGGGTTGTTTCTATTTTTTCATAGAAACAAAAGACAAAAATAGCAGTAAGCCTAAAGACTAAAGATTAGTCACTACATATTCTCCCATTGACGTTGGTGGGAGTCCTCTCATGGACAATGGGGAATACATTGTTTTGAATTTATATCTTGACCCTCAAGCCATGATCATTCATCATGGAATTCTGGGCTTCCTCTCCAAATCAGCTAGAAATGTCATGTTAGATTGTTATCATGCCTAGTTTTCCAATGTGGATATCTCCTATTTTATTAACTTCACAGTAGAGAGTCTGGGGTCCTTCCAGCTCCTCACAGCTCACAAAAGCCCAAGTAGCAGGTTCCAGCTTACCTTTGTGAGCAGAATTTCCCCATCAAAGGAATGCACTATTTTTTAAAAATCAGGCTGAGCCAGAGCTTTGTTCCTATCAAGGTATGATGCAAGACTTGACATTTCCAGCAAACCTTCACCAAACCAGTTGCTTAGGAAACAGTGACCCCAAAGGGCAGGTTCCAGCTATGATTAAATCGTAGATAAGGGGATATAGGGTAATAAGGACATCTTTCTGTGGAAGAACTTGTTTCTTGAAATACATGTGTGTGTCACACAGTGACATATCTTGTTATAACAACAGTGATGTATAGTGCTCTTGGTGAACAGTTATATATATAAAAAAATCCCCTCCCCTCAGGTGACATAATAGTGCTTTTCCATAGATGTTATAGCACAGTGTCCGATTAGGGGAAGGAAAATAGATGTTATTAGGAGCACCCTTAATAGAAACCAAAATTATTTTTAATAGCATTCCATTTTCCTAAATATATTTCCTCAGAGGCTGCCCCCCCCCAAAAAAACCCGTTGGCACTTAGTACATGATATAAGGCTTTATTTTAGCTACTTTTGCACCAGATTTTAAAAAATGCTCAAAATCTAACAACTTCCATTGGCCGCAATTCCAAACCCCTCCGTGCAGAATCTTCGAGGATAAGGGCAGGAAGTGAATCCCAATAGTGAGAATATGCGAAGCTCTCTTGAAGAACAGAGTTACTGGTAAGTAGAGGTGGGACCCCGGGCCCATTACCGGCTACCGGATTTACCGGTTACTGGTTCTGCAAAAAACGGATTCCCGGATTAAATCCGGTATACCGGTACTGGATTTATTTCATTGAGTTCAATGGGGCGCTGTGTCCCCATTGAACTCAATGAAATAAATGAATTCCTTCCCCCTCCCCCTCCCAGGCTGCGCAGGTGGAAGGGGGGACACCCCCCACCCACCCTGCCCAGCCTGGATTTTTGTTTAAAAACAGACTGAGAGGCGAGCCCACCCCCCAGCACCAGCGGCCGCGGCGTCCCCGCAGCCGCCGGTAAGTATGACCCGATCCCTGGGGGG
>QEPC01009550.1:1213649-1225049 GCA_003113815.1 Sphenodon punctatus
CATTGCCCTCCCCCCTTCCAATTCCTTCTGATCTAGCAACTGATCCTGTCAGCAGGCATTTTCAGAAGTCTCCCTCTCCCAGCAGTTTGTCTTCCTAATCCATTGCCATCCTCCTCCTATTTCACCCATTTCCACACATTTACCTCCATAGTTTCATTTATTTAGATTAGATTTAGGTGTTGTTTTTATTTTTTACCCCTCCCTGTATTCTTTCTCCTTCCCTCCTCCCTGTTTCCCTTCCCCTGATTTTGGATTTATTTAGAGTAGCATTAGATTGATTTAGGTTTCATTTCAGTTTTGTACCCCTCCCTGTGTTGTTTGTTGTGAGCTGCCTGTGTCCCCGCCCCTCCCCATCCCTCTGTGTGTGTGTGTGTGTGTGTGTGTATATATATATATATATATATATATATATATATAAGAGAAAGAGAGATTAGATAGTTACTATAGATAGTTAGCTTAGGTGTAGAGATAGATAGAGATAGTGTGTAGTGATTCAGTTTTAATATTTTATAGTGTGTTTGTAGGACTAGGCCTTTGTAGATATAATATTCCATTTAGTTTCATAGGTTTTAGAATAGTTAATAGCAGTTAGAGTTAGTGCAGATATATATAATATAATCCAATTTTGAATAAATAAATAAATAAATAAATAAATAAAATAAAAAATCTTGGTGTGCATTATTTGTGTTTTAGAAATGGAGAAGGGAAGCAGGGAAGGCTGGTCTGCTGCCCGTAAGGCAGGCAATGGGGCACATGGCTGAGGTGGCAGGGGCCATGCTGGCAGAGTGGCAGCAGGCATAAGCAGCAGCCCAAGCCCATTACCACGCCCCAAACTGCACAGGTCTGATTTTGGCAGACAGGCTTCAGAGGCTCCCAGCAGTCGCACTAGCCAGGGTGTGGTTCGGTATCGCCTCCTGCCAGAATCCTCCACTGCCATGCAGGGCACCGGAAGGCCTGCACTTCAGGAGGCTGCGGCTGTCTCTGCTGTGGCTGCAGGAGCAGGTGCAGGTGCTTCAGGGACAGGGTCCGAAGTTCATCATGGGCCACCATCATCCCCCATTATTGAGGTGATCCTCAGCAGTCCAGGGCTGGTGGATCCCACCCCGGCTGCTAGAGGCAGGGCCCAATCCCCAGGCAATGGCAGCAGGGAGAGGAGCAGCAGTAGCAGCAGCAGCTATAGGAGGCACAGGAAGAGTGGCAGCAGCATGGGCAGTCGATCAGTCTCAGGGTCTCAGTACTCCCCTTCACGGGACATCACTCAGATTGAGGACAGTGAGGCAGACACTAGTGGAGATTTCTGCGGTGGAGATTTCTGGTGCTGAGACGATGGCTGTCCCTCTGAGAGCTGTGTCGCCACCATGTTCTGCCCCTCCCAGCAGTGCTGTCAGTGGTGCGTCACCCGGTGCAGGCCAGAAGGCAGGAGGGGGCAAAGAATCCTCCATCTGGGCGAATTTAAGTTGGTGCGGGTGGACGATCCCAGGGAGGTGCAGTGCAGTTTGTGCCAGAAGGTGGTGAAGCATGGGCAGGTACTCACTACCTTGGCACAACTGCCATGGTGAAGCACCTGAAGCGATGCCACAGTGCTGTGCTGATAAGCGGTCAGGCAGGGGCAGTGGATGCCAGCGGGTTCCTGACTGCAGCAGCCAGTTGTCCGCCTCCATCAGTGGGCAAGTGTCCTCCTAGAGCAGCTACCACTAGCAGCAGGAGCAGTATTGCTGCTAGGGGGGAAGAGCAGCAGCAGCAGCAGTGCACCATGGAGGAGCTGGCAGGGTGGGGGCAGCTGGGAAGTCCACGTGGAGGGCAGCGTGACTTTCAACTGAAAGCCACGCGCATGTTGGGGGAAATCATAGCGCTGGATGGGCAGCCCTTCTCGGTGGTCGGGGACATGGGGTTTAGGCGCCTCATTGTCTTCCTGGCCCCTCAGTTTAAGCTTCCCTCGCGCACCACCCTGAGTCAGCAGGTGGTGCCAGCCTTGTACCGGGATTTAAAGGAGCAGATGAGGGAGCAGATGGCAGGGGCTGGGGGTGCCACTGTCCACTTCACGACTGACCTTCCTGGCAGTGACAACTCACTGGTGGCAGGACCCAGAGGCAGCATTTGGCAGTGGCAGGAAGGGTCCCAAAGCAGGGTATAGGTGGGCCCTGCTTCAGGCGGAAGTCATGGATGGGCCCCACACTTCTTGGAACATCGAGGCAGCCCTGAATGTCATGGTGAGGGAGTGGGTCACGCCAGATGCACCCTTCACCAAGGGGTGCGTGGTGACGGACAATGTGGCCAACATACTGAGGGAAGTCCACAATGGGGGCTTCACCAGTATCCCTTGTGCCACACACACCCTTCACCTGGTGGTCAGGGACACTCTGGGCTTGGAGGAGAAGGGGATTGGGCCAGGCACCCTTAACTTCCTGATCAAGTGGGGGAGGAAGCTGACCGGTTTCTTTAACTGGAGCGTGAAGGGCATTAACCTCATCCGGGCGAAGCAGGCAGAGCAAGGCTCCCCAGTCCACAAGCTGGTGCAGGATGTGTCCACCCGGTAGAATTTGACATTTCCTGATGCTCGAGCAGAAAGCGGCTTTGTATCAGGTTCAACTGGTGATGGAGAGCAGGGCACCTCTAGGGTACAATGGGGTGGAATGGGAGATCCTGGCTCACACGGTCTTCATGCTCAGACTGTTCCTGGCAGTGATGGAGACCATCAACTCCTCCACGGCCACCATCAGCCAGGTGACCCCTCTGGTCCAGAGTCTGCACAGGAGGCTGGATGAGATTCTCCAGGGGCAGGATTGTGACCCTCAGGGCAAGAAGCTGGCAGATGAGGCGGTTGGCCTGGTGGGGCAGCTGAAGGCAGGGCTGAAGACATGGTTCGATTAGCTCCTGCAGTGGCAGGAATATGTTTTGGCAACCATGCTGGACCCCAGGGTCAAGGGCAGCATGGCACGCCAGACACCACTCTATGGCCACTGGAAGGGTGATCTGGTGGAGAGGCTCCAGCAGGCAAAGCGTGTGCGGCAGCACCAGCAGGACACCCCTGGGGATGGTGGGAGTAGGAGCAGCCACCCCTTTCAACCGGCAGGGTCTATCTCTGCCCCTAGCAGTAGCAGCACCAGCAGCAGGCTGAGCAGCAGCAGCACCCCTATTGCGAGCAGAAGCTCATATGTGCAGGGCACTCTGGTGAGCATGGGCTCATGCACAACCAGGCAGGCAGCGTGGCTGAGTGCAGTGGTGGAGGTGGTGCCCAGGCAGAGTTACGTGAGGGAGTATGACAGCGCCTCAGCAGCAGTGGAGAACTACCTGGAGGAGGAGCTGTGCATTGAACCCAACAGTGATCCCTTGGCCTACTGGGCCAGCAAGACCAACATGTGTCTGGTCCCATCCAAAGTGGCCAAGTGTCTCTTGTCCTGTCCACCAATTAGTGTCCGCAGCGAGTGGGTGTTCTTGATGGTGGGGGACAATTGCTCGCCGCACCGCCTGAGACTGGGGGCCAAGTTGGTGAAGCAGTTGCTGTTCATCAAGGTAAACCTTCTGCTGCTTGCCTGCACCATCAGTCCAGCTGCCCCTGGACATGGATTGATGGTGCAGTGGCACACGCCATCCCATGCCAGGGGAAGTCTTGGGACGGGGCTCCTCCTCAATCTGATCAATCTGATCAATCTCCAAGATCAAACCTACATCAGCCTGTCTTCTGATGCTCATGCCACACTGCCTGCCCGCACCCGCCCAGGTTGCCAACCTTGAACCCTGCCTCGGCCTGCCTTCTGATGCTCATACCACGCTGCCTATCTGCCTGTCCGCCCAGGTTGCCAAGATCAAAGCCTGCCTCAGCCTGCCTTCCAATGCTCATGCCACTCTGCCTGTCTGCCCGCTTTGGTTGCCAAGCTCGAACCCTGCCTCAGTCTGCCTTATGCTCATGTCAAAGTGCCTGTCTGCCCACCCTGTGGGCAAAGTTGAAGCCCTGTCCTAGCCTTCCTGCCTCTCATGCCAAGGTGCCTGTCTTCTTGCCCTGGCAATCCTGGGTGATGTGACCCACTGGCCTGGTAATCCCACTGCTGCTGTTTGCTGATCCATGGATGTTCTGCCCTGGAAAATCCAAATCCATGTGCCCACGCAATCCTGCTGCTGCCATCTGCTGCTGTATGGGAGCTCTTTCTTGGCAAATCCTACCATCTTGGTTCCATGGGTTCTGCACACAGGCAAATCCTGCTGCTGCTGTCTCTGCTGTTCCACGGGTTCTGTGCCCTGCCAATCCAATGTCTGATGCTGATGCGGCCTCTGCAGTGTCACAGATTCTGTGCCCTGACCATCCAATCTATGCTGCTGCTGCTGATGCCACCACTGCTGTGCCATGGGTACTGTGCCCTGGCAATCCAATACCTGCTGCTGCCAATGCTGCCTCTGTTGTCTGTGCCATGGGTTCTGTGCCCTGGCAATCCAATGTCTGCTGCTTCTCCCAATGCTGCCTCTGCTGTCTGTGCCATGGCTTCTGCTACCGAGCAATCCAATGTCTGCTGCTGCTGCTAGTGCTACCTCTGCTGTCTGTGCCATGGGTTATGTGCCCCAGCAATCCAATGTCTGCCTCTGCTTCCAATGCTGCCTCTGCTGTGCCATGGGTTCTGTGCCCCGGCAATCCAATGTCTGCTGCCTGCCCTGTCTGCTACCGGGCAATCCTATGTCAGGGTTCTGGGGCCATCATTCTGCTCACAGGGAGTCATCATTCCACTGCATTAAGAAACAGCCAGTCACTCCAGCTCCAGGACCCACTGTCAGGGTTCTGGGGCCTATGTTCCAGGCAGGGAAGACTGTCATTCCACTTCACTGTCTGCAAATGCTCCACCGATGCCAGCCAGCCTAAGTTCCAGGCAGGGAGGGCTGTCATTCCACTTTATCCAGAAGCTGCCACTCCTGTTCCAGGACCCACCATCAGGGTTCTGGGGCTGTCATTCCACTCACAGGGTGCCCTCATTCCACTGCATCAAGAAACAGCCAGCCACTCCAGCTCCAGAACCCACCATCAGGTTTCTGGGGCCTACGTTCCAGGCAGGGAGGACTGTCATTCCACTTCATCCAGAAACTGCCACTCCAGTCTCAGGACCCAACGCCAGGGTTCTGGGGCATATGTTCCAGGCAGGGAGGACTGTTGTACCACTTCATCCAGAAGCTGTCACTCTAGTCCCAGGACCCACCATCAGAGTTCCAGGGGCCGTAATTCCACTCTCAGGGAGCCTTCATTCCACCGCATCAAGAAACAGCCAACCACTCCAGCTCCAGGACCCACCATCAGGGTTCTGGGGCATACGTTCCAGACAGGGAGGGCTGTCGTTCCACTTCATTGTCTGCAAATGCTGCGCCGATGCCAGCCAGCCTGCAATGTCCAGCCAAGCAGGGGTGCCAGTCACACTTACTCTGCCCTGGCAATCCAATGTCTGCTGCTGCTGCTGGTGGTACTGCATGCCAGCCATTTGCTCCTCCCTCTTGTACATGGGCATAGCTCAGATGAGTGCGCTGGTGGGTGGGGACTGGGTGTCCATGAGATTAACCACCTGGCAAGGCTTGCCCAATTTGCAGTAGAGCTTCTTGAGCTCAGTTGAGTACAATGTCAGCCTGCAACACCTGGCTAAGTAGGGGTGCCAGTCACCAAGCCCTGGCCAGGCCGCTGCTGCTGTTCCACTGATGCCTGGCAGCCTGCAATGCCCAGCCTCTGCTGCTGCTGCTGCTGCCGCCGCCGCTGGGTCTCAGATGGCCAGACGGCCCCCACGGGCAACTCCGGGGGTAAGCACTGAGCCTGCCTGTCTGGGCAAGCTGGGGTGCCAAGCCCTAGGCCTTCTCGGTCTCTGCTACTGCTGTGTCTCCGGCAATCTACCATGCTCCCACGGGCCCCCTGGAGCACCCCAAGCCTCCAGGCAGTGCCGAACTTTCTGAACGTTCGGGGGGTGTCCAAACTCTATGGAACTGAACACATGAACCCAAACTAAGTTTTTAGCCTGAATGTCCGAACATCCGAACTCCAGTCTGTTCACACATCCCTATTGCTTCAAAATAACCAGCCAAATATTTGCCTGGCAATAGCTACTGTTAGATATATTATAAAATATGCATGCTGTATTTTCCATTAGCAAGGAGTTCTAAGTGACTTAGCCCTTCCTTTCCCTATCTGATTTTGATATCTTCCATTTAGCATTGGTGTGACGACCCAAATATGTAATAAAAGTTAATCTGCACAATGGGAGAAAATGGATCAGAGAAAAACCTGTTAATTTGAAGCAGAAATGTTCATGTTAACAATGAACACTTAAAAAAAATAATTTAAAAATATCTCTGCTCTTGCTGTTCAAACTGTCTTGATGAACACCTTTTATAATTATTGATGCACTTACCCATTTTGGTGGGAATTGCATGGTGGTTTTAAAATATAGTAATGCTCTAGTTTACCATTTCATGGTACATTGCACCCAAAAAGCAACCTGTGTCCTTTAAGCAAAAGTGTGGGGGTGGGGATGGGGGGGGGCAGACGGGTGAGGCTATTTGAGCCGCAGGGAGGGAGGAAGCCATCAAGCGCTTAGAATGTAATCAGATAAAGCTAGCTGTTTGGTATTAGTGTGTTAGCTTTGTCCAAGCCCTAGCATCTTCAATGGGCCAAAGCGCTTTCTTCATTTGTCACCCCAGCGCACCTTTTGTGTGAATAATTTCCCATTGGTATTACCCAGAGCTTGGGAGTCGATAGCCGACTAGCCTCTTCGCTTGTACCATTATTTCCAGTAAGCTTGATACATCCGCAATAAATCCAGGAGGATTTGCAAGTGGACTGAGGAATTATGAGTGACAGGATGAGTTGATAAGGCCTGGATTCTCCAGAGACAAAAGGCTATTCCACTTTGTTCTGATGAGACAGTCACTGCCTTTGAATTGAATTGATTTGATCCAGTTTTTGCTAGGTGCCTATGATAGTTTGAGTAAGTAATTACACTATCATGCTCTCGCTTGCTCTCTAATAAGTCTCCATATCAGTGCCAGCAATGAAAGTATCCATCAAGAGTTTGTTTGGATAAAGTAGGAACTTTGACGGAGAAGGTCAGAAACTGTAGATCTTCTCCGATGATGTTTTTCAGATGAGAAGACTTGAACTTAAAATGATATCAGGATTCGGAGCGATAAGGCAGAAGATCTTAAGAGTTTGGAACAAAACGTATGTTTAACAAAGACAGTTAAGAAATTTGTAACCTTAGATCAATACTACTTTTTTTGTAGATTATTTGTGTGTGTGTGTGTGTGTGTGTTTATCTAAGCAAGCACAAATCAGCAGCTGCAGCTGTTTTTAAGCTTTTTCTGGTTAACACCGTACATTACGTTACAGTGACAGATGATGCTCTAAACTGGTAGATAAACAACAGGTAAAAGACTGGAGAGCTTCTAACATCTGATGGAAGTGAAAATCCACTTGTACTAACTAAAGTACTTAAAAAAAAAGTTTAGAAGGAGGGACTGGGCAGTGGACTGCCTCACAAAGTTGTAAGAAAAATTTGCTGTGATTCCTGTTAAATAGCATTTCAGCTCCGCTGTATTTGTTTTTACACATGAAATGCTGAGCTGCAGAGACTCATTTTCTAGGAAGCCTCTGTCTGACTTTAAGTGCTTTTGCTAATGATGCAGACTGGAGTAGAGTAGGTCCTGCTCAAAAGCATTTTCTAGTCAGAAAGCATTTTTGTTTTTTGTGTGTTGCTTGTACTAGAGTAGGATAGGTGAACAGAACTGAGTTTGGAAATTCGGTTCGGAAGTTCGGTTCAGTCGACCGAACTATTCGAGTTTGGTCGACCGAACTATTCGAGTTTGGTCGACCGAACTATTCGAGTTTGGTCGACCGAACTATTCGAGTTTGGTCGACCGAACTATTCGAGTTTGGTCCGAACTTCCGAACAAAGTTCAGAAATTCAAACCCCATTGAACTAAATGGAATATTATATTTTAGGGATGGGCGAACAGAGCCGAGTTCGGAAATTTGTTTCAGTCCGAAAATCGGTTCAGTCGACCGAACTGGTCGAGTTCGGTCCGGACTCCGAACTTCCGAACCGCGTTCGCCCATCCCTAAGTGTGAAATAAGCTATCCTGTTGAAAAACACAACAGGAAGGCATTGCCTCCGCTCCAAACTCAAAACATTTTTTTTGACAATTTCTAAATAGTTTTTAGTACACTGACTATTTTTCAGCATCTGAGGCAATTAAATGCCTAGGATGGGACAGTATGTGCCAATATGGGGCTGAGTTTTTAGAAAAGAAACCTTGGGGCCCTGTACTTTATTGCATATATGTATTGCAGCATACATACATTTCCTCATACAGTTACCATACATTATACATAGAGTTTGGGTCCATTTCATATTTCCACCCCACCCTATCTCCTGCAGGCTCAAGGCAGCTTACAAGACAAAAGCAATATAGCCATTAACAAAAAAAAAATCAAATACATAGAAAGAATCCCCATGCCCAACTATCCCATCTCACCCACTCCCACCCCTCCATCATTCACATAGAAGAGTTGGAGGTCCCCTCCCAAAACCTAGCCAGCTCCTCCTCACAGAGGGCCCACTCCACCATCCATGCTCCTGGATCTAGTTGAGACTGGCTGTAGACAGATAGGCCTGGGCTGTTAGGGCTTCTGGTTGTTCACAATGAAGTCTTAAAATGGAACTTTGTGGAGACTGTGCTCTCTGTCTCTAGCGACCTTAGAGACATTGCACCCACCACTCAGACCATCCCTTCCCTTCCCATCCCTTATAAACTCATTCTTACACATCCCATCACTGCCCTTCCCACAGCATAGCCCCATACAACACAGTTAGATAGGGTAAATTTTAACAGACTCCAATTCGGTAGGGTCAGCTGGTGATAGCACCATGAGCTTCTCGTCCACAGTCATACCAGCCACAAGCAGCCCACCAACAACCAGCACCCTATGGTATCACCCTTCAGCCATTGCCTTCAGGGTCTCTGGCCAAGGGGCTTTCAGATAACAGAGCAGGGCACGACTGAAAACAACTGACTCTTAAGAGTAATGAACTTTACAAGAAAAAGTAGGCCTCCAATACATACTGCCACTTCAAAATTCTGTATTCAAACCCTACCTTCCAAACCCCAATTCCCTCTCAGATCAGGAAAGGCAGATACCAAGGTAGCTTTTATTCCAGGAAGGCTAGCTAGAAGGTGGACACCTGCTCTTTAGCTCCCTGTTAATGGTTTACTAGCTTTAGTATTTACCTGAGTGCCTGATTGATTATTCCTTCTGCTGTGGTCTCCCTTCTATCTGTCTCATAAACGTCTATGATTGTTCAGTCAACCACATCACTTCATAGACTGAAGATTTGAATCCTTTTTTCCCAGAATAGAAAGGTACCTTAGACACAGCTGCATTTTTCTATTAGCTTTCCGGGCCCAAAGCAGGGTGCCAGTTTTGACCTTCAAAGTCCTAAATGACCTAGGACACATGTATCTGAAAGACGACCTTTCTGACCATGTTCTGTCACGCCCCCTGTGGTCAGCCAGGGGCACCCTCCTGTGGGTTCCCCCTGGTGCTCTTGTTGGATTGGGGGGGGGAGGGGGCGGGCATAGGAGGGCGTTCTTGGTTGCTGCCCCAATGTTGTGGAACTCCCTCCCCCAGGAGGGTCCGTCTGAGTCCAAACCTGAGCATCTTTCAGAGGCAGCGTAAAACTTTTTTCTTTTTGTTAAAACATTTAGCAGGTGGGGATAGGGATTAGGTTGGCGGTTGTTTGGGAGGAGGTTGTAGTGGGTTGGGTTTGGGGGAGGTTGTATTTTAATGTCTTTTCATTGTATTTTATGTTTTCTGTAACCTTCTGAGCCTTTGGGGAAGGGCGGGGTATAATGTTAATAAATAAATAAATGAAATTAAATTATCGGTGTTGACAAGAGCTGAAGCAAACGTTCTCAAAGATCATCTTCAACATATATTTCTCTGTTTTGTACCTTTGATTTGTGCAAACTCAAATACAGAACAGAACCTACATGTCAAGTGTTTCAAAACAGTTTGTAAAAGGAAACAGCAAAACTAAGCCTGAAGAAGGAAAGAAAACACAAAGGGGAGAAAAATAATTCTTTACCAAAAAAACAAACAAAAAAGTGGGGAAGGGAGTCAGAGAAAAAGTTATACAAAGGGTGCATCCACACAAGCTGGGCCCAAGCTGCCCCGAGCTGTTTGCAGGAGGGGTGGGGTATAAATATATTACATAAATAAATATAAATAATATAAATATGTGCCCTGTAGCGGGCAAGCGCAGTCAGTGGGTTGGCAGGGAGAGCTGGCCACACGGTCCGCTTCCCTGCGGCCATCACCAGCTCCTCCATGCCCCAAACAGGCTGAGGAGCTGTCCACATGGGACTGCATGGATGGACTCCTACTGTGCTGCACGATTGGGCCTGCTGCTGCTAGACATCTGTAAACATCTGGTGACTGGGGAATGCACTTTTGTCCATCGGTAGGACTTCAGGCATGTCAGTTTCACCAGCGGCATGTTTCTCTTTCAGTAGCAGCTTTGTTAACTGCACCAGTGGGTTTGTTTTGGAGCAGAGAACAGCAGCGTAATCAATTTCACCAGTGAGTTTGCTTGGCAGCCAGAGCAACCCCCTCAATTGCACCCCCAGCTTTGCGGTCATGAGGCCGCACAGCCCCACCCCCGTGCTGCTTAGAGCGGCCCGCCCCCTCCTTGATGGGTGGCCACAGCAGCCTATGAGGCTGCCATGGCTGCCTGGAAGCCCATGGACCCAGATCAGGGTAAATGTAAGCAGGCCATCAAACGTGATGACCCACTTTATTCCAGACTGGGCCGCCACAGCACAGCCGCCGTAGCACTTAGCTCAGCCAGACTCTTGGTCATGAACCAAAGTCACAGCCTGGGCTAGTGCCACCATGGCCCTTGCTACAGCCTGGGACAACATCTGGCAGCTGTTTCAGACATGACGACAGCACAGAGTTCCACACGTGGCAAAGCGTGGAAATCTGTGCTTTCATCACGTCTGAAAACATCCTGAGAGCAGCCTCCTCCAGTGGAGCACTTGCCTCCTACTGCTGAGCTTTGTGTGGTAAACACTGAACATTTTCAGGCAGCGGAAGCTGCCTGAAACTTAAATGTACAGCCACCTTTCATTATAAACAGGGGACTGCTGAAGCCCCTATTTTGATGAAACCGCTTGACCTACCTTTCTGAAAATTTAACCATGACTGTAAGTTGTGAGGACCATCATACACACAAAGTTTGAAAAATATCCATCAGGAAAATAAAAAGTTATTGCTGCTTAAACGTTAATTGCTTGTGTTCAAAATCCATACTGGCCTCGTGTACTTGAATCATCAATATCTCCTCCCCCTGGAGGAGTTGAGCCCCCAAACTTCACAGGCTT
>QEPC01009550.1:1255196-1275081 GCA_003113815.1 Sphenodon punctatus
CCCCCCCCCCCCCCCGGATACACAGGGGACTTTGAGAAGGGCGCTCCCAGTCGATCGCAGGGGCCGATCCAGAGCATGGGAAATGAGGCGATCCTGCAGATATATGAGGCCCAAGCCATACAGGGCTTTATAGGTAAGAACCAGCACCTTGAATCATGCCCAGAAGACTATAGGCAGCCAGTGCAGAGAACGGAGCACCGGTGTAATATGCTCACGGCGACTCATCCCTGTAAGGAGAGGGGCCGCTGCATTTATGAACCTACCCTACCCTTCAAGAACTTATCCAATCCTTGTTGAAACCCAGCTAACCTGAAAATGTTTTGCCCTGGATTACCCAGACACCCCTGGGAAACCCAGACAGAAGGACTTACACCAGAAGCTGGAAATGATGCTGCAAAACTTGGAGACTCCGGGTCAAACCTGGAGGTGTGGTAACTCTAAATACACAGTACCAATGAATCTTTAAGAGCAACATCTCAATTATAATTCTTTTTAATTCAAAGATGTCTGTTGTTTCATCACACAAATTCACTTCTGGTTTTTTTCTCCCTCTGAAGGTTTGGCTTATTGGATGTGTGGTAGATGTAACTTAGAGACACAACAGGCCCAAAAGAGCAATGCCACTTAAATGTAAACAGCATTCCTTTTTACACTCACCGCCAAATACAACACACTCTAGAGATGAAAGTATTTTTTTTAAAGGCCAGTAGAAATCTGACAGATTTCAGACTTGTATCTTCACCAGTCAGGCATCTGCTAAGATACATGCCTCAGTCTTTCCTACTTGGGGGAGGGGTTAGGTGGTGAGATATCAATATTCCAAAAGTTCATTATGGTTTCTTGGCCCTTTCCACAAAATAAATAGCCCTGTTTGCCTGAGCTTACGCTAAATGAACAGGAAATCGCAAATGCTGAGATCCTGCTGTTTTTCCCAGCAGGATCTGAGTTGCCAGCATTTCGCTTGAGCTGAAAATAGTACCCTACTGTTTCACTTGAAGGAAAATATGATGCAATTGGAGACACAATGAGCGAGGAGGCTTACAGTGGTGGTGGGAATTGAAAGCAAGAAGGATTGGTTAGGAGTGTGTCTGACCTACTCTGTCATTGTTAGTCATTCTATACGTGAAATCCACTGCTCCATTGCTTTTGAATTCAGATCTGCATTGCAACATGCATAGAGTTTCTCACATAAAACAGTGTCATGGTGCAGGAGGCTAGACTAGATGACCCTCAAGACACCTTCCAGCTCTATGACTTTGAGTGTTGTTCTGCCTAGTGCTGAACAATGAGAGCATCTTTATACAGCTAACACTAGCGATATGCACAGAATGTTTTTGTTTTCATTATTTCTTTTGATTTCATTATTAAAATGTCATTCATTTTTGTATATATTTTCATAATTATCTTTAGTTTTTGTTTTTTACTTTTGTTTTTGTTTTACATTGGTTTCAGTGGGAAGTTCATTTATGGCTCTAACCTCTTTGTTTTCCATCCAATTTTGATGACATTTGGACAGACAGTACCCCTCACCGCAGGGATCATATCTGCCATATTTGAGAGAGATTGGATAAAGGGTCCCTATTTTATAAGCAAGTTAAATTTTGTGATCTTAACCAAAGTTGAGTACCCATTTCTGGCTGTATCTTCTTTGTCGTCCATCTAATTTGGATCAGATTGTACCCTTCACCCAAGGTAATATCCCTGCCAAATTTCAGAAAAATTGGATAAATGGTCCTGATTTTACAAGTCTGCCTGTAGTCCTTCCAAGCCAGAATAACAAAAAAGAGAGCCTGACGTTATTACGAAAATGAAAGAAGGCTCATTAGTTTTCATTATTCTAATAACAGTAATGAACGGCACATCCCTAGCTAACACCTCACTTGGCTGTGTCTGTTTCCAGGATCAGTAGCATAGTAAGGTTGTGTTAGGCCTGGACTCATGTCCCAATGAGCCAACCTAAGAGCAAAGGGGTAGGCCCTCCAGGGGTAAGACGCAAGGTGTAGGGTGTCTAGATGGGGGCAAGACTTAGCCATGAAGATGGTGGTGCCCCAGCTCCCAACATCACCACCCCTTTCTTCCCAAGCAGCAGCAAACCTGCCAGAAAGGCAGCTTGAAAAGTGGGTGGAGGTGGGAACAGCACTCCAGCCCTGCCCAATCTTAAAACCTTTTTTTGGCAGGGCCGTTTGCAAGCAGCCAGAGGGCCACTAGGAAATTTTCAAAGTGGGTGGTCAGGAGGAGTGCTGGTTGCTCCCTCCTCTGCTCATTCTGGAAGTTTCCAAGCAGTGCTGAGGCTGTTTACAAAGGGACCCTCAGAGTCTGGGGCCCCGGGCTCAACTGCGCTCCCTCACCTCATAAGACCGCTTTAGAAGGTAGTTATATCCTGGGCAGGGCACATGTAGTAACAAACCTATGGTGTGGAAAAAGCATAGGTGAAATTAGGGGTGTTAACAAACATGATGGACTGCTTTGGCCTGTGGGCCACCATCACGATTGTTAAGGGCCAGATGTTTGGCTCAGAATTTCCCTGGGATTGGTGGCGGCTAGCCCAGGCTGTGACTCTGGAGACCTCTGGAGTCATAGCTCAGGCTTGCCACTACCATGCCCGGGGAATGTCTGCCTGACTGGGCTACATCTGGTTATCACATATGGTAGCCCGCTGTTCCAAGCCCAGTCTGGTGTGGCCCCCATGATGAGGGGAGGCAGGCCGCTGGGTGCAGTGCAGGGGTGAAGCTGGCCGGCCGCACATTGGTGCGTCACCCTGCCCCCCGGGCCTGGCTGCATGAATGCTTGTTCTGCGGCTGGACCCAATTCTGATCAGGTTGCAAGTGATACCCCTGTCTGGACCAGTTGGTAAAAATTTTACCCTAGGTTTTCCCATGGTACATGGTTTCCTTCCTGATTTCAGCTAGATGACATTTTACTGTTGTCCATTCCATTACAAAGGAAGGATTGATGTATTTGAACTTATATCTGTTTCTTCTGTCCTAGACTAAAAAAAAGATTTTTTGTATTGTCTCTCTGTCTGCCATGAATAAAATATTATAATATATTTTGTAGGGATAGGCGAATAGAACGGAGTTCGGAAATTCGATTCGGTTCGGTTTGGTTTGAAATTCAAGTTCGGAAATTTGGTTTGGTTTGAAATTCGAGTTCGGTTCGGAAGTTCGGTTCGGTCGACCGAACAGACCAAGTTTGGTTGAATTCAAACTTCTGAACCAAGTTTGGCCATTCAAAACCAGGTTTTTTGGTGTGTGTTGCCACTAGGGATGGGCAAACAGAACAGAGTTCGGAAATTCGGTTTGGTTCGGTTTGAAATTCGAGTTCGGTTCGGAATTTTGGTTCGGTCGACTGAACAGACCGAGTTCGGTCTGAACTTCTGAACCACGTTCACCTATCCCTAATATTTTGCATTAGTGCTTAGAAGCCCCAGTCTTGAAGCATGACCTCATTGTATTGGGTACCATACAGACACACTTTATGGAGCTGAAGTCTGAAAATATTCTTGTGTGGAGAGCTAAAAACAAACAAACAAACAAAGCACTACTACACGCCTTGAAACAGCAGCAATTTTTCCAGGATGGGGCGGGCCTCTATGCGTTGTCCATGTTAAACATCTCCTATTCAGCTCTGACTTTGTGCCCTGGGCCAGGTGAAAAGCCCTTTTCACAAAAACAGTAAATATCAAATCAAAATTTCTGCCAGGAAGACAGTTCCATCATTAATCAGGAGCTGACATTATGTGCCTTTAAACACAAATTGTGCCCTTTATGTGATGATTTTGTTTTCTTTTTAAAAATGTGCTGAAGTAAAAGCAGGGAGAAAAGAAGCGTTCTTTTATGGGCTATTTTATCCCTTTTTGTCCTCTCTTGCAGTCGACTTTTTGGCAAAATACTGCATCTTCAGCCAGGAGAAGTTGGCGAAGTACAAAAGGGCTTTTGAAGCAGTAAGTGTAAATTCAGACTTCTTTTCTTTCTCCCTTCCTTTCCCGCCCCCCCTCCTCTCCCTTCTCCTCCTGTGTCTGTAGACAGTTAAGCAGAAATAATAAGCACCATTGCTTGCAGTACACGTCCCATGAATTACTCTGAAATCAAATGTAACTTTAGAATGGAGGCACGCTTTATTCTTTTCGACGAACTGTTCCCCTATCCATCCTTTATTTACATGTCGTTAGCCTAAGCTCTGCACAGCTAGTCAGAACACACACACAAAGAGAGGGAGAGAGAAAGAGAGAGAGAGAGAGAGGGAGAAGGGAGGCCATTAAATAAATTAAAAGAGATGGGGATGACTAATACAGTACTCTTGGAATCTGCAATTTGATTAGTCTGAGTTTAATACACAAAAGCAGCGCCGGAGCAGGAGGGGAGTCCAAGTGATCTTTAATAACCTTCTACAATTAAATTATGGTGATGAATTTAACTATTCTGTGCTTCTAAAGGGGTCTTATTATCGGATTGACTGTGAAAGAAAGTCAGTATTTAACCAGGGTTCTTGAGTCCTGCAACAGGGAGACATACTGTAGTTTTGTGCTATAGCGACTATTAAAAAAAAATATTGTGTGCTCTCCCCGTTTCAATTCATTTGTGACACGAGAATGGTAGCTCTTAGGGTTCGTCAAACTGCATTTAATGACTGCTCATGATAGCCCTTTTGCTACTCTGCTCAGAGAAACAAGGAAACAAAGATGGCTGTGATTTGTCTCACATTCCATAGTTTCATTTTTACATTTTAACTTTATTGTGGAGTTATTTTGGCCTTTGTCTGAAAAAGAACCTTGATGCACTTCTTTTGTGACAATTAAGTGTAAGAAGGCCTAAGCTATGCTTTGTTTGGCTGTAGCTGTATAGTTTGTAAGGGGGCCCTTGTGTTTGAAAGGCACTGTAACAACATTAATATTTTTACATTTGAATCTAGACTAGGGCAGAAACTCAATCTTGATTTTTTCCCCTCGATTCTCACCGAGAATCACGGTTCTTGACTCATTTTTAGTGAGAATCAGTAATCAAGAAAACCTCCAGTTCTCGACACTTTCTCAGTCGGGAATTTTTCTCAGTTTACCATTTATCATTTACCATGATTACAGTTTACCCTGTTTTATCATGTACCATATATTGATTTACCATGTACCTCTTACCGTGTACCGCGTTCATCCTGGTAATGCGCATGTGCAAAATGGCTGCCCTTTTCCAAAATGGTGGCAACACTTCTGGTGATATCCTGGAAGATGACTGCACATGTGTAGAACAGCTGCGGTGCACATTACTGGGACAAACACGGTACACAGTAAGTGGTACACACTGGTCTACAGTACATGGTAAACAGTAAATCAAGAAAAAATCTCAAGTGAGAGCTCGAACCATTACTGAGATCGTCCCAAGATGATCATCCCAAGATCTCAGTAACAATTCTCATGAGATTTTCTCAAGAAACAAATTGATTCTCATTTCAGACATAAATTAGGCCTGAAGTGAGAGCAGGTGCTCTCATTCCATTGGGAAGTACGAACTTTTCTGGAGTGAAGAGAAAATCTAATGACATTTTTGACATTTTCTGTAGTTTTCCACTATTTTCCACCATTTGGGTTGTTTCAGGTAATTTCTGGTATTATGGTTTAAACTGGAAATTACCGAAAAATACCAATATAACAGTAACAGAAATTACTGAAATGGTGGAAAATAGCAGAAAATCATGAAAAATGTCAAAAATGCTCCCTCCCCGTACTAATGATGGCGAAAAAAGCCTTCTGATGGAATCAGCACTAGCAGAGATTTTTCATTTCAGCTCTACCCTAAATATTACCCTTACCCTTTTTGCTAAGGGCCTATTCCTGAAATCTCTATTTTTTGCAGTATTTTCAGGAGAACAAGGTAGCAGGGATGAAGAGAGACAAATATGCAGGGCATTCATTCATTTAGGGTCAATTCTGTCATTGATTTTCATGCTAAGTTGTACTTTACCTTTATTTGCATGGAATAAGGTGCTCTCTGCAATAAGTCTGCAACACTCAAAACACTTAGACTACATTCACACCTGATGGCGGTGCTGCTGGGAAACTGCCACAAGCCAAAGATGCAGCAGGGTAAGGGCATGCCGGAAGTACCGCCGGTATGAACGGGGTTCTGCAGCAATTTTACTCGCAGATGACAGGGCTCAAAATCCAGCCCTGTCAGGTGTGAACGTGGCCTCACTTCCATCCTCCCAACAGTCCCTATTTAGGAGGGGCAGTCGCAGTCCCTCTTTGAGTGCTGAATTCCACTGTCCCTCTTTCTGGAGTCAAAGTCCCTCTTTTAGAAGAGACAAAAAGAGCATTCAGGCACGTTTCTGCTGGTTGCCTCCCAGAAAAATCACTTGAGAGGACAATGGGAAGATGATGGAATGACAAGAGACTAACTGGAATGAGAAGCAGGAGAGCTTTTGTCTCTTTTTATGAACGTGGAATGTTGGAAGATGTGTATGTGGGACTGTGTGAGGCAATGGAGCTTATTCACTAAGGGTTGGAGCTTATTCACTGAGGTGATGGGGCTTGTACCTTTTTGGCCACTCAAAATATTTGGAGGTGTGTACTCCCATAGGACTACTCTAGCGTCAGTGGTTTGAGGATTGCAGCAGGCAGTACAATTTTCCCCCATTAAAGTCAATGGGAGTTTTGCCATTGACTTTAATGGGTGGAGGGCCTTGCCCTAAGTATCGTAAAAGCAGGCTTTTTACTTTGTTCTTGCATTCAGAATTTAACATGTCATGTTCATAATTAAAGTCCCTGTTTTTGTCTTAGTAGTTTCCTGCAAATCAGTAAGTATTGCCGTGCCACATGGAACTGAGAATGCAGGCCATCACTTTACCCCATGCAGCAATCCTGTACCCTCAAAACATTTTACAGCCATGTTCTGATGTCTTTATTTATTTTTCAAGGACATAAGGAGCTGCCTAACTGAGTCAGACCAATGGTCCATCTTAGCCTGGTACTGTCACAACCTGACACGACAGTGGGGTTTCAAATTCGACTTTCCAGGGTCTCTGGCAGAGGCCTCACCCAGGCATGCTACCTGAGACCCTCCAGGATCCCCAGCAGAGGCCTCACCCAAGCATTCTTACCAGAGATTCTAGGGATTGAACTTAGGACCTTATACATGCAAAGCATGTGCTCTACCACCTGAACCATGACCCACCCCTTTTCCTCAGCTGACTTGTAGAGTTGGCAAAGGATCTCTTCCATGTTCCTAGACAGTATGCAGAAGTACTCACTGTTAGTAACAGATCCAGACAATTCTATCCCAGGTTTTACAGTGGACTAGGAGACAGGGGCAGTTTGAAGGTAATTACTAGCTGTTACCATATTAATTAGCTGAAGGTAATTAGTTGTTGGTTTAAATAATTTTTAAAAACCTGCGCATGTGCAAAATGGCAGGCAGGCCATTCTGCGCATGCATGCCCTTTTCCAAAATGCCGACAGCAGTGTTACCAACATTTTGGGAAAGGGCAGCCAGTCTGCACATATGCAGCAGTCATTTTGCATATGCGCAAACTGGCTATCCTTTTCCAAAATGGCAGGGATGCTGCCACTGTCATTTTGGAAAAGGGTGCGCATGTGCAGAGTGGTCTGGTGGCCATTTTGCAAATGCACAGGCTTTTTTGTTTTTAATTTTTTATTATTTTAAAATTTGTAATTGATTTAAATACAGATCCATATTTAAACCCAAAATTACAGGATCAGAACCAAAACTGGAACCAAACCACAATTTCCTCCAGTGGGCCACTCCTAGTCTGTTTTTACCATATAGCACTGAAAGAGTGAGCTCAGGGGAAGGGAGCAGATCTGAGGTTGTGCACTCAGGAACAGGCAATGGATCTGTGACCCCTCTGAATGCTCACTTTCCCTCTCATTTGGCCTATGGGGGTTTCAGGGTCAAACCACGAAAGGTGGCAGTCTTAATCCTGGGCACACCATACCCCCAATACTATCCAGCTTGCAGAGTTTCTCCAAACAAGGGAAAAGGTTGCCCACAGTACTCCAACAAATTTCAGAGCAGCATGAGAGCTGCTGTAGTTTACAATGACTGTTCGAGCACTTGAGGGCTTACCAAACAAAGAAAAATCCTGAGTATGCCCACTTTCCACCAGCAATTTCTACCTTGGCTGCATGGAGGAGCATGGAGTAAGAACCATAGTTCTGCTTCCATACTGTGGGAGGGATGACCCCTGTACTTGGTTGGTTCCTCCTCTCATGGACAGTTAATTCAGTCTTAAGGCTACAGCATGACATACAATGGCCTCAGTAAATCTGAAGCTTTAGACAAGAGATTCCTAAACTGTGAGCCAGGACCTCAAATGGGGTTACATTGCACCCTCTGCAGATGAGGTTGCAATCACAATGGATATTTCATAGATTTAATTACAGCGTTATCCCTTAATCATTACTGTCTGGAGTCATGAGATTCTTGTTAAGTCTCAAAATGAAGTTACGCAGGCAAAATTTTGGAAACCACTGTTTTAAAGCCTATGAATTCTGAAAGTCTTCCTGCTTAATTACTAGTACCAATGCACTCTATTTCATGTTTCTATTTTGCCATTGTAATTTGATGTAATGACATTTATGTGGATAAAGCTTTGCAGATTTATAACACTTTTGAGATATGGCCCCATAAGCACTGCTTTTAATTAACAGTGAATTGTTTGACCTGTTTGAAAGGGTTATGAAACCCCTACCTTTAGACCAAAGAAATTGGAAGGAGGAGAGCAGTATATACTCTTTCAACAGTATATTTTGTCTTTCAGTTACAACGCTCTCCCTTAATCAGGATGGGTAATTCCCATCATGAACCTGCAATGACAGCCAAATATATCACCTCCCAACAATCTGTTGGCAAGAGATTCAGAAATTCACATTCTAGTAGCCTAAAAATAAACCCCAAATCAAATTCGCAATGAGTGGTGAAAAGGGCGTCTCACTGTGTGAACACGAAGGATGCTGTGCTGTGCAACATTTACTGTGCTCCCAAATTAACTTGTTCTGATGCTGAGCATAGTGGCATGAATACTGTTCCTAAGCCAAACAATTGCCTTCCCTTTGTAGTCTGCCTGCTGGTTTGTTCAGTCCTGCTTTGTGTTCCAAACCTTGGCTGAGCACAGGACAGTGGTTCGCTAACTGTGAAACTCTGTTTTTAGATCACAGCCAAATCAGTGACACACAAAATAAGGGCAAGCAGTGAATCCTGAGTATGCCAGGCTTGGGAAATCAGGCTTCAGAATAGCCAAGCCAATATCTTCTATTTATCTGAGTGTTTCGTACACCCGTTGTCCTTGCATTGATCTGGTTGCATCAAATATAGTTTTGACGAATCGTGCTTTAAGTTTTCTGTCGGGGGTATTGCTAACTACTGAAAAGATTCAGGGTTTGGGCCCAAGCAGCAATTACTGCTCTAAACACTTAAAACATAATTGCAATATACCATGCATTATAGTTAGCATAAGATAAAGTATAATGAAGTGTGAAACTGTGATTATCCATTATTCATTTTAACTAAAAGTAAGAAAGGTCAAGAATCCAAAATTTAGGACTTGACCTTTAAAATAAATTAACTGGTCCAAATAATGCCCCAGGAACTGCCCCAAAGAAGCTGTCCCTGTTCATGAAAAGACTAAGCTGTCCATCAGTGTAAACCTATTCCCAATAGAGCAGTGGTTTTCAACAACTGGCCCATGGTATGGGTGTCTTTAGGCAGACCACTTCCAGACTTGCTTGGGGGTGGCCAGTCCCTCACTCCCCCCCTTCCCCCCAGCCCTGGGTTTAAACGGACCTGGTAGTATCGCGGACCACACTCCGCCCACACAGTGCCTTGCTCCCCCACACCATAGAGTTGTGGGTGGATTGGCTGCCACTGTAGGCTGCTTCCCACAGCTATGTGGCATTGCCAGGGCAACCCCTGGCCTGAAGCGGAGCTGCAGAAGCCTGTCTGCCAAGTAGACAGACCACTGCTTTGTCCCCTGCTGGTGCTCTGAGTTTGGGTGGCCTGCTCCATTTGCGGTGCTCCGGGACGTTCTGGAGCACCACCAGCGGCGCTGCCCTAGAGCACAGACACCTCCTGCCTCACCTCCTCTACTCTGCCTCACCCCCGGGAGAAATGGATGGACCACCTGGGCATGAGGTGGAGAATAAGCGAAGCTGCAGTCTGTCTAAAAACACCCTATGTCTAAGAGGTCCATGAAAGAAGGTGACTATGAAAATAAAGGTTCAGATCCCAGAAAACGGATCAACTCCTCCCAAGTGCTCCTGGCTGGAACATGCTAGTTTCAAAGGCCGCTTCACCCCCCCTCCCCCAGCACACTATGTCAGCTGATAGGTGCTGTAGGTGGAAACATGCTCAGTTGCAATGGACAAGTGCCAGCCAGGAGTTCTAGGAAACCGAACTCAGCAGCACTCCCAGTCGGGCATTTTCATTTTCAAAGGTCACTCCCACCCACCCCCAGGGTCTATTAGCTGATAGGTGCTGGCAGGAGGGGGGAAAGCACCTGGGTGGCCTTTGAAAGTAATGTAACAGATTTCCAGTTAAGGGTTTGCCCATAAAATATATTACGGGGATTCCAGCTATTTAACAGGGAGACACTGGATCAAAACTCAGTGTAACAATGAACAGTTTTTAATATAACAAGGATTGAAATCAAAACCAGTGTCCAGGCCTGTAAACAGAGCGTGGCTGACAGCGCTGTCCTCGCTGAACTGTTGGCGATTAGGGATGTGCGAACGTGGTTCGGACGTTCGGTGTTCGGTCTGAACTCAGCCAGTTCGGATGGCCAAACCGAACGCCTGAACCGAACGCCCGAAGCCCTGAACAGTTCGGGGTACATTTGGGTGGATGAGTTCGGGTACATTTGGGCGGGAAAAACAGGGCTGGCAGGCCCAGGTAGAGGGGGACAACTGAGGAGAAGACTTCCTGGCGCCAGGGGTGGAGAGGCTTGGACTAGCAGCCAGCCTGCCCAATCACCATCCCTCTTTTCCTCAGACGACTGGCTTCGCAGTCTGCGATTGGCCATGGGCTAGACTGCGCGAAGCCAATGGGGCTTGTGGTAAGGTGGGCGCAGCAAGTAACAAAAGTAATCTTCTTTCAGTGCTTCTCCCTCTGACTTTCCCAACCCCACTAAGGAATGAGGGGTAAGTGGGTGCTCTGGGCTGATACAGGAGGGGGGGCAGGGAGATGGTGGGGTCCTGTGCAGAGTAGCCCTGTGGGGCAGAGTGGCAAGTGTAGTCCTCTTGGGAGGACTCTAAGAGCAAGCCTCAGCCCAGAGAGGGAAATCCTATGGGGGAGGAGGGAGGGAGCATACACAAGGGGAGGGGGGGTACATTAAGGGAGAGAATAGGGGCAGAACCTCTGTAAATAGTTTCCACAGTGGAAGCAATGCACAGGGGGAACACTTTAAAGGGATCAGCTTAAAGGGGATACAGAATATGGAACCCAGTACAGGGGGAGGTCTGCAGAGTGGGCAGTGTTGTGCAAGAAAAGGGAGCCCTGTCCAAGGGGGAGTAAAGTGGGGGAGTCTTGTAGAGACAGAGAGCTGCAGAATAATGGCCATAATTGTGCTGGGGAAGAGTCCTGGACAGAGGAGAACTGAGTGAGGGAGCTTTGTACAGGAGGAGAGCTGCAGGATGGGCAGCATTATGCCAGGAGGAGAGTCCTTTAGGTGGGCACAGCAGAGTCCGGGAGCCCTGTACAAGGAGTGAACTAGTCAGGGGGTCCTGTACAGGCAGACGTCCTAATAGAAAGCAGAATGGCCAGTGTTGCACAAGGAAAAGAGCTCTGACAGTGGGGAGCAGAGAGGAAGACTCCTGTACAAGCCATGAGCTAGAGAGATCATAGAGAGCAGCTTTTGGAAGTTTGCAATACTTAAGCCAAACCAAAGTTGTATTTTTAGTAAAGCAAGGAGCTACCAGTAAAAATCCAGCTTTGCCTTGCTTACTATTTGAAGGCAGTAACAATGTTTCTAAACTGAAGGGAGCAGCTCTTCCACCTTAGCCTCCCCTAAGTCCTGCTCCCATCGTGATTATGCTGCTCAACATTCTACCATGTCAGCAGGACAAATTTTCGCCATTGCATTGTATTTAACAAAACACTTGGATATTCCATAGTAAAAAAGCTCCGGTTTCCAAGAAGAGTTAAGGCTCTTGCAAATTCAGTCATGCACTAAAAAGCATGGAAATTGCAAGTTAAGGCTCCTGCCTTAACGTCCATGCCATGTTAGCAGTAAAGGCATTGTACAGTCTCACATATTATTTATTTTATTATTTATTATTTATTAAAAGCATTTAGTATCCTGCCCCTCCTGCCACAGGCAGCTCGGGGCGACTCACAACAGTGTACATTAACAATTAAAATTATAAAACTATAAAACATACTATTACACCCTCATCCCTCTCCTCCCCCCCGCCCCCTACCCATGTCCCACACTAAACGCCTGGCGGAACAGCCAGGTCTTGCAGCTTTTACAAAAGGAGGGGAGGTCCGGGGCCAGACGCACCCTCACCAGAAGCGAGTTCCACAGCCTTAGTGCGGCCACCCAGAATGCCCTCCCTTGTGTGGCCCCCCTGAAGACTTCGGGGACCACAAGGAGGGCATCCCCTGATGACTTCAGGGGCCGGTCCAGTACCCGGGTGTGTGTGTGTGTGTGAGGCGGTCTCACAGATAGGCAGGGCCCAGACCATTTAGGGCTTTATAGGTTAAAACCAACACCTTGAATCAGGCTCAGAAGACTATCAGCAGCCAGTACAGAGAACGGAGCACTGGTGTAATGTGCTCCTGGTGGCCCAGTCCCACAAGCACACGGGCTGCCACATTCTGCACCAACTGTAGCTTCCAGGCCGTTACCATGGGTAGCCCCATGTAGAGTGTGTTACCATAGTCTAGTCTAGAGGTGATGAAAGCATGGATGATGGTGGCCCGGTCAGAGTCTGACACATGCGGCCTAAGCTGACGTACCAGATGTAATTGGCGAAAGGCACCCCTCACCACAGCCTCCACCTGGGCATCCAGACAGAGCTGCGCATCGAGGAGTACCCCCAGACTCCATACCTGGGGAACCAATGAAGGACAGACCCCACCAATGATGGGCCCATCATTGATTAACTCCATCGCCTTCCCCACCAGCATCACCTCCGTCTTGTTGAGATTCAGCTTCAGTTGATTAGCCTTCATCCAATCCCCCACAGCCGCCAGACATTGAGTAAGCACGGAGACTGCAGGGTCTGGGTCAGTTGAAAAAGAGAGGTGTAGCTGAGTATCATCAGCATATTGGTGACACCGTACGCCAAACCTCCTGATCATCTCGCCAAGAGGCTGCATGTATATGTTGAACAAGAGAGAGAACAACACTGAACCCTGCGGGACACCACACATGAGGTCTCGGTATGATGAAAAACATTCCCCGAGTACCACTCGTTGGGTTCTCCCAGTCAGGAACAAGCAGAACCATTCGAGAATAGTCCTGCCCACCCCTGCACGCCACCAACATCTCATGATGCACCATATCAAAAACAGCTGACAGTTCTAATAGGACCAACAGCGTTGAGTTGCCCCAGCCCATCTCTTGGCACAGATCATCCACCAAGGCCACAAGCACAGTCTCTGTGCCATGACCCAGACAAAATCCCAACTGAGAGGGATCAAGAAAACTGACGCAGTCAAGATGCACCTGCAACTGCTGAGCCACCACCCACTCAATAACCTTCCCTAAAAAGGGAAGGTTAGAGACAGGGCGATAGCTGGCAAGGAAGTCTATGTCAAGCAATTGTTTCTTGAGCAGAAGCCACACCACTGCCTCTTTGAGACAGCCCAGCATTCTGCCCTCCCGAAGGGAGGCATTTACCACCCCCACCAGCAACGGCCCCATTGTCTACCGGCAAGATTTAATTAGCCAAGACGGGCACGGATCTAATTCACAAGAGGTGGCCCTAACAGCCCCAAGGGTCTCGACCACGTCAGCGGGTGTCACCAACTTAAATTAATCCCATAAAACTGGACGAGGCGTGACTTCCGTAACCTCTGGTTCTCCTAGTGTAATAAGTGCAGCATCGAAATCATAGTGAATCCAAGCGATTTTATCCACAAAATAATTCACAAACCTATCACAGCATACTGTAGATGACTCCACTCCAGGGTGGAGGCAGGCTGGCCTGATCAGCCTCCACACCACCTGGAATAGCTCTGCTGGGCACGATTTTACAGATGCTATAAGAGCAGCGAAAAAAGCTCTTTTTTTGGTGCCCTTATAGCCTTGGCATATGCTCGTAAAATGGCTCTATGCTTCAATCTGTTGGCTTCATTACGATAACAATGCCACCGTTGCTCCAACCACCGCACTTCTCACTTCAACACTCACAGCTCCTCTGAAAACCACGGAGGCCTGCGGTGCTGTCGCCTGGCCAGCGGACATCTAGGAGCCATCTGATCAATGGCCTCAGTCAGCAGAGTATTCCATAGTGCGACGAGGTCATCGATGAGATGGTCGTTGAGGTCAGAGGGTAACTCCCCGAGGGCCAACCAGAACCGTTCTGGTTCCTTTAGCCTCCGGGGGCGAACCATTCAAAATGGCTCCACACCCTTCCAGGGGCAGACATGCGCTAAGAGAGAGGTCCGTAGGAGATAATGATCCCACCATCACAAGGGCACCATTGATATCGCCCCCAATAGCGGAACACTAGGGGTGTGTGACGCGGTTCGGAAGCTCGGAGTTCGGACTGAACTCGATCTGTTCGGACGTCCGAACCAAACTTCCGAACCAAACTTCCAAACCGAACGGCCGAACCGAACCTAAAAATGACCGTACAGTTCATTCATGTTCGGCCAGGTTCAGTTGAATTTGGCGGGAAAAACATGACAGAAAGGGAAAAACATGACAGGGATGGGGAGTCAGCTGAGGAGCAGACTTCCTGGCAACAGGGATGGAGAGGCTTGGAGTAACAGCCAGCCTGCCCAATCACCATTACCAGACTGACTTCGCAGTCTGCGACTGGCCACGGGCTTGGCTGCATGGAGCCAATGAGGCTTGCGGTGAGGCGGGCGAAGCAAGTAACAAAACTTATTGCCCTCCCCCCTGCCAACAACGTCTGAGCTAGTCACTGTTCCTGAACAGCAGGCGTTTCAGAAGGCTCCCTCTCCCAGCAGTTCCCAGCTCCCCACTCCATTGCCATCCTCCTCCTATTTCACCCATCCAACCCATTTACCTCCATATCCTTTACCTTCGGACTTTAAAAAAATTGCACTCGACAGGTCTTGGGGCACATATGACCCCTATGGGAAAAACTCATTATAGGTGGGTATCTATTTAATCCCCAAAACATAGTCTGTGTCCCACACCTTCAAACTAAGCCCTGGGAGCACACACACACACACACAGAAACACATGAAAGAGTCTGTTTTATGGGAATTGTTTTCACTCCCCAAATTTGCCCCAAATGCAAATTCTCTCCTGCAAATTACTGGCTCTGTCTTATAGTCAAGCTTTTCTAAGGACAGTGGAGTACACTCAGCACGTTTATAGCCTGCTATTTGCATTTCTTTTGTTGTTGTCTAGGAGACTTCAGGGCTTGTTTGCATTTCTTTGTTTGCCTAGGATTCTTGTCTCCACAAACTGACCCCAGAAGGGAAACTTAAACCTAGGCTGAAGAAATGAAATCTAACATTCCCTGACTTCTTGTCTCCACAAACTGACCCCAGAAGGGAAACTTTAAACCTAGGCTGAAGAAATGAAACCTAACATTATCTGAACAGCTGAAAAATGACACAGAAAAGGTTTGTGTAAAACCAAATAGGAAAACTCCATTGACACCTTGTGTGCGTTTGCACCCTGGCACTTTTTTGGTGCTATCTGAATGGTCCTTGAAAACTGCTTATTTTGGTTTATTTTAAGCTGGGGTCAATTTGACCCCTGTTGAAATGCAGTGGCTTGGGGTCCATCTGACCTCAATAGGAAAACTCTATGGAAACCTGGGGTCCGTTTGAAAAATGCCACTTTTTTGTTTATAGGAGACAAACGGTAAGAGGTATTAGGCTGAAATTTTAGTATGTTATGTCCAGAGGTGCTGGTGACAATGTCCTAAAAGCTCAAACTTGAAAAGCTACTAATTAACATATTTTAATCTTTTTTGTGCTCGGTGGGGTCGGTTTGACCCCAAGATCGCAGGTAAATAATATTATCATTTATTTAGATTATATTAGATAGATTTAGCTGTTATTTTTATTTTTTACCCATCCCTGTGTTCTATCTCCCTACCCTCCATTGAATCCATTCCTTTCCCTCTCCCTCCATATTCCATTCCTCATTCCCTTCCCATGTTTTTTGATTTATTAGAATAGGATTAGGTTGATTTAGATTTTATTTCAGTTTTTGTAACCCTCCCTGTGTTGTTTTGAGCTGTCTGTGTTACCCCACCACATCCCTGTGTAATATTTTATAGTTAGGTAGGTAGAAGTTAGTGCTATATATATATATATATTAGATACACATTTAATATTTTTTAAAAATATATAAAATATTTGTGCTCTCTTTGGGTTGGAGAAATGGAGAAGGGAGGTAGGAGAGGGTGAGGCTGCTCTGCTGCCCATAAGGCAGCCAATGAGGCACGTGGCAGGGGCCGTGCCATCAGAGTGCCAGCAGTGGACAGAAGCAGCAGCTCAAGCACATCCCCACGCCCCAAGCTGCGAAGTCCTGATGTTGGGTCTCAGTCTCCCAGAACTAAGGGCCAGGGGGTTGGGCGTCACCTCCTGGCAGTGGAAGAGGCTGTGGTGACTGTGTCATCTGTGGCTGCAGGCAATTCAGGGGACGAAGTATCCCAGGGGCAAGCATTGTCCCCCGACTCCCCCATTGTCAAGGTTGATCTCAGCCCAGCTGCTAGAGGCAGGGCCTGATCCACAGGCAGCAGGGAGCATAGCAGCAGCAGCAACAGCAGCTATAGGGGGCAGGGGGAGAGTGCTGCTCAGAGTGGGAGCAGCATGGGGAATCCAGCAGCCTCCATCACTCTGTTTGGGGATGGGGACAGCGATGCAGAGATGTCCGTGGATGAGGTCTCCGTATCTGGTGCTGATGAGGTGGTGGCTTTCCCTCCACAAGGTGTGTCGCCACTGCAAGTGCCACCATGTCTGACTCCTGCCCCTCCCAGCAGTGTGTCACCTGGCGCAGGCCAGAAGGCAGCGGGGGGTAGAAAGTCATGGGTCTGGGACCATTTTAAAGTGGTGCAGGAGGTGCGGTGCACTTTGTTCAGAAAGGTGGTGAAGCGTGGGCAGGTGCTCACCAACCTTGGCACAACTGTCATGCCCAGGCACCTTAAAACATGCCACAGTGCTGCTCTGCTAAGCAGGCAGGCTGGGTTAGTGGACGCTAGCGGGTTCTTCTTCATCGGGCAACTGTCCTGCTCCAGTGGCTGCCTCTAGCAGCAGGAGCAGTATCGCTGCTAGGGGGGAGAAGCAGCAGCAGCAGCCGACCATGGAGGAGCTGGTGTGGGGGCAGCTGCTAAGGCCATCGGCAGCTGGAGGGCGGCGTGGCTTTCAAGAGAAAGCTACGGGCCTGTTGGGTGAGATGATTGCGCTCGACGGGCAGCCCTTCTCCATGGTCGGGGACATGGGCTTTAGGCAGCTGATGGAGTTCCTGACCCTGCAGTTTAAGCTTCCGTGCCGCACCACCCTCAGCCGTACGGTGGTGTCAGGCCTGTACAGGGCTTTGAGGGACAGAGTAAAGGAGCAGCTGGCACTGGCAGGGACTGGAGGTGCCACTGTCCATTTCACAACTGACCTGTGATCCAGTCAGAATGCCCGATACGTGTACCTGGTGGTGACAGCGCACTGGTGGGAGGACCCAGAGTTGGCATTGGACAGTGGCAGGAGGGGTCCTGAAGCAGGGTATAGGTGGGCCCTGCTTCAGGCCCAAGTAATGGACATCCCCCACACCTCTAGTAACCTTGAGGCAGCCCCGAATGCCATGGTGGGAGAGTGGGTAACGCCTGGTGCACTGTTCACCCCGGGGTGTGTGGTAACTGATAATGCATCCAATATAATGAGGGCTGTCCACGATGCGGAGTTTACCAGCATCCCTTGAGCAGCACACACCCTCCACCTAGTGGTCACGGATGCTCTGGGCTTGGGGGAGAAGGGGATTGGGGCAGGCACCCTTAGCTCCCTGATAGAGCGGGGATGAAGCTGGCGGGGTTCTTTAACCGCAGAGTTAAGGGCAGTGAAATCCTCAGGGCCAAGCAGGCTGAGCAAGGCTCCCCAGGGCATCTTCTGGTGCAGGATGTGTCCATGAGGTGGAATTCCACCTTCCTGATGCTTGAGCGGCTTGTGGAGCAGAAAGCCGCCTTGCATCAGGTGGAATTGGACACGGACAGCGGGGCACCTCCAGGCGTCAAAGGGTCAGAATGGGAGATCCTGGCACAGACGGTCCTAGTTCTCAGACTGTTCCATGAGGTGACAGAGACCATCAGCTCCTCCACGGCCACCATAAGCCAGGTGGCCCCTCTGGTCCAGAGTCTCCATGGAAGTCTGGAGGAGATCATGCTGTAGGGGCAGAATTGTGGCCCTAGGGGCAAGAAGCTGGGAGCTGAGGCAGTTGGGCTGCCACAGAAGCTCAAGACAGGCTAACAAGCTTCTGCAGTGGGGGGAATATGTTGTTGGAACAATGCTGGACCCCAGGGTCAAGGGCAGCGTGGAACGCAAGTCATCCCACTATGCCATGTGGAAGGATGATCTTGCGGAGAGGGTCCAGAAGGCAGAGCGGGCTCTGGAGAGTTCACAGCACCAGCAGCAGCAGGACACCCCGGGGATGGTGGGAGTGGGAGCAGCCGCCCCTCTCAGCCAGCGAGGTCTATCCCTGCCCCCAGCCCGAGCAGTAGCAGCAGCACCACCAGCAGCACCCCTACTGCCAGCAGCTCCTCCTCTGTGCGGCCCACAAAAGAGCAGGGACTGACAGCGTGGCTGAGGGCAGTGGGGGCGGTGGTGCCCAGGGACAGCTATGAGAGAGAGTATGACAGCGCCTCAGCAGCAGTTGATACCTACCTGGACAAGGAGCCGTGCATCGATCCCAGCAGCAATCCCTTGGCCTACTGGGCCGGCAAGACCAACGTGTGGCCAGCCCTGTCCAAAGTGGCCAGGGGATTATTGTCATGCCCACCAACCAGTGTCCCCAGCGAGTGGATGTTCTCTGTGGCAGGGGACATTTGCTCCCCGCACTGCCTGAGACTGGGGGCCAAGTTGGTGGAGCAGTTGATCTTCTTGAAGGTCAAACATCCGCTGCTGGGATTCCCCGAGCTGCCCCTGGACAAGGAGTGATGGTGGAGTAGCACGCACACCATCCCATGCCAGGGGCAGTCTTGGCAAGGGGCTCCTCATCAATAAGGGCTGCTGCTGCTGTGCTGAGGTGCTGTCCCTCTCTCCCACTGCTTCAGTGGCACCCTCCCTGTCCCCCCACCCTCTCTCTCTCTTTCATACTACAGGCCTCGGCTGACCTATCTGACTGACTGACTGCATGCTGCAGGGTGACATTAGGAAACTGTAAGCCTGCCAGCTGGCCTCTGCCTAAACGATCTCAGGTCGCCTATCTGACTGGCTCTCTCTCTTGCGCTGCACAGTCTTCACCAGCCTATCTGAGTGCTCTGCCAACTTGGTGCCAAGGTCCCAGCCTGCCTTCCCTACTGCTTCTCATACCACGCTGCCTGCATACACGCACGCCCAGGTTGCAAAGCTTGAACCCTGCCTCATTCTGCCTGCCTTCTTCTCATGCCACGCTGCCTGCCCGCCCGCCCAGGTAGCAAAGCTTGAACCCTGCCTCAGTCTGCCTGCCTTCTGCTCATGCCATGCTGCCTGCCCGCCCGCCCAGGTAGCAAAGCTTGAACCCTGCCTCAGTCTGCCTGCCT
>QEPC01009550.1:1277483-1296047 GCA_003113815.1 Sphenodon punctatus
CCACGCTGCCTGCCCGCCCGCCCAGGTAGCAAAGCTTGAACCCTGCCTCAGTCTGCCTGCCTTCTGCTCATGCCATGCTGCCTGCCCGCCCGCCCAGGTAGCAAAGCTTGAACCCTGCCTCAGTCTGTCTGCCTCCTGCTCATACCACGCTGCCTGCCCGCCCGCCCAGGTTGCAAAGCTTGAACCCTGCCTCAGTCTGCCTGCCTCTCATGCTATGCTGCCTGTCTGCCTACCCTGGCAACCCTGGGTGATGTGCACCACTGGTCTGGTAATCCCGCCGCTACTGTCTGCTGGTCCACGGGTGCTCTGCTCTGGCCAATCCAAATGTGCCCACGCAATCCTGCTGCTGACGTCTGCTGCTGTATGGGAGCTATTCCCTGGCAAATCCAACCATACTGGCTCCATAGGAGCTGTGTACAGGCAAATCCTGCTGCTGCTGTCTCTGCTTTTCCATGGGTTCTGTGCCCGGTCAATCCAGTGTCTGCTTCTGCTACTGCCAATGCTGCCTCTGCTGTCCATGCCACGGGTTTTGTGCCTGGGCAATCCAATGTCTGCGCCAGCTGCCAATGCTGCCTCTGGGAAATCCAATGTCTGCTGCCAATGTTGCCTCTGCTGTCTGTGCCATGGGTTCTGTGTCCCAGCAATCCAATGTGTGCTGCTGCTGTTAATGCCACCTTTGCTGTCTGTGCCATGGGTTCTGGGGCCATCATTCCTTGCACAGAGGCGCTGTCATTCCACCATATCAAGAAACAGTCGCTCCAGCCCCAGGACCCACTGTCAGGGTTCTGGGGCCTATGTTCTGGGGCCTACGTCAATCCTGCTGCTGCTGTCTGCTGTGCCACGGGTACTGTGCCCTGGCAATCCAATGTCTGCCGCTGCTGCTGGGTGTACATTACAATGAGGTGGAATGGGAGATCCTGTACCCGACTCCTTTTCGATCGGCTGTGAGCAACGCTCACGCTTCAGAACAACGCTCGCCTATCTCTTAGGATCGACTGTTCGCACATCCCTACAGATCATAGTCCTCTCCACTTCGCAGATTTGACCGATGGCGCATATCCAGTTGTCAACCTGCATTCCATGCTGAGTTCCTTGAGGATTTCCGCTGTGATGACAAACTCAGTTTCCTTGCCTTCTGATGAATTGGAGCTCGCCCGGGATGATCTCTATCCTAAAAGAATTTTAAACGGCTCCTTCAGGCCAGAATCCTTGTTCTGTGGCTTTGCCATGGTTAGCTAAAAAGTACCAGGGAACTTCCACCCTCTCCAGCCAGCAGGCACCTGCCCCTGCCCAGCCCCCTTAGCCCTGTCCCTTCATCATTCTTAGCCTGGACCGCAATGCTCTTGGACTTTAAGGTGCTGTGTGACCGTATGTGTTTGGACAAGAGTACATAGACAAGGCCTATGTGACACTGACTGGCTCTCGCTCTCTCGCATTGCACAGTCTTTGCTAGCCTATCTGAGTGCCCTGCTGCCAATATTCCAGCCTGCCTGCCCTACTGCCTCTCATGCCACGCTGCCTGTCTGCCCGCCCAACTTGCCGCCAAGCTCAAAGCATGCCCCAGTCCGCCTTCCTGCCTCCCATGCCAAGGTGCCTGTCTGCCCACCCAGGTTACCTAGCTCAAAGCCTGCCCAAGCCCACCTGCCCTACTGCCTCTCATGCCATGCTGCCTGCCTGCCCGCCCACCAGCCCAGGTTGCAAAGCTCGAACCCTGCCTCAGTCTGCCTGACTGCCGCTCATGCCACACCACCGGACTGCCTGCCCCGGCAAGCAATGTCTGGTGATGCTAGTGCCAATGACCCCCAGGCCTATATGCCGTCTGTGCCAAGGGTTCTGTACCCTGACAACCAATGTCTGCTGGTGACAATGGCCCCGCAGACCTATATGCTGTCTGTGCCAAGGGTTCTGTACCCACTGTCTGCTGCTAGTGCCAGTGGCCCCCAGGACTATATGCTGTCTGTGCCAGCCAAGGGGTCTGTACCCGGGAAACTCAATGACTGCTGCTGCTCTCAATCATGCCATGCAGTCTGTCTGCCCGCCCAGGCTGCCAAGCTCAAAACCTGCCTGATTTCCACTCATGCCACACTGCCTGCCTGCCCGCCCAGGTTGCCATTGCCAGCTCAAAGCTTGCCTCAGCCCACCTGCCTCTCATGCCAAGCTGCCATGACTGCCCGCCTGCCCGCCCAGGTTGCCAAGCTCAAATCCTGCCTGAATGCCACTCATGCCACACTGGCTGCCTGCCCCGGCAACCCATGTTTGCTGCTGCCAAATGCCCCCACCCCCCAGGCCTACATGCTGTCTGTGCAAAGGGTTCTGTACCCTGGCAACCTGCTGCTGCCAAAGGCCCCCACCCACCGGGCCCATAAAAATGCTGTCTGTGCAAAGGGTCCTGTACCTTGGCAACCAGCAATCTACCACCCGCTGCCAAGGAGCCTGTCTCTCTTTCTCTCTGGCACACCCACACAGACACAAGCCCTGCCCCTCCTGGGGGGCTGTCTGCAAGTTGAGACCCTGCTGCTGCCTGGCACATCTTTGGGTTAATACCTTAACTATGCTACATGTGGAGCCAACCAGATGCTGCTGGTAGGGATCGACAAGCTGTATGAGATTCTGCCACCAGCCTTCCAGAACTTCAGCACATAGGGATAAAAGATTGGACAAGTCAAACGAAGCTCGTAACAACAAACATAACACCTTTTATTAAAACTATTTAAACAACAACAACAACAACGTTATGAAACCAAAACCAAACATACAAAGGAAACTTATAAAGGAAACAAACTATTAGTTTCTGGGCCTGTCCCCCAGGGCTTGGGGGAAAGGCAGAAGGCGTTGGGGCGCAGCACAGGGCTGAGGGGCGGCCACCTGGTCCTCTTCAATCTCGTAGCCATGGGAGACGGCAAACTCCATGGCCCCTTACACATCCCGATGCCACCTGGAGACCGCCTGGTGGTACAGTTCCAGATGTTCCATCTCGGCGGAGACATACTGGGCGTAAGCCTCCACCTCTTTTTCTCCACCTCTAGTGCCTGGAACTGTTCCATCAGACAGTTCTCCAAGCAGCATACGCCCCTCATCATTTGGCGGCCAGGCCTCTCAAGTTCTGCCCGAAAGGCCTTGGCCACAGCAGACTCCCGGGGCCCGGGGAACTCCACATCGGGGCTGGAGAAGGGGGAAGGGTTTACATGCTGTCACTTCCAGGTTGCTTTCCCCCCTTTCTTCTGGCACTGAGGCTCCACGGTCATGCCAGAGTCCTCCTGCCGCTTCACAATCAGGCCGTGGAGCTTTTTAATATGGGCAATGAGCCCCGATGTGGTCCCCTGTCTCTGCCTCCTGATTCTTTTGCCGCAGAACTAAAAAGAGCATCAAAATATAGGAACATAAGTGCCATACTGTGTCAGACCAATGGTCTGTCAAGCCCTGCCTGCATTCTGTCTCCACAAGTGGGTGAACTGGGTGGCCAATCTCTCTCTGCATGGGACTTCCGTTCCTAACAGGTCATAGGGCAATCCATTCCCTGTTGTTCCAGTCCTCGTGTCTTACCTTGCATATGGCGATTCCGTCACCCATCTTGTAAAACCTCCAGACATCCGACCTTCTCCGCTGAATGTCTGCGGGTGTCACTGGAGACCTCTGCCTAGGGGTCCTCCTTAGCCTGGCACCAGTGCTGGGGCCGGCATCTGATTCCTCTCTGAAATGGAAACACATTAAGAACACCAAAGTAATATCAGGGTGCTAGGGATGGCAATGGGAGATGTGACCCTGGCTGGCACGTGCAAAGCCTGCCCTCCTTGGGGTGCTATGGGATGCTAGGTATTGCAACTAGAAAGACCCTGGCTGGCACATGCAAACCCTGCCCTCCTTGAGGTGCTAGTAGGGATGGCAACTTAAAGTACCCTTGCTGGCACCTGTAAATCCTGCCCTCCTTGGAGTGCTAGGGATTGCAACTAGAAAGGTCCTGGCTGCTGGCACGTGCAAATCCTGCCCTCCTTGGGGTGCTAGGGGATGCTAGGGAATGGAATGACAAATGGAGAGACCCTGGCTTGCACATGCAAATCCTGCCCTTCTTTGGGTGCTGTGGAGGGATGAGACCCTTGCTGGCATGTGCAAACCCTGCCCTCCTTGGGGTGCTAGGGGATGCTGGGGATTGCAACTAGAAAAGCCCTGGCTGGCACGTGCAAATCCTGCCCTTCTTTGGGGGGTGCGTAGGGAATGGGATGGCAACTGGAGAGGGGAGACCCTTGTTAGCCTGGCACATGTTTGGGTGGGGGTGCTGCTCATGCTCATGCCTGACTGTTGGAAGAGCCCCCCACACTACAGTACCCTCTCTCTCTGTGGCAGACATCCGCTGCTACCTGCTGATGCCCACTGTTTGTGCCTGACTGATGCCCACCACCCATGCACTGCAGTGAGCTTGCTCTAATGGATAGAGCCTTTCTTGTCCTCAAAGTAAATAAAAAATTTACAAACCTGGCAGCACCTCCTGTGCCCGCCGCTTGCTTCTCATCCGAGGAGCTGGCCACCCCCACCAAAGGTCCAGGGGCAGTGACCTCTTCCTCCTCCGAGAGCACCACATTGGTCCCCAGCTGTGTCATCAGCAAAACAGCCTTCTCCATTTTTTTTTTAAAAACACACAGCCAAAACATGCAACCAAAACACACAGTCAGTCACCCACCACACACCAACACTCACCAACCAGCCAAACAACCCAGCCAAACCAAACACAAACAGCAAAAAGACACGAATCAAACAGCCACCCAGCCAAACACACACTCTCTCACCACGCAGCTCTGCACACACTCAAATGTCCGGTTTCCGGCATGATCATGCGCTCGCGATACTTTTTCCGAACGCCCGAACTGAACGGCCGAACCCAAACTCGGTGAATGACCCGAATGCACGAACTGAACCGAACGGGCAAACCCGAACCACAACCTTTTTGCACATCCCTATGGAGCACCCGCCTCAAGGCCAGTGCAAAACATGAGATCAAGAGTATGTCCCCCCTGTCGTGTCGGACCGCTGACCATCTGGGACAGGCCCATGGTGACCATAAACTCATGCTCTGCCCCCCCCCCCTGAGATCAGCGTTGGCGTGAATGTTGAGATCCCCCCAGACTAATGCCTTTGGGGATCGCAACACCACTCCTGCCACCACCTCTGCCAGAGCATGTAGAGAATCTTTCGTATAGGTACGTGCACAATATACGAGCAGCACCCCCAAACTGTTCCGTGCCAAATCAAACATCAAGTGAAGAGCCTCAGTCCCTACCATGGTTTGCACCGGATATCTCCTAACCGAGCACCACTCTCTAAAAATCATAGCTACACCACCCCCCATCCCTCCAACCATGGCTGATGCTGCACAGAATACCCGGCTGGAACAAGATCAGCCAAGACAGGTCCCGACTCAAGTTCCAACCAGGTTTCCGTAATGCCCACGAGAACAGTGGCACAGTCCAGGACCAGTTCCTGGATAGATGTTGCTTTGTTGACCACCGATCTCACGTTCAACAGTAGCAGCGAAGGGTTGGAGGTCCTCTGATCCTGATTCCCCTGTCCAGCCGCTAAGGGGTGAGTGAGTGGGACCTGCAACAGGCACCTGTCCCACTTCGCTGATCTTATACCACCCCGTTTAGACCCATATCTCCACCGTCCCATCACGACCCCAATGGCTGCAGCCCGCCCCCCCCCAGCCCTGCCCCCCTCTGGCTGCTCTGCCCTGGCAGCAGGGGAGACCACACTCCCACCCTCACACCCCCTAACCCCCTCTGCTACAGAGGGGCAATCCCTTCTTCCCCAAGGACTGCACCACTCCTTCTCACTGACGGGGTCCATCCTTGCCCCCCTAACCCAGTCCCCTTGCCCCTCCCCATCAAACAAATATTCCATCCCCGCCCCACGCCTCTGTCCCACTTCCAATTATAAAAAACATAAAAACACAACAACCCCCACCCTTGCCCACCCGGACCTTGCTAAGTGCCACGCCTAGGGCATGGCACGCACCTGCGGTGCGCACCTGTGGCCCAGCTGGGAAACAGGCGGCTTTTGGCCCTGCTGGGCCAGAAGTCCATTGCCGAGCTGAGTGCCAGCCCTGCCCGCCTCTTCCAACAGGGGAAGGGGGCGGATGTCACCTTGGCCGGGCAGCTCGAGTCCTGTTGGGGGCCAAAGCCCCTTCTCGTGGCAGCGGTGGAAGCTGTAACAATGGCGGCGGCGGCGAGGTGAGCCCTGGGGGGATGGAATCTGCTCCAGGTGGCTTTTGGCCCCGTCGGGCTGGAAGTCCATTGCCAAACCGAGTGCTGGCCCGCCCCCCTCCTCCAACAGGGGGAGGGGGCGGATGTCACCTGGGTCGGGAAGCTCGGGTCCTGCCAGGGGCCAAAGCCCCTTCTCGGTGGTGGTGGCGATGGCGACGGTGGAAGCTGGAGTGGCAGCGACAGCAGCAGCAGTAGTGAGGTGAGGCCCTGGGGGGATGGAATCCGTTCCCCAGGCTGGGCAGCAGGTGGCTTTTGGTCCTGCCAGGCCGGACGTCCATCACCGAGACAAGCGCCGGCCCCAGCCCCCTCCTCCAATATTGTGCTCACTTACAACTTAGGCTCCATACATCCACACTTTGACTTTGTCTTTCAGCCCCAATCCTCTTCCTCTTTGCAGGTTGGGTGCAACACTGAAGCTGGGGACAGGTGGGCATGAGCTGACCCCTCACCCCCTCCATTCCCTCTATTCTTTCATGTTGGTTGGGGAGAATGGGACTTCTGAGTAATGTCTCACAACCATCCCTCTTACCTACCAGTCCCCACTGTCCTCCCAGAACACAGTGAAGCTGGGTACTGTTGTATACAAATGTTTAATTTAAACTTTAAGTTGGGTATGCATTGAAATTAATTAAATGTAATGGCCATTGGAAGGCATGCAGGCAACAGCAATGCCAATTTCTAAATAAATACTATTGCCATTCCAACATCCAATTAAGTGACTTTGAAATAATACAACACATCTGCATCTTTGGGAGTACATGCCGGGGGGGTCAGAGCGTGGTCAGAGCGTGTGCTTTGCATGTATAAGGTCCCAGGTTCCATCCCCAGCATCTCCACTTCAGGATCCCTAGTAGCATGCCTGGGGGAGGCCTCTGCTGGGGGCTTGGAGGGGTCTCAGGTAGCACGCCGGGATGGCCTCTGCCGGAGACTCTGGAAGAGCTGGATTTGGACCCGAATTTGAAACCCCTGCTGTCGTGTCAGGCTGTGACAATACTGGGCTAAGATGGATCATTGGTCTGACTCAGTTAGGTAGTTTAGTTTAGTTTAAGTGGAATTGTTGGGATGACAGGGAAAAATACAGAGAGTGTGCAGGAGCAAATAAGTGGATGGAATGACAGGAAGAATTAGAAATAGTTACAATAACAAGGTTCTGAGTGAAATAACTGATTCAGGAGACTGATGGGATACCGGGGGGAGCAGTCCTTTCGTTTAACCCATTTACTATAGCTGACATCCTCCCAATAGCCTTCCACCCTGTTATTCCATTTCCTCTCCTTTTTTTGTCATTCCACACACACCCGTACTCTGTTCCATATGACACACACAGATAAACATTGTATTTCTCCCAGAGCTTTTGAGTTCTCTGTGAGGGGAATGGGAGCTAGAGGGTTAGAGGGGCGTCTTGGACCCAGGACTTCTGGGTTGTCTGTTAAAAGATCGAGAGCTGAGCAGGGGAGAGGAGAACAAGCTACCAACCAGGACTATTTAGTAGCTTGTGAAGGGAGTGTATCCTACTGGATTAGAGTGGGGTGGAGAGGCTGGAAGCCAGGAGTCCCGAGTTCTCTGCTAAAGGGTTGGGACCAAATAGATTGGACGGGGAGAAGGGGCGGGAGCCAGGACTCCTAAGTTCTCTCTTTCTTACAGAGGAAATGGAGGGGGTGAGGGGCCAGCTCACGCTCTCTTGTCCCCAGCTTCAGTGTTGCCCTCAACCTTCAGAGGAAGAGGATTGGGGCTGAAAGACAAAGGCAAAGTGTGAGTTTATGGAACCTAAGTTGAAAGTGATCACAATATGTGAGACTGTACAATGTCTTTACTGCTAACATGGCACGGAAGTTAAGGTGGGAGTCTTTACTTACAATTTCTATGCTTTTTAGTGCATGATTGAATTTGCAAGATCCTTAACTCTTCTTGTAAACCAGGGTTTTTTTTTACTATGGAATTATTTATATTTTTAACACAAATGTTTGTCAGTAATATCTACTTATGTTCACTGTACACACAATTGATTTTCAAAGGGGTCCGTACCTCCATTCATATTTTTTAGGGGTCTGCAAATGAAAAAAGTTTGAAAACACTGAACTAGAGTTAATGGGATCAAGAATGTTGAGCACTGACCTGGGTAGGGCTGGGTGAACAGAACCGAGTTCGGAAATTCGGTTCGGTTCGAAAATCGAGTTCGGTTTGGAAGTTCGGTTCGGTTGACCAAACTATTTGAGTTTGGTCCAAACTCCACACTTCTGAATAGAGTTCGGAAATTCAAACCCCATTGAACTAAATGGAATATTATCGTATAGGGATGGGCGAACAGAACCGAGTTCAGAAATTCGGTTCGGTTCAAAAATTGAGTTTGGTTCAGAAGTTCGGTTCGGTCGACCGAACTGCTCGAGTTCAGTCCGAACTTCCAAACCGTGTTCGCCTATACCTAGACCTGGGCAAATATTTGCAGGATCAGAGCCTTAACGGGTAACAAGGCAACGGGTGGGAGAGGAAGTAAAAATGGACAACAGTGGTGGGTGGTTTAATTATATTTGGGAAAGTCTGTAAAGTATTTTCAGCTTATTGGAGATTGAAGATGATTTGACAACCTCACCAAACTTCTTGTGATTAACAACAGCACTCATCCAAATGCACTTGAGGCAACACAGACTGGCACCTACTGAGGTGAGGTTGGAAAATGTCTGGTTTATTGTGGTTTGTACTTCTATCTGGATTTTTTAGGTCAGAGTACATTTACAATTCTGCTCCTTACCCGTAACTCCCACAGTCTTTCCCTGCTGCCCAAGGGTGGAAAAGCTTTTCTAAACATGAGAAGGCCAAGGTCCAAGAATTCTATTGTATTGGGGTCAATGCAGGGGAAAGTGACTCCGTTTATCTCCTTTGTCATACTAGTTGCACAATCACTTCTCTCTGGGCTGGACTGTATTTTGTGTCTTGCAACTTTCATCTCTAGTTTGTGCCTCTCTCTTCTTCTCCCTTCCCACCTATGGGGAGCAGTAGGGAAGGCTTTTGAGAAGGGCTTAATTTGTCAGTAAGTTTGCCAGGGATCAGCCCCAACAATTAAAGGGGGGGCGGGGGTCTGATACCTAGGAAATGTTCCCAGTAGGAGTTTGCAACCCAAAATGTGAAAGACCAGGAAAATGTCAATATTGGCCATTTTATGGTTGGAAGTAAAAGCCAGAAAAAACATGGATAATTTTTTTGGCTTTCATTAATTACTTTTTTGTTCCATTCCCTGTGCTGATCATCATACAGATTAAATCACAAGAACAGGTGCCTGCTTTATATACCGTTGTAAAGAGGCAGGTTAGTCCAGTGGTTGGGTTGCTAGCTGAAGAATAGGGTTAATTACCCTTCTCTGACAAGCTCTGGGGAAGCAGTGTGGCTTCTGGGGAAGGAGGCATGGCTTCTGTGGTAGGCTTGTGTCCTGGCAATTCATTTTTTATTTTTACAAATTAAGCACTGCTTTGGAGGTGGTTGTGTACCTCAGGTACTCAGAAAGGGAAAGAGTCTGGAGAGAGATCTTTCTCACCAGTGGCCAAATTTAAACAACAAAAGAATTTACCTACATATAACAATGTAACTGAAAAAGACATTCATGAAAGGGAAATAAAAGAAACCTGGGATGAGACAGAATAATAAAAGCAAAGGTTTAAAACTACTGCTTCTTTTAACTTTACTAACTTTCAACCCATAAGGCTTATTTCACATTGGTTCCCATAGTTGTTCAAACCATCAAGTCCTTAAACATTTTCTCAGGCTTTGTGAGGGTTGCATGTCCCTGCTGGGTCTGGCTTCCTGTCACTCTGTAGCCTGTATGTTCTAGAACAGAGGAGGGGAACCTTAGGCCCAGGAGCATAATGTGTCCCACAGCTAGTTTTATATAAGCCCCTTTCTAGTTCCTGTAGCTGGCCTCTGGATCCAGTTCCTACCCCCAAGCACCAAAAGACTAAACTCAGGGTAAGGGAGTAGAGATAAGAACATGCACACAAGGATAGGTGACACAGAGCCATGGTACAGTACTACAGACCCTCGTCTGCCTGAATGTGAGTGTACCCCTTAAGAACACCTGCACCCAACTTCCATGCTGCCCTCAGAGCTTGTACTAATTTTCAAAGTGGCCCCTGGGGAGGAGAAAGTTCCCCACTTCTGCTCGATAGTGCTTTCCCCATCTTACAAGGACCTTCTTTCCTCAGAACCTGCTTCTTCAGCTCCTCTCCCTCAGGGAGCTTGTACCATGCCCACCCACCCCTCAAAGCCAGCTGTCCACCCAGTGTACATTCTATAACTGCCACCCACCAATTGCCAATGAGCAGCAGCAGACTCAGCTTTCCCCTCTAGGAGTTCTACAGGCCCATAGCTGCAGTGTAGCAGCTATTATGTATTGTTGACAATATATACACTTACTAAACTATGAACATTTTTTACTTCAAGACAAAATCAGGAATTATTTACAATGCTGTCACACCACCATTCCCCTTCCCAGCAGGAGATGCTTGTTCTGAGGCACAGTACATAGATTACAGAGCCTGGTGCTAATTGGATATATGGGCAGAGTCCCATCCCCTCTCACTCTCCAGTTCTGTGCTCTCCTGGACCCTGACCCCATCCTCTCTCTACTGATGGTGGCCCACTTTGGTCCGCTGTGGCCTGGGACCCACCAGCACGTCTGTTTACACGCTGCCAGATGTTAGTCCGGGACTGCCGTGGGTTTGGGTAGGTGGCTAGCCCAGGTTGCGTTCTCAGAAAATCTCTGATGACGCAGCCTGGATTAAAGGTCGCCAACACAGGCTATCACATGTGTTCAGCCCCTCCATACCTGCCTTGGGGTAGGAACCAGACCGCTGGTCGCCATGGCTGTCAGTCATGGTGGGGGGTGGCATGTTGGGAGAAGGGCGGAGGGAGGTCCAGCTGCCTGCATGGTTGTTTAGCTCCCCACTCTACCTAGGCTGTGCGGGCAGGACGACGGCTCTCCAGCTGCGGGCACATTAATTCAGTTCCCCTCCTTGACCCAGGCCATGATGGCTGCAGTTTCCCACCATGCCGCCATGCCACCTGTATGTCTGTTTTTAATTACCCACAGTTGTAGAGCTAAGTGAAAGAGCAAGTAGTTTGTGTTTTTTGTTACCATGGAAAAAATACAGCCATCCATATAGGTCACCAGTAGGGCTGTAGCGGAAAGTCGCAGCGGTAGCTAATTCCGCCGGAAACAGTGTTTCTGCAATTAGTGGTACGGCATGGCAGAGACCTTCATTCCGCTAGTTTCATTCCGCTACTTCCACAGTTCCGCTAATTTCATTCCGCTACTTCCACAGGCTTCACAAATGGCGGAAACATGCCATTTTCACTACTTCCGCCATTCCACCAGCGCCATGAAATAGCGTAACAGTGGTTTTCCAACAGTTTCTGACAATTCCGCAATGTTTCTGATAGTTTCCAAATTTTCAGAATGTCGGCGGAATTAGCGGAATGTCGGCAGAAAAGCCGTGGTGTGGTGCGGGCAATTCCAAAATGGCAGAATGGAATCGCGGCACGGTAACAGCTGTTGCCGCATCAGTCCTAGTCACCAGCTTGATTCCAGCTCAGTGAAGATTCAGAACTGCTCCCATCTAATAGGCGTTTGATGGCCCTTATATAAGATCAGTTTGGTGGCTCCCAGATCCAGCTGTTATGTTGCAACCTAAGTTTTATGTAGGTTTATACAACACGTAGTGTAATGGGTCCCCAGTAGGGGAGTGCAATTTGTTTTTGTTTTTTTAGTTACTAAAATGAAACGAGCCCCATTTGTTTTTGTAACTAAGGATATGAAAAAGAATAAATAAGCAAGCAGAAATTGTTTGTTTTCATTCATTTTCATTTAAAAATAAAATTTAAAAAACCTGTGTATGTGCAAAATGGCCCACCAGGACCGTTCTGCTCATGCGCACCCATTTCCAAAATGGTGCAGGCAGTCTTGCCCCTTTTGTGGAAAAGGACAGACAGACTGCACATACACAGACTGGCTGCCCTTTTTCAAAATGGCAGTGGCGCTACCGTCGCCCTTTTCCAAAAAGGTGGCAATGCTGCCGGCGCCATTTTGAAAAAAGGGTGACTATGTGCAGAACAGCATAGTGATCATTTAAATTTTAAATTTTTAAAAAGCACTGCACAAAAATGACCATTTTACACATATGCACACACCCTTTTCCAAAACGACGCCAGCAGCATCACTGCCATTTTGGAAAAGGCGAGCTAGTCTGCACATGTGCAGTAGCCATTTGCGCACGTGCAGATTGTATGCATGCCCTTTTCCAAAATGGAGGTGGTGCTGCTGCTGCCATTTTGAAAAAAGGCACACATGCGCAGAATGGTCCAGTGGCTGTTTTTCACATGCACAGTGATTTTAAAAAAAAATATTATTCTTATTTTTTAATACTTAAATAAAACAAAAAAAACCCAAAACAAATGTGTTTTCAAATTTTATGTGTTTTTATGTGTTTACAAATGTGTTTTCAAATTTCAGTTTTTATATATATATGACAATAAAAACCCTACGGCGGAGCAGAAAACCCCCTCCTCCCTCCCAACCCCCACCCATCACCGGTCTCCCTCACTAAAAGCCTGGCGGAACAGCCAGGTCTTACACTGTCCGAGGCCAAGTGGACCTCCATCGGGAGGGAGTTCCACAGCCTAGGTGTGGCTACTGAGAATGCCTTCCTTGTCGGCATCACCCGAGATACTCAGGGGACCCCAAGGTGGGCACTCCCAGTGGATCCCAGGGGCCAATCCAGGACTCGATGTGTGTGTGTGTGTGTGAAGTGATCCCGAAGATAGGCAGGGCCCAGGCCGTATAGGGCATTAAAGGTCAAAACCAACACTTTGAATCAGACCCAGAAGTCTATAGACAGGCAGTGCAACGAATTGAGCACTGGTGTAATGTGTTCATGATGACTCATCCCCAAAAGGAGACCGGCTGTTGCATTCTGCACCAGCTGCAGTTTCCGGAATGTTCCAAAGGTAGCCCCGCATAGAGCGTGTTGCAGTAGTCCAGTCTTGAAGTGATGAAGGCATGGATGATGATAGTTAGGTTGGAGACTGAGATGTGCGGCCACAGCCGTCGCACCAGATATAATTAGCGGATAGCGCTCCTCGCCACAGCTGTCACCTGGACATCCAGACAGAGCTGGAAATCGAGGAGCACCCCCAGACTACAGACCGGAGGGACCAATGGAGGGCAAACATCATCAATGATGGGGGCCACCACTCCCTCAGCCTCTCCCACCAGCATCACCTCCATCTTGTCGGATTCTGATTCAGACGGCTCACCTTCATCCAGTCCCCCACAGCCGCCAGACACTGGGTAAGCACTGAGAGTGTCAGGCTTGGGTCTGCTGAAAATGAGAGGTAAATTACACCAAGTATTCCTGGTGCTGAATTTGCATAAATTTGTGAACACCATTAATTCTCTCGCACAGAGTTTGGGAAGGTTTGGGGAGTACAAAAGTTAAAAGTCATAGAATCATATGGTTGGAAGGTACCTCAAGGTCATTTAGTGCCACCCTCTTCTCCAAGGCAGGATACTCTCTAGCTACGGCAGTGCAGACAGAGTAAAAGCAATTAGGTAAAAAAACCTTTTTTTTAAAAAGAGGGGTTTTTGTTTGTTCGCTCGTTTGTTTTCTTAAAGAAACAGTCTTTAGCTTGGTCTCCTATGGAAAGAAAGCTAATGCTGTGTGTGTGCCTGTCCTCTTAATGACTTTGGATTCCACAGGCCAATTTCCAAACTTTATAGAGGGTAAAAGGCCCAAAGATAAGTAAAGGACCCCAAATTTGGTAACAGTAGGTGCCCTTGAATATGGCTCCACTTTTTAAAGCTAAAAAATCCCACGAACTTTCACTCAAGATGCAGACTTCCACCCATTAAAGTCAATGACAAAACTCCCATTGATTTTAATGGTGGAGTTCATCCTTCTTACCTTACTTTCCATCCACCCTTAGGAATCCATCCTTTATTAGGGCAGGTACTTGTTACACGGAACTACTATCCCCCCACCTACCCTTTAACTTGATCTCATGAATTTTTTAATCAGACTCTTGACTTTTGTAATGCTGGGGGTGGCAGTACAGAATGTGCTAGTAGTTCCCTTCTTTCTGGGCAACTCTCTTTTATCAAGGAATTTTGTCCTATGCGGCAGCTTCTTCTGGAGGCTGCAAGCAGTAAGTGCTTGGATTTGTCATGTAGGGTCAAGTAGGGAAACTATTTAATCCCCACCTTCTGCTATATTAGTTCCCAACCTCATATCTCCCAGCATTTTGAATGGCCAATGAGGAATAAGTTCTACCCCACTGGCCAATAAGCTCTGCCCCTCAGAAAATAAACCCAGCCCCTAATGCACTTACCACTCTCACACACCTTGTAACATTGGGTGTTTGACGAGATGTTACCCTGTATGGTCACCCATGAGCCACGAATCCGCCTGCCCGTCTGAAACTGGAGCAGCTGGATTCCTGCTTCTGCGAGTCATGGACCACCCACTCCCAGCCACTTATGGAGCCATGCCAGGAAATCTGGTGTGAGCCTTGTGGGGTAAGCCAAATGTGCAGCAGCTGCCTCTGTGGCTATGGTACCATGGTCAGAGCTGCCCATTACATTCACTTCCCACACACTCCACAGGTGCTCTGTGGCAGTGGCAGAGCCACACAGCAGCCACAGATCCTCCCCCCATTGACTTGCTTGTCTGAAAACACTCATTCCCAGTGCATAAAGTGGGACAGATGCTCTCCTGCTTATCATTCCACTTAGTTTTTTGTCATACCATCATCTCCCCATCTTCCCTCTCAAGTGCTTCTCCTGGGAAGCAACCAGAAAGAGGTGCCTTGGCTTGAATAACAGTCTCTCTCTCTCTCTCTCCTGAATGAGAGACTTTGACTCCTGAAAGAGGGGCAGTGGGATTCAGCATCCAAAGAGGGACTGTTCCTCCTAAATAGGGGCACTTGGGAGGTGTGCAGCCTACTGTAGGTTTGGTCAAATGCATTTCCTGTCACTGCAATAATAACTGTTGATTCTGCACTGCCTTTAAAAGCCTTTGTTCTCCTTAGGTTGCGAGACCTATTTGAGCACAGCTCATCTGTGTCAAATCTGACCTCTGTAGTGTGGCCAGGGTCAGCAAGACCTCTGTCAACCTGCTCCATAAGGGCTGTTTGCACAAGTGAAGTGTGTGGGCACAGGGTGTTTCTTTTCCTGTCCTTTTAGCCAGGGAATCAGCTTTTTCCACAGAGCCCTGCCTCATTCAGCATGCACTCTGCTGTGCAATGAATGAATTAGGGCCTGAGTGCTCTGTTTTATTCACTATATTCCACAGGAGAAGGCACTGAGATAGCATTCCCCCTGCTTCGTTTTCTGTGTCCTTCATAGCACCATGTCAAGGATTTATGATTGTCTGTCTCACTGAGAAAGAGATTTATCCCTGGGAAATGGGGCCAGCACTTGGCCTATGCAAAACATAGGGCTCCAAATGTTCTACTGTGTAGCCAAGTCATTTGTAATGGAATATTTGGCCCTTACTAAATTGTTAGGGTTGCCATATATGCAAATATTTAGAGGACACTTATGAGAAATACAGGTTGGGCCACGTTGGAGCCAGTGCAGCCCTGAAACCTGTATTTCTCATAAGTGTCATCTAAAAATTGCATACATGACAACCCTATACTGCTTCTTTGGGTGCAGAGTCAGAATTTGGAGTTGAGGAGGCTCGATCTTGTTCGGTTAACTTGGATCAGCTTCGATTGATCTCGCCCACCAATGTGGAGGTTGTGCTTGGCGGTGGGGGTGCAGCCAACCAGTTGTGAACTAGATCCTTGCCCATCCTGACTGGTGAGAGCCAGCTGGGAGACATTGGGGGCATTGTTCGCCGGGGTTGTCATTGCCTGCCTTTGGGAGGGTAGGGTGCCTGATGGCCTTAAAACTGTGGTCATCCATGCCTTGCTCAAGAAACCTTCTCTTGATGTTGACTCCCCGCCCTGACAGCTATCTCCCTGTCTTTAACCTCCCCTTTTTAGGGAAGGTTATTGAATGGGTGGTTCCTGGCAGCTCCAGGCACATCTCAGTGCTATGGGATTTCTGGACCCATGTCAGTTGGGTTTTTGCTCTGGGAATGGCACCAAGACTGCACTTGTGGCCTTGGTTGATGATCTCTGCTTGGAAATCAACAGGGGAAATCATACCTTGTTGATTTTGCTAGATCTGTCAGCAGCCTTGATACTGTTGATCATAGGGTGTTGTTGACATGACTGTAGGATACGTGGGACCGCTCGAGTGGTTGTGCTCATTCCTGGTTGGGAGAACCCAGAGGGTGGTGATGGACTGTATCTCGTGATCCCCCCAGGTGCGCTCATGTGGGGTCCTGCAGGGTTCCATCTTGTCCCCACTCCTGTTCAATGTGTATCTTAGGCTCCTGGGTGAGATCGTTCAGAGATGTGGAGTGAAGTGCCGTCAGTATGCTGATGACACTCAGTTCTGTTCTTTTCATCTGACCCAGGTCCTGCAGTCTTGGTGTTTACCTAGTGCCTGGCTGCCATTGAGGACTGGATGCAGGTGAGCCAATTGAAGCTGAATCCAGACAAGAGCAAGGTGATGATGGCTGGCCAGCCGTGTGACCTGGGAGACATAGGGACCCCTTTTATTGATGGGATCCTGCCACCTTTAGCCACTCATGTTTGTAGCCTTGGCATGCTCTTGAATCCACTGCTGCACCGGGATTGTCAGGTTGCAGCTGTGGCCAGCAGTGCCTTTCACCAATTACATCTGGTGAGAAGGCTGCGACTGTTTTTGTCAGATTCGGATTTGGCCACCGTCATCCATGACTTGAGACTAGATTTCTGCAATACGTCCTATGTGGGGGCTGCCCTTGAAGACTGTTCAGAAGGTGCAGTTGGTGCAGAATGCGGTACTCTGTCTTCTTTTGGGAGTGGGTCCCCAGGAGCACATTACACCAGTGCTCCAGAGTCTGCACTGTCTGTCAGTAGCTTTCCAGGCACCATTCAAGGTGCTGTTTTTAACCTATAAAGCCTTAAACAGCTTGGGCCCCAGGTTTCTGAAGGACTGCTTCCTCCCTTATGACACTTTGCAACCACTGAGGTCAGCCAGGGATGCAGTCTTGCAGGTGCCATCTCCCCGGGATGTTTTTATGACTAGGGCGCACAGGGAAGCATTCTCGGTAGCTGCCCCACAACTATGGAACTCCCTTCACTTGGAGGTCTGCCTATGCCCAAACTGCTCATCTTCCAGAAACTGTAAGACCTTTTTATTTGGCCAGGTATTTGACAGGCATGGATAGGGTGGGATGGGATTGGGTGGGAGGTGTAGGGGTGAGTTGTGTGGGGTATTAAGGGTTTTTAAAAATGATTTTAATAGCTTTTTTATTTCTGTTTTTATTATTGTTAGTCACCCTGAGCTATTTGGGAATGGCAGCATAGAAATATGGCTAAATAAATAAATAAATTTGTTCTGCGTTTCCAAGATTTGTACGTGGGCAGTATGTATTCCTGCTCACTGCTACCTCACAGAACAGTAAGCCCCAAACATTAAAAAAATAATGAATAAAGCCCTAAAAAGTCATGATATTTTTGGTTTGGGATCTTTTACTGAAGGTAATCTTATATTTCTGGGGTGTGAGTATTTTTCAAAGCTAGCTATTCTTTCAGCCACTCATGAATGCCCCGTACGTCTGTAGAACTTCTGTAGCTCAGTATTTCAGTTTCCACCCATTCTAACCAACCAATGCTTATGCTCGAAGACAGCATCTTTAATTACTGATCCAGTACTCCAGAATCATAAACTCTTTCCGTGGAAGCTTCCTATCTAAGAGGAGAGAATCACACCACCAAGAATGCAACTGAGGGAGGCAGGTTACTGCTGCATGAGGTGCATCATAGATAACCAGACAGTGGCCCCTCAGAACCTTTACTGCTCCCTACGGATGAGCAAACAGATCGCGGTTCGGGTTTGGCTGCATTCGGTTCAGCTGCGTTCGGTTCGGCTGCGTTCGGTTCGTCCGTTCGGTTAGTTCGCCGGGTTCGGGTTTGTCCGTTCGGTTTGGGTTTGGCCATTCGGGAAATGTTTTGTTATGGGTGGTTTTTTGTTTTTTATACGTTTTTTTTGGTTTTTTATTTGGTTTTATATGGTTTTTTTTGTTTTTTATTTGGTTTTTTTGTTTTTATATGGGTTTTTTATTTATTTTTTTAATCTAATATTATATATATCTATCTACACTAAATCTAACTGCTATTAACTATTCTAAATGCTATGAACTAAATGGATTATCTAATAAGTACACAG
>QEPC01009550.1:1296153-1326034 GCA_003113815.1 Sphenodon punctatus
TGGGGGGGAATCACAAACACAAGGTTTCAGTTTAAGGTTTAAGTTTCATTTCAGTACAAAACTGAAATGAAACTTAAAGCAATCTAATAATCCTACTCAACGCCTGCTGTTCAGGAACAGTGACTAGCTCAGAAGGTGTTGGGAAGGAGGGAGGCAGATAATTAGTTTCGTTTCTTGCAAGCCTCTCCACCCCTGATGCCTGGAAGTCTGCTCCTCAGTGACTAGTACTACTCCTCCCTGTCACGTTTGACCTTCCAGTGAACCTTTTTTTGCCACCCGAACTCAGCCGAACGCGATCTGAACTGACCAAACTGTTCGGTCATTTTGACGTTCGGAATTGAGTTCGATTCGGCCAGTTCGTGTTCGAATTTGTGTTCGGATTCAGTCATCCGAGCAGGTCGAATTCGGGCCAAACTCCGAACTTCCGAACCGCGTTCGCCCATCCCTACTGCTCCCACCTCCAGGACCTCATCCTGCTAGTACTTACAGGTCTAGATAGGGTTATGTTAGTACTTAAGGGATCATCTTCTACAACTGCTTTCTACTTTGGAGCAAACTTTTTAGATTTTCAAGCTTTTGTCTGCAGTAGGGTTGGATATTTGACTGGTCAAATATTGGTCAAATATCAAGTAATGGTCAAGCATTTTTAAAGCATTAATTTATTAGAAAAATAACAAAGATATATGTTTCTTGCTGGGGTTTGAGGTGGGTTTGTGAGAAGGAGAGATTGTTGGTGGCTTTTTTTTTTCTTTTTCTTTTGAGCTCTTTGGCCTATGTTGCTAGGGCAATGTTTTTTCTGTTGGGCCACCCTGTACTAGAAAACCAGACTTATTTATGAAAATTTATAATTATGGAAATTTGGTTTACTTGCAGAATTTGGTTTCCTTAATTGCAAAATTTTAGATTTTTTTGTGTATATGTGCAATGTGTTCCTGAGCAGAATACAGCACAAAAAGCAGGCCACCACTTACGGATGGTCATTCTTGGCTTCATAGAATATTTTACAATATCTGACCATGGTGAAAAAATAGGTGGCCAATGGACTGATCAATTGACAATATTTGACTGGTCAACTGACAGCCTTCCCAACCCTAGTCTGCAGATATGAGGGCTACAAGCGTAGATTCTTCCAAGCACAGTCTGCTAAGAATAAATCCACTGAATACGCTGAAGCAGAGGTGAAACAGGTAGCTGATTTGCTACTAGCAACTAACACCTGCATTTACGAGTACCGTGTTGGTTACTTGACAAACTACTCGATTACTGATTGCGGGTCAGGTCAATTTGGGGACTGGAAATATGGGTATATACCTGGTTTTGCAAGTACTTGTTTCAGCTCTACTCTGGACCTCATCAAAGAGTCATAGGAGTTCACAATTCTGGCTTATCATCCTCAGTTTTCCTAACTGTCAATAGGTGCCATACCCTACTGAAGTTAATGGGAGTTTTCCCATTGACTTCAGTGAGGGTAGAATGGCACTTTGTATGGTTTCACAGGTTGAAAACTATGACAGTAAATTTTTACAGAGAAAGAAAGAGATTCTACCAGTGAATGCTGAGTGCCCGGTGCTGTGAATGTAATATTCCAGCATCACTGATGGAGATTTTCTATATGTAACCTAAAATACAAACTGCATGCCGGATAGGCACTAACAGTTTAGATATGCCATAATGAGAAAATTTATACTCTGTCGGGTCATATATTGGCTACTGTCATGTAAAGCCTTGCACAGTGGTTCCGAAACTATGGATTAGGACCCCAGATGGGATTCTGCCACCAGTAGATGGGACCACAATCCTAACTGATATTTGATACCGTTTGCATGTCTTTATTGCTTATATTTAAAGTCTCAAAATGGGGTCACTTAGGCAAAAGTTTGGAAACCAGTAGCATAGCATTTTCTTAATTTGTCACAAGCTTTATGCAGCAAGAGAAATGTGGACTTTTACGGTGAAAAAAGCAGGATTATTCCCCATTAAAAGCACTTTACCTTTAAAAAATGGAAATGGAGGAAAATCTAATGAAAATGCTCTTTTTTCAGTAGAATTTGTTCCCAGGTCCACTTCTAAGGCCTTATCTCCCTGGGATGAGTTAATTGGTATTGGTTAACACAGGTTAGTTAATCTGTAATAAATCTGGACTAATAAAATAGATTTTCCCAGAGTTAGCTTAGCTAATGCAGTTTCATTAGTTCTGTGCAGACAAGCCTAAAAGCTAAATTACAGAAATAGCACCCAGGGCTGATGAATTGAAAAATATTATCCTGAAATTTCAGAGGATCTCAGTTCTCTTGTGTAAAAAAATTGTCAAGTGCTAACTGAATCTGATTACTGTACACGTTGCAGGGCATTTTTAACATATAAAATGGTAAGGGAAATCTATCAGTCCCTAGAAATTCCCCACAAGTAATTTCAAAATCAAAATCAAGTAATTTTAATTGTAATAATTTTAATTGCAAGCCGCCCTGAGCTGCGATGGGGCGGGATATCAAGTATTGGACAATTAAATAAAATAAATAAAAATAAATTTTAAAATTCCCCACCAGCAATTGTCCTTCCAAACAGACACTCACTGGATAAAACCAGCAACTCAATGATGTGCTTGACTTGGCGGCTCATTGTAGCCCTTTGATAAATTTTGGTCTGTTCCTTTCTTTGTTAGCACTATACTGAGGAAAGTAAATCTGTGTAAGAAATGTGGCTGCCTCCATGAGCCACTAACTCTAACTTCCTCTTCTCTCAAGGATCTGGGACTTCTTTCGAATTGTTTTTTACCCTCCCTTGTCTTCGTTCTTCCTACGAAGTGCAGCCAATCATAGCCATAGCAGCTTGCAGGCAGAACAGAATTCTCTCTCCCTTCTCATCATTAGCCAGAGGAGTCAGAGTGGGGGTTGGACATTTTTTTGATGTGTCTAACTGTTAAATATATGAAATATTAATTGGTAGCCTTTAGAAGAATTTTACAGAAAAATATTTGATAGTTAGAGACAGTGCATGGCTATTATACATATTAGATTCCTGTTTTCATAATATTATTTTTATTACTCTAAGGTTTTAAATGAATATACTATACATTGATTCACTTGCAGACATCTAGTTTTAATGGGTAATTTCAGATGTGACGGGCCTTTCAGCCCGCCACGCTGAACCCTGAACCAGGATCCGTCTCGGATCCCGGTCCGTGATCAAACCTGCCGTCCTTTAGATGCACTGGCTTGATCTCTGAGGGGGATCGGGGAGGGGGCGGGGCTGCACGGCACAACGTGTGGCCCCTCAGCCCCACCCCACCTGCGCTCCACCGGCCACCCACCCTAGGGGAGACGGGTGGGCGCAGCAGCCAATCAGGCCGCTGCGCCCAATCCCATACCGTGGTCTGGGCCATGGTCGGGACCGGGGCAAGGTAACAGACATTACCTTCGCTCCGTTCCTGATCGTGGTCCAGCTAACCACGATTCTCGAGGTGAGGCTAGCTGCACCTCCAGAATTGTGGTGAGCTTTGAACCCCGCCAAGGATTCACCGTGGTGAACATCTGGTGGGGCTCAGACAGAATTTCATACGATCACAGCCACCACACCAAATCCACTGTGATTTGGTGTGGTTGACTGTAATCACATAACGTCTGAAATAACCCAATGTTTCTGGACGTGGGGTAAAAGCGCCCTTTTGAGTTCCATCTTCAACAATCCCCAAAGCTTTTTTTAAAATGTAGTACACTGCCATATGCATAAAATGGCTCAGTGTTGGTCTGGACTTGCATCCAATGCTATGACTGTAGTGAAACATATTGACATATTCGTCTGTGTAAAAACTAAATTGTAGTTGCCAAGTTACCAATGGTTGAAGATCAACGTTAACTGAAGGTTACGACCAGCAGCTTATCAAAGCCCCATTTTTCAAACTCCATTGTTTTTCTCTGGGCTCCTTCCAAACACCTCCCCTGTGTCGATCTGTCACTGCAGTCACAGTACCACTCATCCAGCCAGGAAGGCCAGCAATATGCCGCCTCTGGGGCTGTCTGCCAGCAATGGTTTATAGAGCAGGCATCAGGGAGTGCTGATAGTGCTAGATGATCAACTCCCTCGCTCCCATCTCTCATCTTGCCTTCCTTCACTCTTCTTGGACACAAAGCACAAAAGGAAATTCCACTTTGTGAGACTGTTCGGGTTGCGTTGGGTCATAAAGTGTTTTTGACTGAACAGTTGCTTTCAATGTAGACAGTGACAGCTCAATTGTGGCTGGGGGAGTAGGTTTCCTTTCAATCCTTGTCACATTAGGCCACATCAAATGAGACGTTGGAGACAGCATTTTGTTTTTCTGCTTTGCATCATGAGAAGAGATGCCAAATATCAGGAAACCAAACATGAGACCTTGGCATCTGTGTATGGTTTGTGTGTGTCCAGTGAAGTAACCACAATCCAAAGTGGAAGACAGACAGACCCACCCCCTGACACATCATGTAAAAGCCAGGGGGGAGGGGCAAAATTAAGGAGGGGACTTCCCCTGCCCTGCAAATTCAGGGGAGGAGGTTGGGGGAGAAGGAAATGCTTTCACTGTCCCCACTCAATGTTATTGTCCCTGTATCCCCATAGTTGTCTACTATTCTAATCAAATTTAAGACTGGGAACATTTTCTCTTTAGTGAATGTTACAAGGTCCCAGAGCTCTGAAAAGCGGTCCTCCTGTAAACATTTCCAACAGAACAAAAGGTATATTTTAAGGGCTGGCCCTCTTACAGGGATAAGATTCTAATCTACTCCTTGCAAGTCACTGCCTTGGAATAGGAAGTTGACTGAAGTAGAAATCTTGCCTTCAGTTATCCCTTTCCTTCATTTGAGGCTGCCGTTATATCCCTTCTCTGTAGCAGGAAGTAGGCTATTTGGGGCATTGACCCTTTAAGGGCATAGCACTGGTATAGTGGTGAATAGGGCTGAAATGAGAATGAAATTAATTCTTGTGAGAATCTTGAGAGAAACTCAAGATTCTTGTGAGAAACTCAAAAGTCTCATGAGAAACCTGAGAATCTAACCCCACCCCCCACCCTAATGAGCTGCACATACAACAAATGGCCATGCATGTGCAGAATGTCCCTGGTGGTTATTTCTGCGCATGCACACACCATATTTTGGCTATTTTTGAGGTTTTCAAGAATCTCACAAGAATCTCGAGTTTCTTGCGAGACTCTCACGAAAAACTCAAGACAGGACAATCTTGTTGAGAAGTTTATTCTTGACAAGATTTTTGAGAAGGGCAAGATTTCATTTCAGCCCTAGTGGTGAAGGTGCTACATGAGAATCAGGCACTGGTATAAAATAAGTATAGCACCTGATTGCCTAGCACCTAAACACCTAGCACCTGATTGCCTAGCACTGTCGTGAGATGGTATGGGGTGCGTTGTCATCAATATGCTGATGACACCCAGCTCTACCTCTCTTTTTCATCCGACCCAGGCCCAGCAGTCTCGGTCCTTACCCAATGTCTGGCGACTGTGGGGGACTGGATGAAGGCGAGCCGACTGAAGTTGAATCCCAACAAGACAGTGGTGATGGTAGTAGGTAAGGCAGTGGATGTGGAGGCTCCTGTCATTGATGGGATTTGCCCTCTCCTGGCTTTCCAGGTTTGCAGTTTGGGTGTGCTCCTCAATCTGGATCTCCAGGTGGGGGCTGTGATGAGGAGGAGTATGTTCCGCCAATTACATCTGGTGCACCAGCTTCAGTCATATGTTTCAGATTGTGACCTGGCTACTATCATCCATGCTTTCATGACCTTGAGATTGGACTATTGCAACACACTCTATATGAGGCTACCCATGATGACGGTTCTGAGACTGCAGCGGCCTGTCTCCTTGTGGGGTTGGGCCGCCATGAGCACATTACATCGGTGCTCCAGGCTCTGCCCTAGCTACCAATAGTCTTCCGGGCCCGATTCAAGATGTTAATTTTGACCTAGAAAGCCCTATACGGCCTTGGCCTGACTTACCTGCAGGATCTCCTCACTCCCCGTGCCCTGGAGTGACCTCTGCGGTCTGCCGGGAGCACCCTTCTTGAGCACCCTGTGGCCGGGGGGGGGGGGGGGGGGCCNNNGGGGCGGGCACTATGGAGAGGGTGTTCTCAGTGGCCACACCTAGGCTGTGGAACTCCCTCCCAGCTGAGGCCCGGTTGGTCCCAGATCGCCCTTCCTTCCACTGTATGTGTAAGACCTGGCTGTTCCACCTGGCTTTTGGTGAGGGAGATGGGGTTTAGGATGTGGGCTAGGGTTGGGGGTGGGTTTGGTTCCATTTTCCTTCTCTTTTATTGTGTTTGGTTTTACGATGTGAGCCGCCCTGGGCTGCCTGGAGCAGGAAGGGTGGGATAGAAAACTGTTTAAATAAATAAGCATGGGTGTGACTCGAAAAGCCACAAGCCTGAAAAGTCTTTGAGGGGCTCAGTCAAAGAGGAGTGTTTGAGGAGACAGGAGCTAAAACTGGGCTCTGGCTGTTTTAAAATGATACATTTAGAATGTTCCAGGTTTTTTTATGTTGTTCTGAAGGTGATTGTCTAGATAGTTGGAACGTTAAAACTTGTGATGCTTCCGACTTGCTTCCGGTTTTTAGAGTGTTTTCGTAAAACACCTTTTTCAAGCTCTTATCAGAACGTTCTAATTTAAAGAACGTTATACAACAGTCATTTTTACCATCCGCACAGGTAGAACATTCTAATCCTTTAGACATCCATCCAGAGACTAAGAGTGCATTCCCACATACAAGAAAATGTGGGTATCTGTAAATGCTGCTAATGTCCTAATGCGCATAAATGGAACCATGCGTTTGCTATCTTTTTTGCTATCTTTTTTCATGCTATCTTTTTTTTTTTTACAAATCACATTCAGAAGTCAATTTAAATAATGAGCCTTTCCACATTCTCATCTTTACTATATACCCGCAAATCCCACAAATCCCTGCTTCCCGGCTTTCGGCTCTGCTCCTCTCCTCTCTCCGGGGAAGCAGAGCGCTGTGTAACTGACATGATACTGATTGGGCTAGTCAATATCATGTCAGTTATACAGCTCCCTGCTTCCCTGGCTCTCGGCTCCTGGAGAGGGGAGAGGAGCGGAGCCGGGAAGCAGGGCGCTGTGTAACTGACATGATACTGACTAGCTACCATTCCAACAAGAGGATTTATGCGGGGTATTTCAAATGCGCACTTGTAAAGGTAGCTTTTGGCTGCCCCCAAATGCAGTTAAAAAACAAGCAGAAGCACTCCTAAATAAGCTCATTGAGTCCTTCCCACATCATTATAATATGCGGGGGGAAGAAAAAAGCGCTGATCTCCTGGTTGTGGAAATGTGCTCTAATACTCTAATCAAACATCACAACAGTGGTCATTTTAGCCACAGAAACCAGACTGATTATGACGATGACATTATTCCAACACGTCGGGTAAGAACGAGTTCAGAATGGCATAGTGTAGGTGTTTAAAAACAGCCTCGGTCTTGTACAGTCCCTGCTCCAAGGGTATTGCATTGCCTCAGCTGTGGGGTTTGGTGACCTGCAGGACGGACTGGTGCCTGGCCTGAAAAGCCTACAGTAAAACGGTGCAAGGCCTACACCTGGTCAGAGGAAGGATGTGCCCAACCAGGGGTGCTAAGACTAAGGAGTCCCAGGTCTCAAAGGTATAAACATTGTATATAAAACTTGCTATACTGATGGAACACTGTATTCTGTTAATAAAAGCACTAAAAAATGAAAATTCCCCAAGAGTGTGGCATTGGGACAGAATCCTGCCACTATTTACCCAGCGCCCAGCCTTCCCTGTTACACTCTCCTTTAGCGCATTGACTATATTATAGCCGAAATTATCTTGTCAGAGCAGCCTTCCAAGAAGATGAGACCAGAATTTAGCATGAGTGCAAGTCCCATTCACTTCAAAGGGATTCATGCATTGCTCACAATAAATATTAGCACTGACACTATCTGCCAGTTCTTGGAAGGTTGCACTTTGCATGTGAAAATTTGCACTGCTGGTAGATTCAGTAGGGTTAAAACAAAATCAAGCTTTTTCATTCATTCACAGAATGAGAAATATCCTGATATTTCCCCCTCAGTACCTTTACTTTTACCACCAGAATTCAGGTAAAAGTTTTGCCATTTTCCCATAAAAGAACTTTCTTTGTTTATGAGCATATCAGAATTTTTTCCTGTAAGTGGATAAGTGAAAATCTCTGTTTCCAGAGATTTCTTGTCACTATCCTTGGGAAGCAGAAAAAGATCTGTGATGTCCTCAGATTTTGTGGCCCGCTCCTGTAAATATTAGAAGCAAGAATTTGGATTTAGATTAAATTCGTAACTGCATGGAATGGGCCATTATGGATTAATACATACTGAATCAAAACAGTGCAACAAAAAGCCTGCTTCAGTTTGATTGCAAAATAAAAGAAGTTATAAAAAAAGACTTTGCATCCACAAAATAGCCACTGGATCCTTCTGCATGTGTGCTCTTTTCCAAAATGGCAGTGGCAGTGTCGCTGCCATTTTGGAAAAAGGCGCATGCACCAGAGTCATTTTACATATACACAAACTGGCTGCCATTTTCCAAAATGGTGGTGACTACGGTCACCATTTTGGAAAAGGGTGCATATGTGCCGAATGGTCCGGTGGCCATTTTGCACATGTGCAGTCATTTTTTAATTTTTTATTTCTTAATTGATTTTAAAAATAAAAAGTGACCCGGTATGTACAAAATGGCCACCTGACATTCTGCACATGTGAACCCTTTTCAAAAATGGCAACAGAAGATTCATCACGATTTTGGGAAATGGTGCACATGCACAGAATGGTCCAGTGGCCATTTTGGTTACGAACAGTAATTTTTGATATATTTTAAATTATTTTTCAGTGTTTAATTTATTTAAATACGGATCCTTAATTAAATATATAAATTGCAACTACAAATCCAATACAGATCTGAATCTGCTATCTAAACCAAAAGACCACCCCTAGTAAATGCTCTAAGCACATGAGTAGTTCTGTTGATTTCAGTAGGATTTAAAATACATTAATAAATGCTGACTGGATTAAGTCTTAGCCAGTCTCTGGCTAGTGGGCACACAGGCCAAAGACTGATGCACTCTCAGATGTGGCTTGTGGGCACTGGGCAGGTAAGGAAGTTTAAATTGCTTGGTGATGCCTCTGGCAAATTAGTGAGTGATTTTGGTGGATTCTGAAAAGTAGGAAGGACATGTCCATGACACAGGGCCTCATAGGGGGTAACGTTTTTGAACTGGGGGAAAAGAGGGCAAGGGAGGTCTTTGGGCACATTCCCTCATAAGGGAAATGAAAATAAATGATTAACTATACATCGTTACATGCATGTTAATTAAGACTAAATTAAATCCCAAACAAAGGTGTTAGCTTGAGGGCTAGTAACACTGTGAATGTCTCTCAGGTGGATTCTGATGGGGATGGATACCTAAACTGCCTTCAAGTGTTGCTGGCTCTGAAAGAAATTGTCCCTTCAGAAGCACTTACTGATGCTGAAGAACTTTACATCTACAGGGTAAGGAAAGTCAAACAAATCTCTGTTTATTATTATTTTATTTTATTTACATGATTTTTATCCCACCCCATCCTGTGAACAGCAGCTCGGGGTAGCTAACAAATACAAGTTTATATATATATATATATATAATAGAATAATATAAATAATAAGAAATACAATATAAGTATAATAAAATAACATTACAAATCCACATGGTGGAGAAGAAAAATATTAAAACACCCATCCCTATCTTACTCTCAACCCCCCACCCCTTACCCATTTTCCTCACCAAAGGCCTGGTGGAACATCCAGGTCTTACATTGTCATTGAAAGGAGGAGAGGTCCAGGGCCACGTGACCCGGGTCTCTGCTAGAAGGGAGTTCTACAGCCTTGGTGTGGCCATCGAGAATGTCTTCTCCATAGTTGCCCCCCCCCCCCAAATATCTGGGGGACTTTGAGAAAGGTGCTCCCGGCTGACCGCAGGGGTCGATCCAGGACCTGGGGAGTGAGGCGGTCCAGCAGATAAGTGGGGCCTAGACTGTACAGGGCTTTATAGGTAAGCACCAGCACCTTGAATCAGGCCTGGAAGACTATAGACAGCCAGTGCAAAGAATGAAGCACTGGTGTAATGTACTCGTGGTGACCCCTCCCCATAAGGAGGCGGGCCACCACATTCTGCACCAGCTGCAGTCTCTGAACTGTCACCATGTAGCTCCATGTAGAGCACGTTACAATAGTCCAGTCTTGAGGTGATGAAAGCATGGATGATAGTGGTCAGGTCAGAATCCAAGATGTACAACCAAAGCCAACACACCAGATGTAACTGGCGGAACGCGCTCCTTGCCACAGTCCCCACCTCGACATCTATGTGGATCTGGGAATCAAGGAGCACTCCCAGACTATGAACCTGAGGGACCAGTGGGGGGGGCGAACCCCGTCAATGATGAGGGTTGCAAGCCCCCACCTCCCTCCCAACTAGCATCACCTCCGTTTTGTCAGGATTCAGTTTCAGACGGCTCACCCTCATCCAGACAGTCGCCGAACACAGAGTAAACACCAAGACTGCCAGATCTGGGTCAGATGAAAAGGAGAGGTAGAATTGGGTGTCATCAGCATATTGATGACACCGAATCCCAAACCCTCTCATGACCTCATCATGTTCACGTTGAACAGGAGAAGGGAAGAATAGAACCTTGCGGGACTCCACATGAGAGGTCCCAGGGAGACGAAGAACAGTCCCCCAGGGCTACTTGCTGAGTTCACCGGGCTAGGAAGGATTGGAACCATTTGAGAACAGTCCTGCCCTCCCCAGCACGGTTCCACAAGTGGGTCACCAATATCTTGTGATCAAGGGTATCAAAAGCTGCCGACAGATCTAACAGGATCAAAAAGGTTGACCGACCCTGATCCAATTCCCAGTGAAGGTCGTCAACCAAGGCCACAAGCGCAGTCTTGGTGCCATATCCTGGATGAAAGCCGGACTCTGAAGGATCCAGAAAACTGATGCGGTCCAGATGCTCCTCTAGCTGCTGAGCCACAACCCATTCAATAACCTTCCCTAAAAAGGGAAGGTTAGAGACTGGCTGATAGCTGGTGAGGGAGTCAGTGATGAAAGATTTTTTTGAGCAGAGGCTGCACCACCACCGGTATTGAAGCAGCCTGGTATTCTGCCCTCCCAGAGGGAGATATTGACCACCCCTGCCAGGAACGGCCCCAGCATCTTCCGGCTGGCCTTGACCAGCCAGGACGGGCATGGGTCTAGTTCACAAGAGATGACCCTGACTGCCCCAAGAACATCCTCCATCAGTGTGTGACAGCCACTGGAACTGATTCCACAAAAGAGGACAAGATGGGGCTTCCATAACCATTGGTTCTCCTACTGTAATAAGTGCGGCGTTGAAGTCATGGTGAATATGAGCAATTTTATCCGCAAAGTAATCAACAAACATGTCACAGTGGGCACTGGAAAATTCCAGTTCCAGGCTGAGGGAGGCCGGACTGACTAGCCCCCGCAACACCCAGAAAAGTTCTGCTGGATGAGACTTCTGCTGGATGAGAAAAGTTCTGCTGGATGCTATGAGAGCAGCAAAGAACTCTTTCTTTGCTGCCCGCATAGCTACGGCATAAGCTTTTAGACTCGCTCTATGTCACAACCTGTTGGCTTGAGTACATGAATGGTGCCACCGTTGCTCCAACCGCCGCCCTTCCCATTTCAGCCACCGCAGATCCTCCATAAACCAGGGGGACCTGAAGTGCCAGTGCTTAGGGAGCGGACACCTAGGAGCTGTTTAGTCGATGGCCTCAGCAAGGTGTTCCAAAGAGCAACGAGGTCATTGAGCGAGCGGTCATCAGGATCAGAGGGTAATTCTCCAAGAGCATTCCAGACACTCTCTGGTTCCATTAGTCTCCAGGGGTGGACCAATCGAACTTGTTCCACAACCCTCTTGGGGCAGACATGCACTGGGAGACTGCCTTGTAGACGATAATGATCCATTTATTATTATTATTATTATTATTATTAACAAACATTTATATAGCGCCAGCAGTGTACCTGGCACTTTACAAAGTAATAAAATAAACACGGTCCCTGCCCCTAGGGCTTACAATCTGAGAGACAGGAGCTGGGGGAGAGACTTAGGAAGGGGAACAGAGGGAGAGACAAGGGGTCTAACATTCATGAAGATGCGAGGTCTCAAGTGCACGTACTTGGCTTGGTTACGATGAGAATGACAGCAGGCAGGTCCATGTTGCAAGGATAAGGGTAAACCGATCGTAGGTATAGGAATAGTGGCTCAGCAGGATAAAGAGTCAGACAGAGCAGAGCGAAAGAGGTGAGTTTTAAGGAGAGATTTGAAGGTATGAAGGGAGGGGGCAAGGCGGATGTGGACAGGGAGGGAGTTCCAGGCATGGGGGGCAGCAAGTGAGAAGGGACGAAGGCGCTTAGGGGAGCAGGGAAGGCGTGGAAGGGTGAGAGAAGGGACAGAGGAGGAGCGAAGTGCACGGGCTGGAGTATGGAGGGCGATAAGTGCAGAGAGGTAGGGGGGAGCAAGGTTGTGAAGAGCTTTATAGGTGAAGACTAGGAGCTTGTGCAGGATTCGTTCAGGAAGGGGAAGCCAGTGAAGCGAAGAGAGGAGGGGCTGCACATGGTCGAAGCGACTGGCGAGGTAGATGACCCTGGCAGCAGAGTTTTGGACAGAGATGAGGGGAGAAAGGTGAGACCGGGGAAGGCCAGTGAGAAGGAGGTTACAGTAATCGAGGCGAGAGATGACCAGAGCATGAACAAGAGTTTTGGCAGACGAGACAGAGAGAAAAGGGCGAATCTTAGCAATGTTATGGAGGGAGAAGCGACAGGATTTAGCAACAGAGTCAATGTAGGGTTTAAAAGAAAGGGCTGAGTCAAAGATGAAGCCTAGGCTACGGGCTTGGGGGACAGGCAGGATGGTGACTCCATCAATAGTTATTGACAGTGAGGAAGGAGAGGAAGGATGAGGGGGGAAGATAAGGAGTTCAGTTTTAGCCATGTTGAGTTTGAGTTGACGTTGAGACATCCAGGTAGAGATGTCAGAGAGACAGTTGATGAGACGAGCTTGAACAGAGGGAGAGAGAGAGGGAGTAGAGAGATAGAGTTGAGTGTCATCAGCATAGAGGTGGTATTGGAAGCCATGGGAGGCAATGAGTTTGCCTAAGGATGAGGTATAGATCGAGAAGAGGAGAGGGCCAAGAACAGAGCCTTGAGGAACACCAACTGAGAGGGGGAAGGAGGAGGAGGCGGAGTTGGAGAGAGACACATTAAAGGAGCGGTCAGAGAGGTAGGAGGAGAACCAGTTATGGACAGAGCCACAAAAGCCAAGGGAGTGAAGGGAATCCAGCAAGAGTGAGTGGTCAACAGTATCGAAGGCAGCAGAGAGATCAAGGAGGACAAGAATGGAATAGAGACGTTTAGATTTAGCCACCAGAAGATCATTGGTGATCTTAGCGAGAGCAGTTTCAGTAGAATGAAGGGGGCGGAAGCCAGATTGGAGGGGGTCAAGGGAGGAGTTGGAGGATAGGAAGTCAAGGCAGCGGGAGTAGACAACACGTTCAAGCAGCTTGGAAGCAAAAGGAAGGAGTGAGACAGGACGATAGCTAGAAGGGTCAGAGGGGTCAAGAGTGGACTTTTTGAGAATAGGAGAGACTGTGGCATGTTTGAAGGCAGAAGGGAAAGAGCCAGTAGAGAGGGAGAGGTTGATGATGTGCAGGAAGGAAGGGGCGACAGTGGGAGTAATGGAGGTGAGGAGGCGGGAAGGAATGGGATCAAGGGGGCAAGTGGAAGGGTTGGAGGAGGAGAGCAGAGAGGAGATTTCCTTAAGGGAGGCAGGGGAGAAGGAGGACATGAGAGAAGGAGGGGGAGGAGGGAGAGGGGTGGGAGTGGGAAGAGAGGAGTGGGAAGCGATGTCGAGGCGGATCTTGTCTATCTTGGAGGTGAAGAAGGAGGCAAGATCCTGAGCAGAAAGGGAAGAAGGAGGGGGAGGACAGGGAGGCTTGAGGAGGGAGTCAAAGGTAGAGAACAGGCGGCGAGGGTCCCGAGAACAGGACTCAATGCGGGAGGCATAGTAGTGTTGTCTAGCAAGGGAGATAGCAGAAGTAAGGGTGGAGAGACAGAATTTGAAGTGAAGGAAGTCAGCGTGAGAATGGGATTTGCGCCAGAGTCGTTCAGCAGCACGAGTGCAAGAACGGAGGTGGCGATACTAGGGGTGATCCAAGGACGGGGGTTGTGGGAGAAGGCAGGGCAGGAAGGTCCATCCATGACAACAGCACTGCTTAGACCTCCCACACCAATGGATTCCCCGTCTCAAGGCCAGTGAAAAATATCAGGTCCAGGGTATGCCCCTCATCATCTGTCGGGCCGATGACTACTTGAGGCAGGCTCATGGTTGCCATGGTGGCCATGAACTCATGCTCTATCCCTCCAAGACTGGTGTCGGCATGGATACTGAAGTTCCCCAAGACTAGTGTCTTTGGGGACCACAACACCACCTCTGACACCAGCTCTGCTAGAGCATGCAGGGATGCCGCACTATAGGTAGGTGCACGGTATACTAGCAGCACCCCCAATCTGTCTCCCGCCAAATCAGTCACAAGATGGAGGCCATCCATGCCTGATATCAACTGCACTGGATACCGCCTAATGGTCCACAAATCTCTAAAAACCATGGCTACATTGCCCACCACTCTCCGGCCATGGCTGATGCTGCACAGAGTACCCAGTTGGAACAAGGTCAGCTAAAATAGGCCGCAATTCAGTGTCCAGCCAGGTCTCTGTGATACCCACAAGGTCGGCTGCATGGTTCAGGATAACTCCTGGACAGTTGTTGACGTGTTGACAACTGACCTCGCATTCAACAGCATCAGATTCAGGTCAAGGGCCCTCTGATCATTTATTTATTTATTTATTTAATTTATTTAAAATTTATATCCCGCCCCTCCTGCCCACAGGGCAGCCTGGGGCGGTGAACAGCACTCAATAAAACAATATAAAAATTTTAAAACAATTAAAAAATACAATATGTGGGGAAAAAAACCCACCCCACCCCTACCCCTCGCCAAAAGCCTGACGGAACAGCCAGGTCTTACATATACGCCGAAAGAACAGGAGAGTGGGAGCCAGCCAAGCCTCCTCCAGGAGCAAATTCCACAGCACAGGGGCGACCACCGAAAAAGATCTAACATCGGTGGCCACCCGCCCACACGGGGAACCTCCAAAAAGGCTCCCACGGACGATCTCAAGGGTCGCACGGGCACATGGGGAGTGAGGCGGTCCCGCAGATAAGCAGGGCCTAGTCTGTGAAGGGCTTTAAAGGTTAAAACCAGCACCTTGAACCTGGCACAGTGCTTTATAGGCAGCCAGTGCAGAGCCCGGAGCACTGGTGTCATGTACTCCTTGCGACCCACCCCCGTCAGGAGACGGGCCACAGCATTCTGTACCAGCTGCAGCCTCCGGACCAGCTTCTTGGGCAACCCCATGTAGAGCGCGTTGTAGCAATCCAGCCTCAAGGTGATGAAGGCATGGATGACAGTGGCGAGGTCGGAGTCTGAGAGATACTGCTGAAGCCACCGAACAAGTTGTAACTGCCGAAACGCACTCCCCACCACGGCCACAGCCTGAGATTCCAGGCTGAGTCGCGAATCAAGGAGCACACCCAGACTTTGCACTTGAGAGATCATGGGGCCGGGGGGGGGGGGGGGAACCCCCCCAACAAGAGGAGATTCAACCACCCCTAGGCCCCCAAGCCCTCGCCCACCAACATCACCTCCGTCTTGTCAGGATTCAATTGCAGATGGCTTGACCTCATCCAAGCCCCCACAGCTGACAGGCACTGGGAAAATAAGGAGACTGCATGGCCTGGGTCGATGGAAAAAGAGAGGTAGAGCTGAGTGTCATCAGCATACTGATGACACTGCATGCCTTGAAACCCTCTCACGATCTCCCCTAATGGCTGCATATAGATGTTAAACAAGAGGGGGGACAGAATGGCACCCTGCAGGACTCCACATGTGAGGTCTCGGTAGGAAGACGTACACTCCCCCAAGACCACCCGGTGAGTTCTCCTGGCCAGGAACGAATGAAACCAGTCCAAGACCGTTCCGTCAATTCCGGCACGGTCCTGCAGGCGAGTCACCAACACCTCGCAATCGACTGTGTCGAATGCAGCCGAAAGGTCTAGCAGGACCAGTAAGGTCTGACGACCCTGGTCCAACGCCAGACAGAGATCGTCAACCAAGGCCACCAATGCTGTCTCTGTACCATACCCAGGCCGAAACCCAGACTGGGAGGGATCAAGAAACCGGTGCGGTCCAGGTGTTCCTGGAGCTGCTGTGCCACAGCCCATTCAATAACCTTCCCTTAAAAGGGAAGGTTAGAGACCGGCCGATAACTGGCAGGAGCATCAGCGTCAAGAGATGGTTTCTTGAGCAGTGGTCTAACCACAGCCTCTTTTAGGCCGTCAGGCACCCTGCCCTCCCGAAGGGAGGTACTAACCACCCCAGACAGCAACGGCCATATCGTCTCCTGGCTAGCTTACACCAGCCAGGACGGGCATGGATCTTGCTCACAAGTAGTGACACGAACACATCCCAGCAAGAACTCCACATCGGCAGGCACCACCATCTGAAACTGATCCCACAAAACAGGACAGGGCGGGGCATCCATAGCCCCAAGATGATCCTCTGCAATAACTGTGGTGCCGAAATCATGAACCATCTCACTACCTGCCTGAGGGGTGGTGAGAGGGTCAGACACCAGGTACCTGTCCCATCTCACAGATAGAGCACTCCTCCCAGGGGAACCATAATTCCCCCATCCCATCATGATTCCAATGACTGCGGTTCTCCCCCTAGCAGGTCCCCACCCCACCCCCTCCTGGCTGCTCTGCCAGGACAACGAGGGAGATCCCCACCCTCCCTAACCCCCACCTCCTGTGCCCCCCACTCTCACCGGGAGGCACTCAAGGATCCCCTCATGGAAGCTGTTCACCCCCTCCCCAGCCCAAGTCCCTTCCCCCCTATCATTGGGGACAAGGAACATACCCAATAAAAACCCTCTTTCTCGAACCGCCACCCCAACATAAATTCTATCCCTAAAATCTCCACCAATAGTCACTTCAGCTTGTGAAAGATGTGTCAGTATCAAGAGTTAGTGTACAGGTGTGCAGACCATTGCTACTGAGTATGTACCCATCTATAGCACCTCCCATCCCTGCATGATTAATATCAAATTAACAACCTGATCCTCCAAGTGACTTCTCTCTTTGAGAGACTTATTTTTCCCCACTGCAGTGCTCCACCATCTGGAACTTTGCCCTGCTCTCTTCCCCAGAATTCCCCCCCCCCCAAAAAAAAATGACACCTCATTAAGGTTAACATTTTCAGAAGTGGCCTCTGTCTTTGTGAGAGTCCATATTGGGGTCTTTAGCTTGATTTTCAGAGACCATGAGCACCACAACCCAGCTGTGCAATGATATGGCCTCAAAAAGGTCACTAGGAATTATCTATCTTGGGGAGGTGTTTTCAGAGATCCTTCTGTGCAAAGTATGAGCAGTAAAGTGCTATTGCTCATCCATGCTTTTAGTTAAAAGGTCCTCGAAATACATTTTAAACTACAAAATTACGAGTGACATAATTACCACATCTAGGAGACTGTAATTTCTTAAGCCAGTTATTTCAAACAAAACTGTAATTATTGTGGTGAATAACATAGATCGTTTGTTTTGGGGGCTTTATGTCTTAAGTCATAGTAAAAACATGTTTTAAAAAAAATCCCTGTAGCTTTCTAATTAACGTGAAGAAAGCAATCAATTAGCCCAGTATACGGTCAGTCATGAGGAAACCCAGGGGAGAGTGGGTAGAAGGTCTAAGAACATAAGAAATGCCATACTGGGTCAGATCAATGGTCCATTGGGCCCAGACTCCTGTCTCCGACAGTGGCCATTCTCAATTGCTTCAGAGGAGTACCCAATAGGTCATAATAGAGTAATTCCCCCGATGTTGGTCATGGCTCTTGGCAGGGGTTGGGGTGGGTGGGGGAGATTTGACTAAATTTTATGCAGTGGGCATTTTGTGGTCTGTTTTGTGGTAGGGTTGATTATTGGGGTGGTGGGAGGGTTGAGTGGTGTATATTTTTATGTGTGGGGTTGTTTTTGTTTTTTAATGAAGGTTGGATGGAGCAGGGGGGGAGGGTTACCTCCACAGGTTAGAGCCGTGGAGTGGGAGGTGTGGGGAGGGCCTTCCAGTCTGGTGAGAGTGGCTGGGTTGTCCCTCTGGATCTGTGGATGGAGGGTCACCCCCCAGTGAGAGAGGAGGAAGATGGGGGGGGTTGTTCCTTGAGGACAAGTGGGGATATGATTGGGGGTGGGGTGGGTGGTTAGGTCTCCCTGTGAGAGTAGGGGGTGGGTTAGTTGATGGAGTTGAACTGGTGGTGGTAATGGGGGTTCTTGTGGGCCAAGGGAATTATGGTCTGGGGGGAAGGAGTCATCATGAGCACAGGGACTGGTGGTTGGTAACTGTCCCCTGCTCAGTCCCCCCTCCATGGCTAGCCCCCCCCCCCGGTCAGGTACTCAGGAGGTCATGGTCTCAGGTGACCCTGGCTTGTCACTGGTGCTGTTTAATGTGAGGTTGGTAGCCAATCAATCATCTATCATTCATGATTCCATCTTGGATTGGGCAGCCGACCTCATGTGTGACATAGATCTGGCTGGACGAGTTGTCAGGGCCAATTTTGGATGACCTCAGTCTGACTGGGTACGCTGTCCAGCACCAGCCCAGGCTGGAGGGTTGGGGGGAAGGTGTAGCCATTATTTTTAGGGATTGTTTGACTGCTCTGAGGTTTTCAGTGCAGACCAAATCCAGGCTACAGGGCGTCCATCTTGTGTTTGATTTGACTGGTAACAGACTGGGAACTCTGGCCAAGGATAGATTGGGGATTCTGCTAGTGTACCATGTACCCCACTGCATGGCAGCATCCCTGGCTGCTCTAGCTGGTCTGGTCTCGGACATGGTCTTAAGGTCTGCAAGGCTTATTGTCATGGGGAACTTCCATATCCATGCTGAGGCTAAATTGCATGGGGTATAGCAGGAATTCATGGCCACCATGGCAACCATAGGTCTGTCCCAGGTGGTAGTGGGCCCTACACGTGAGGGGGGGGCATACTCTGGATGTGGTGTTCTGCACTGAACTTGATGCAGGGGTAGGGGGGCGATGATAGGGGGTGTTGGTCACTCACCCTTGCTGTGGTTGGACCATTACCTCCTGAGGGCATGCATCCCATTGCGCCTATCTGACTGTTGGGGTGAGAGACTGATTTGGATGGACTGCCCTCAGGGACTTATGAAACCAAATGGGTTCCAGAATGCTCTGGGGGATTTGCCTGTAGACCTTGATGACTGCTCCATCAATGACCTGTGGTGTTTTGGAATGACTGGCTAGCTGGAGCCATTGAGCCCTAAACATCTGCTTCCAGCATTTTGCCACCACAGGACTCCATGGTTTACGGAGGACCTGGGGTGGTTGAAGCATGAGGGGAGGTAGTGCCATACTCATGCTCAAAAGACCGATGACAGCATAGAGCATTTTGTGAGGACCTATGCCATGACTATCTGGGCAGCAAAGAAACATTTTTTTGCTTCCCTCATAGCGTCTGCTCAGTCGTGTTCAGCAGAGCTGTTCCAGGTGGTGAGGGGTCTCGTCGGTCTAGCCTGTCTCCGCCTGAAACCAGATTCATCCAAAGCCCGCTGTGACATGTTTTTGGTGTACTATGTGGACAAAATAACTCGCATTGAGCATGACTTTGACTCCACCATTTCAGAATCAGTGGCAGAACTAGAGGTTAGGAATGTCTTTTCTGGTCTGAGGTTGCGGGATGAATTTCAATCGGTGACATTAGCCGAGGAGGCAGATGTGCTGGAGTCTGTGCAGGCTACAACATGTGAATTAGATCCTTGCTTGTCCTGATTGGTGAAGGCCATCAGGGAGATTTTGGGCTGATCAGCGCTGTAAAAGTGGGACTTCCAGGCCACACAGGCACTGGGTGTCAGTTTGGGAATTAGCTGGATCCTGGCTGTTACACCCTTCCGGCTCACCTGGTCTCTTGTCCCACAAAAGTGAGGTGCACCTTTCAGGGGTCCCCTATAGGACTCCCTGCCCTTTGACTCCACCTCCCCTTATAGCCAAGGCCTTTCGCCTCCAATAGTGCACGGAGTCTATGGGTCTGATACTCTTTAGTGTTCTCTGACTCTTCTGGATCCAATATAGTCCTCCCTGTTTGTGGGTTCAGTGTCTCAAGGCCTGCGACCCTCAGGGTTCTCTATTAGTCCGGGTGGCCAAACTAGGCAGATCCCACCTGGTCTGTGCTCTCTGCTGTTCCTGCTCACAGGTTCTGCAGGTTAAGTCCAGGGGGTTACACTAGAGAAGCTCCAGAAATGAAGAGGAGGGAGCTAAGGCGGGAAGCTCCTTCCTCTATGGCCACCCCCTAAGACTGAGCTCAGGCCCTTTTGTAGGAGCTGAGCATACTTAGCCTTACCTAGCTCAACTGAGCATGTCACAGGAATTTTGGGCACCATAGAGCTAAAACCCAGTTTTACAGTCCCCCTGGGCATGCTCCAAGCATTAGACCAAAAAGGAGTTTGGAGCCTAAACTGGGCATGCCCCAAAGTAGACAGGATGCCCCAGCAGCTCAGTAATAGGCGTATAATGGCTCCAAGTAAGCCACCCTATTACAAATGCCTCCCTTTGGGAGGGTAGGGTGCCGGACTGCCTCAATGAGGCTGTGGTCCAGCCGCTTCTCAAGAAACCATCGCTTGATGTTGGTGCCCCAGCAAATTACTGGCCTGTCTCTATCTAACCTTTCCTTTTTAGGGAAGGTTATTGAATGGGTAGTGGCCCGTCAGCTGTAGACACATCTAGATTGCACCAGTTTTCCTGATCCCACACATCTGGCTTCTGCCTGGGTTACGGTATGGAGATTGCATTTGTGGCCTTGGTCGATGACCTCCTGGTGGAACTGGACAAGGGTCATATGACCCTGCTGGTTGTACTGGATCTATCAGTGGCTTTTGATACCATGAATCACGAGATGTTGGTGACTCACCTGCGGAACCTGGCTGGGGTGGATGGTACCATTTCACAATGGTTCTGTTCTTACCTAGCAGATAGATCTCAGTGGGTGGAGCTAGGGGACTGCACATTGTCCCTGGGGGCCTCCCATGTGGGGTTCCTCAAGATTTCATTCTGTCCCCTCTCTTATTCAATGTGTATATGCAGCCACTTGGGGAGGTTGTATGCAGTTGAGGGGTTCGTTGTCATCAGTATGCTGATGACACCTAACTGTATTTTCCTTTTCAACTGGCTCAGGCCCTGCAGTCTCATTGCTATCCCGATGTTTGGCTGCTGTGGGGGATTGGATGAGGTCAAGCTGATTGAAAGTCAATCCTGACAAGACAGAGGTGATGTTAGTGAGCAGGGTCTATGGCCTGGGGGAGGGGGGAACTCCCATTCTTGCCGGGTGTGTGTGTGTCTGCCCTTCATTGGTTTCCCATGTACGGAGCCTGGGGTGCTACTAGATTTGCAGCTGTGCCTGAATTTGCAGGTGTCGGCTGTGGCCAGGGGCGCCTTTCACCAACTACATCTGGTGAAGAGACTCCGCCCATATGTCTCAGACTCCAATCTTGCCACTGTCATCCGTGCATTCGTCACCTTGAGACTGGACTACTGTAATGCGCTCTGCATGGGGCTGCCTATGGTGACGGTCCAGAAGTTACAGCTGGTGCAAAATGCGGCAGCCTGCCTGCTTACTAGGACGGGTCGCAGGGAGCATATTAAACCTGTGCTTGAAGTATTGCATTGGCTGCCTATTGTTTTCTGGGCCTGATTCAAGGTGTTGATTTTGACCTTTAAAGCCCTACAGAGCTTGGCCCCCGCTTATCTGAGGGACCGCCTCACTCCCTGGGCAGCCCCTGCAGTTGTCCAGGGGCACCTTCCTGGAGGTCCCACATTATCAGTGGGTCTGGACTGACAGGCGGGCGTTCTTGGCGGCTGCACCATTACTGTGGAATGCGCTGTGGATCTCCTTGCTTTCTGCCGGCAATGCAAAACCTGGCTCTTCCACCAGCCATTTGGCGGAGGGGCAGCTGGTGTTGAGGGGAGGATGGGTTAGATTGGTTTTGGGGTGGGTAAATTATTTTGTACAGATCTGGATTGTGCACTGGTAACTTATGTTTATATATTTAGGGATTTTTACTAGTGTTTTTATTGTTTAATATTGTTATTGAATTGTGAGCCACCTCAAGGTGCCATTTGGTGAGAGGGGTGGGGTATAAATGGTTTTAATAAATAAATAAATAATAAATAAATAAATGTTCACTCCCAGATCCCAAGAGAAGTTACATCTCCCACCTACTTGGCTAATAACCATTATGGTAGAGGTGTGCACCAGGGGCCCATGTCATTTTCATTTTTGTTATTTAAATATATATTAAAAAAATCATAAATATTGAATTGTCGTTTTTGTTTTTGCTTTCATTTTCATTTTCCATTGGTTTCAATGGAAAACACATTTTCAGCTGTACCTTTTTTGTTTTTCATTATATTTGGCTGAAACATGGCATGTTTATATCACCAGTGGAACGTATTATGTGTACCAAAGTCCAAAAAGATTGGATAAAGGAATCAAATTTTAGAAGCAGTTGAATTATTTTATTTTGCAAAAATCTTCATATACATTCTTAGGTGTAACTTCTTTGCCTCACATTAATGTAGATGAAACATGGCAAGTTTATACCCCTTCCCATATTTACTTTCACTGACAACATTCAGAAGGATTGGATAAAGGGTCATGGTGGTATAAGCAATTAACTTATACATATATGTCTTGACTGTAACAACTTTGTAGTCCAACCAGTGTACATGCAATTTGGCAGGGATCTATATCACACTTTCACAATCATCTCTGCCAAATATCAGAAACATGTGATAAAGGGTCCCAATTTTATATGCCTGCACAGCATATGCAGAGAAGGAGCCTATGCCAGGGATTCTCTTACGTGTCACTGTGGTATAAGATCAGTTTGTGATGCCAATTGACCAGCAGAAAGGTCAGCCAAATATCCTCATTCTGTGCTGTGACCATCCCAACATCTCTCCCCCACTTGTTAATGGGAAGTCAGAAGCATCTGTTTAGGAAAGCGCCAATAGAGATTCTCTTATGTCCTCTGTCACAGTGCTGCAGGATGTGATTGTGATGATAATTGGAGAGCCTGGATGTGTAAACTATGTCTCCTGATTGCTGGGATGCTATCCCCACAGTCCCTGTTATGTCCCTTCTATGCCCGCCTGAGGGCCGCCCCCTATGCCCGCCTCGAAGCCACTACTGATTGGTCCTGTAAAGCTAGAAGCGTGCAGTAATTGGCCAGTGAATGTGTCTTTCAGTCTTTTGGGTTGCTCCCCATTCTCCCTCCTACAACCTCTCTTCCCCTGCCATGCCAGGTTCCTGCCTCTGACTGGCACTGCATATATTGCTATTTATCTGAATAATGGTCTTCAAGGAGACAACGTCAATTGCTCATAATATTGGGTCCCATTATCAAATTGTCCTGTAGTTTGGCAGAGACGTCAGGGAAGGTATGTGATACATTCCTGCTAAATATCTTGTAAACAAGATGGAATATACAAATGTTACATCTGGAAATGTATTTTCAAGTTAATGTCTTATACCATCAGGACCCTTCATCCAAACTTTCTGAAAATGGGCAGGTGTGTTAAGCTTGTGGAGGGACATAATATTCACAGCTTCCATGTAAATTGGATGGAAGATAAAGTTGTAGCCATAAATGTGTATGGAGTTTTTCTTAAAATCACAATGTTCAATTGATTCTATAATCAGTTCCCTTTATCAAATCATTTTGAAAATTGGCACACATAGTGCCCTCCATTGGGGGTACAATCTCCCCCCAAGTGTCATCAGAAATTAATATGAACCATAAATGTTATAGCCAGAAATACGTTTTCCAGTTTTTTCCCTTTATTTCAAAAACAAAATGAAGTTTTTGTTTCTATTTTCATTATTATTATTTATCGTTTTCTGTGTTGCAATAATGATAATGAAAACAACAATTTTCATTATCATTAGTGTAATAACAAAAATGACATGCACACCCCTACATTATGGACCCATCATTCAAAAACTCATCCAATCCCTAACCTATGATCTTGGGGTCAGATCAACCCCACCGAGCACAAAAAACATTAAAATATGTTAATTAGTAGCTCTTCAAGTTTGAGCTTTTAGGTCACCGGCACCTCTGGACATATCATACTAAAATTTCCGCCTGATACCTCTTACCGTTTGTCTCCTATAAACAAAAAAGTGGCATTTTTAAAATGGACCCCAGGTTTCCATAGAGTTTTCCTATTGGGGTCAGATGGACCCCAAGCCACTGCATTTCAACTGGGGTCAAATCAACACCAGCTTAAAATAAAATAAACATTTTTCAAGGACCATTCAGATAGCAAGGGGACATGGAACTCAAGGCCACGTCAAACTGGCAGCAGCAATGAAAATTAACCCCTTCACTGCTATTATTTTGTGCCTTTGTATCATGGTTGAAAAAAATCATGAAACTATGCTAAGTATTGGGTCTACAACTTTGAGCTTGCAGCACATTGTCACTGGTACCTCTGGCCATAACATACTCACATTTCAGCCAGATATCTCTTATTGTTTGTCTCCAATGACCAAAAAAGTGCCAGAGTGCAAACGCACACAAGGTGTCAATGGAGTTTTCCTATTTGGTTTTACACAAACCTTTTCTGTGTCATTTCTCAGCTGTTCAGGTAATGTTAGGTTTCATTTCTTCAGCCTAGGTTTAAGTTTCCCTTCTGGGGTCAGTTTGTGGAGACAAGAATCCTAGGCAAACAAAGAAATGCAAACAAGCCCTGAAGCATCCTAGACAACAACAAAAGAAATGCAAATAGCAGGCTATAAAGGTGCTAAGTGTGCTCCACTGTCCTTAGTAAAGCTAGACTATAAGGCACAGCCAGTAATTTGCAGGAGAGAATTTGCATGTGGGGAGAATTTGGGGAGTGAAAACAAATTTGCCCCAAATGCAAAGGTATTTGCTAACTAATACCTTGAAACTGTTTTCACTAATACCTGGCTCAGCACGCTATTGGCAGCCAGTGCAGAGCCCGGAGCACAGGTGCACATGAAAGAGTCTGTTTCATCAGTTAGCTGGTGGTCGCTAGGCGCTTCCTTCAGGCCTGATCCTGCTGCTGGCACAGGGGAATCCCAGGATCCTGCCAGTGTGTTGAGCTTCCCATGGTCTGTCAGAGCAGTGGGGATGAGTGGTGGCCGCCCCCCTCTCCACACCCTGGTTACACTGTGTGGGAGGCTGCCTGTTTGCTGGGTTCCCCACGCTTTCCACAAGTGTGGGTGCTGTGTGGGGGCCCCACAGAATGACTTAAGGTTCCAGGGCAGGAGATGGGGGCCCCATCTCATTTGAAAACACCCTAAATGGGTCAGGGTAGGAAGAAGGGAGTCAGGTCATGATAGCAGTTTTCAAATCTCTAATGGTGAACATTTATTCCCCACAGAAGATAGAACAAGAGGAAATGGACTTAAATTGCAGCAATTTAGATTTTGCTTGGATAGTGAGAAAAGTTTCTAACGGTAAGAACTATTGAGCAATGGAATATGCCTAGAACGGCTGTGGTACCCCTTTGTTGGACATTTCCAAAGGCTGTCTGGATAAGCATCTGTCTCCAGTGCTGTAAGCAGAGGACAACCTGCTTTGAAGCAGAATGTTGGACTAGATGGTCCCTCCCAACCCTACAATTCTATAACCCTGTGGGAGCAAAGGAACCACCAAGAGGGTGGTGTATGCCCGCAGCACAAGCACTCCATGAAGCCTGTATGAGAAGCATTGGAAAAGAAGATCACACCTGGTGATGGGAGCCTGGCTTGGTGAGACTCTGAGCAGAAGAAACAGGGTTGATCCTGAGAGTACTCTCCCCACCTGAGGACTGAACATATGATTAACCTTGAAGATACAAGTGGGAGGATTTTGATGGGACATCTTCTGCTTAAACTTAACCACATCATGCATAAGGGCTAAGTGCTCAGTACCACGCAAAATCAAACCCTTAACACATAATTGCTACCTAGAAAACTATAGCTGTGCTCTAATGTTTTTTTTTAAATGAAATTAAGAGTGAGGTTTATTTTATTTTTATTTTTTTTGTCAGCTGCCTTTGTGTTTCAGGTATGGTATTCTACCCATGAAACTCTGCTGCTGGTGGTTTCTCTCTTTTCAGCATTGCACAACAAAAAGAACAATGATGCAGAGCTTCTTTAAAATGATCATTGTGCAAAGAACCTGGGCTCAGGACATGTTGTCTTGTTCAGTACCTTTGCTTCTATTTTCTCTCTTCACTTTTCAAGCCGTGTTTAATTTTATCAAAGAACAAAACGTGCAGTCACTGGGGGAGAAGAAAAGGTGGTTTACTGGAGGCACATGCACGCACACACACACACACAAAATCGCTGGGCTAACTTTGCGGTTTAACTTCTCATGGAACAGAAACCACTGACAAAGCAAATATGGCATAATGGAAATAATAAAAGTCTGCACTCATTCGTTTTATTATTATCATTACTATAAAAGAAGGACATTCGTTAAATAAGGCCCAAGCATATAGTGTAATGAAACCTTTTTAGATTTATTAATGGATCACACACAATCACGCTGACAGATGGAAAAGATGAGCTTTTGAGATTCAATAAAAGTAAACAATAAATGCAGGCCTCACTGAACTGGATTGTCATCATTGAATACGAGTTGTATAATGATGTTAACATTGGTGCCTACTATGGTGTCACGGCTCTGGCATACTGAAATTAAGCCATTTGATGCGTGTTTCATGTCTGGACAATTTGCCACCATGAAGAAACTGCAGTTGGACCAGGTTGGGCGTACCCAGTTATAGCAAAAAGTGTGTTCAATATGAAATCAAAGTCACTAGGATTTGTCTATGTGGCTTTCATCTTTTAGTCTATGATATTTGTATATTCTTTAAAGCACAAGGATAACTTTGTCCCTTGCTCTAGTACTAAAGTCTTGTCTAATATGTTATGCTGGGAAGGTAAAACAGGGAGCCAAATACAGTAGTACAAATAAATTACACTTTATTAACAGTTTCATGGCTTTCAGATTTCCTGCCTCCATAATCACTTCCTTCTAATTTCCTTGATTTTGTTCAAAATGTTAGTTTTTTCAAAGAAGGCATCCAAAGAAACAAAGCCTTTGTAAGGTTAGGATTAAATCAGGGAAGATGTTATACTGCCCTTTATTTCTGTGTTTCTTACTATGGATTTTCCACAGTGATCAAATCTGTAGAGCAGATCAAATGACTGTATCTGTTTCAATCAAGGTCAAGAAAAATAGACAGAAAAAAATTACAAAAATAGGGGGTCATATTCCCAACAGGTGTAAGTAAAGGGGCATAACTACAATAATTCACACCAGCTTTGCAGGCAGACTATATGGTTTGATTTTTTGGTTTTTTAAAAAGAAATAGCTACCAGGTGATGATTGGTTGGGATTTATTTTGGACACCATACTCATATAACATGTTAAAACAACCGTTCCCAAACTTTTTGCCTGTGACCCCATTATAGCACAAATATAATCACATGACCCCATACATCAACAATGCGTATTTTCAGACGTGACGGAGCCAGTATTGGCCCCGTCACGGAATCACCCATTGATCCCCCGCCGGGATCAAAACAGCCATCAAACAGACGTGCCGGCTGATCCTGTCGGGGAATCGGGGGAAGGGGCGGGGCTGCACGGCTCAACGTGCGGCCGCACAGCCCTGCCTCCCAAACGATCCCCTGACTGCCCGCCCTCCGGGAGATGGGCGGGCACCCCGGGGCATTGACCACGGCCCGGAATCTCATCGCTGATTCCGGGCCGTGGTCAGGGGACAGATGAGACGGTCCCCTTGATCATGGGGGGGAATCACATTCAATACGCAAACGAAGATGGTCCGGCCAGGACCTCAGTTCACATGTTGAATGTGATTCCCCCCTGTGATTCACGGGGGTGAAATCTGGCGGGTAACTTCCATTCCCCCCAACAGACGTTACGGGAGCATGATCACCATGTGGGTATTCACCATGGTTCACCGTGATCTAGTAACATCTGAAAATACCCAATGACATGCAAAGTATATCAGATTTCACTTGGGACCATTACCCCATCCACAGATGGTGTTTTCCTACTTCCTGGAACGTGTATGTAGAATTCAGAAATAATTTCATAGAAGAAGCCCTTGTATCCACATACCTTGGGGAGGGAGTTGGGACATGCTTTTTGACCAGATTAGAGAGTTGGCTGGATATGTGAGGGTTCTTCACATTGAACAGCTCTTGAGTTCTGAACAGCTGATCAGCTCAGAGCAAACATGTCTTATATCCCCTGGGAAAATAGCACAGGACTAGAGCTTAGATGAAAATTCAAAGAAAACCAGGAGGAGTTCAATGGATTCACCATATTCAGATAGTCAATTTTGACTTGAATTAGGTGCTTGGGTTTCATTAGCCACTAATGATTTTGAAAATTTAGATCATCTGATATTTAAAAAAATCTATGCAATTGAAAAACATTGCATCCGAGCAACTACCCTTGCTTCATCCTTTCTCACTGCACAACCCACATTTGTATGCCCAAAACCATGGGTTTGGGGCCTGACAGGACTTAGAGTCAGTCACAAGGTGAAACATTTTATATTCAACCCTGTCTTTCACAAGAGAGATCAACCTTGCCAGAGGACATGGTCAAGTCCAGTGGAGTAGTTGGGTTTTACCTTCGGACTTTAAAAAAATTGCAATTGCCAGGTCTTGGGGTACATTTGGACCCCTATGGGAAAACCCATTATAGGTGGGATCTATTTTATCCCCAAAACATAGTTGGTGTCCCAAAACCTTCAAACTAAGCCCTGGGAGCACACACACACACACAAACACATTTATATTTATTTATTTAATATATTTATACCCCGCCCCTCCTGCGAACAGCTCGGGGCGGCTAACAAATCCAGTATAAAACAGTATTTAAAATATTTAAAACATCATAAAACTAACAACAATTAAAACAGAGATAGACAACATTGTAACAGAAAATGAAGAAGGGTACAGGGAGAAAAACCCCACTAACCCACCCTCCCCAAAGGTCTGGGTGAACAGCCAGGTTTTACAAATTCGCCGGAATGTTAACAGGCTTGGGGCCAGGTGAGCTTCCTCCAGGAGGGAATTCCAAAGACACGGTCCGGCCACCGAGAATGCCCTCTCCATTGTGGCCCCCACTTAACACGGGGGACCTCCAAGAAGGCACCCCGGCAGACCGAAGGAGCCGCTCTGGAGTGCGGACGGCGAGGCGGTCCCTGAGGTATGAGGGGCCGAGACAGTGAAGGGCCTCGCCACCTTTTCTCTACTTTCGACTCCCTTCTTAAACCCCCTGCCTTCCTCCGCCCTCTTCCCTTGCTGCTCAGGATCTTGCATCGTTCTTCACCTCAAAGATTGACAAGATCCGTCGGGACATTGCCTCCCACCTGCCTCCACCCCCCGCTCCTGTCCCACCCCCTCCCCCACCCCCCTCCCTCCTCACCTGCTTCCCTCCTGCCTCTCTCGAGGAAATCTCCGCTCTGATCTCTTCATCCAACCTCTCCACCTGCCCCCTTGACCCGATCCCCTCCCGGCTCCTAACCTCTATTGCCCCCACTGTTGCCCCCCCACTTCTACATGTCATCAATCTCTCCCTTTCCACAGGCTCCTTCCCCT
>QEPC01009550.1:1332039-1438323 GCA_003113815.1 Sphenodon punctatus
TCTTATGTCCTCTGTCTCAGTGCTGCAGGATGTGATTGTGATGATAATTGGCCAGCCTGGATGTGTTTAAACTATGTCTCCTGACTGCTGGGATGCTATCTCAGAAGTCCCAGTTATGTTGCTTATGCCCACCTCAGGGCTGCTCCCTATGCCCGCCTTGAAGCCACTACCAATTGGTCCTGTAAAGCTAGAAGCTTGCAGTAAGGTGTTTGTCCATTGAATGTGTCTGTCAGTCTTTGGGGTTGCTCCACATCCTTCCTCCTACAGTCTCTATACCCATGCCATGCAGGGTGCCTGCCTCTAACTGGCACTGAGTATGCTGATATTCATCTGAATAATGATCTTCACAGGGACAACATCAATTGTTTATATAATTGGGTCCCTTTATCAAAATCTCCTGTACATTTGCTTAAATGGCAGGAATGGTATTTGATACATTATTGCCAAATATCCTGTAAACAGAATGGAATATCAAAATATTACAGCTGGAAATGTATTTTCAGATTAATGTCTTATCCCCTTGGGACCCTTTATCCACTCTTTCTGAAAATTGGCAGAAATATTAAGCATATGGAGGGATGTAATATTGACAAGTTTCATGAACACTGGATGCAAGATAAAGAAGTTGTAGCCATGAATGTGTATGGAGCTTTTTTTAAAATCACAACATTCAATTGCTTCTGAAATCAGTTCCCTTTATCTAATCATTTAGAATATTGGTACACATAGTGCCCTCCATCGGAGGTACATTCTCTCAATATTTCATCAGAATTGAATAAGAAACATAAATGTTATAGCCAGAAATATGTTTTTCAGTTTTTCCCCTTTATTTCAAAAACTAAATGTCATTTTCAGTTTCTGATTGCACCAAACTGAAGACTGAACTGAGCCCGATCTAACCAAATACTGAATCTGAACTCAAAGTTTGACCCGAACCACCGAATGGCCAAACATCCAAACCTGGTTCTGTTCACACATCCCTAATACCCATATGTTTGTGTCTCTGTCAGTTATTTTGTATGTGGGTATTTAGGTAGGTGTGGGTGGGGAGTTTTACTTGCTTTCCTGTCTCACCTCAGTCTCTAGTCCTCCCAGTTGCCATCATTCCACTCACGGAGATGGCCCCTATGCCTTGGCCTATATGCAGTCTGTGCCAAGGGTTCTGTACCATGGCCACCAATGTCTGCTCCTTCCAGTGCCAATGGCCTGAAAGCCAGTCCTATATGCTGTCTGTGCCATGATGCTGTTCTGTACCGTGGAGAACAATAGTTCTGTACCCTGGCAACCCACTGTCTGCTGCTGTCTGTGCCAAGGGTTCTGTACCCCAGTTTGCCACCAAGCTCAAAGCCTGCCTCAGCCAGCCTTCCCACCTCTCATGCTAAGGTTCCTGTCTGACTGCCCAGGTTGCTGCCAAGAGAGAGAGAGAGAGAGAGAAATAAGTGAGAGAGAGAAAGTCTCCCCACTGCTAGAAGGAGAGAGAGACATGATCCCACCCATGCTGTCACCTGTGCTATATGGCCAGAGAGAGGGAGAGAGAGAGAGACTCCCCACTAGAATGAGAGAGATGGGGTGGAGGCGAGGCCTGCTCAATCTGCCACCTGCCAGAACCAGGAAGAACTTCCATATGTGCTTAAGCGCCCGATGCCCACATCCAGTAGCAAACCTACCAGAATGAGATGGAATATAACACAACATATTATATGTGCCTGCCTGCCTGTGTGCATTCCTGTACCTGCTGCTACCACCTATCTCACAATTGAATAAAGTGTGACCAACCATGCACTAATTCTAGGGACATAATTATCATTAAACTAAACTCACATAGGCTGTCATTCCATTGTACCTGAATCAGTCATGCCTGCCATCCCAGGAACCATCAATGAGATTCTGGGACCATCATTCCAGTCACTGGGGGCTGCATTCCATTCCACTGCATTCAGAAGTCCGGTACCCACATGCCAGCTAGCCTGCCCCCCTCCCCAACAGCCTACTCCTCCATAGGGCTGAAATGTTGTACCGTTGTGGCAGCATTTACCGGCGGAAAGTGCTCTTCCGCACCAAGCAGCACGGTTAGGAAGGGAGCGATTTTCGCGCCTTGCACTCACAGCTTTAGGCAGTTGCTGCCATGGTATTTTCGCCACTGTAGATTTCACGCAGAAGTGGCAGGTTTGCCACAGTTTCCCCTTTCCCTTAAGCATGGCAGCTTTGTGATTCTCACAGCATTTCAGCCAGTGGCATAGCCACCGTGGCACGGGGGAAGTTCCTGCTTTGTAAACAAAGTTCTTCTTCGAGGGGCTCCTTCCATTCTTATTTGTGCGCCCTTCTCTTACCAGCATATACCAAGCTCACTAGCTTAAAAAAAAATGACGTGACATTCACACGCCCCCCGCCCTATATAAGGTACATAAACCCAACACAGTTCCTTCCAACCCTAAGCAATTAGGAAGAAAATGCCATGTGGGGTCGGAAGGGTGGGTGCTTGTTAGAATGTTGGAGCCATCTCGAAGAACCTTGTTTACAAGGCAGCAACCTTCTGTTCTCCTTCGAGTGACTCCTCACATTCTCACAAATGGGAGCGTACCAAGCCTAGAAAGAGGCGGTGGGGGAATTTTCTAACAAAATGACACTCCATGCAGNTTGTCTTCTCCCATGTCTCTCCCACTGTCCCCTCTCCCTGTCTCCCCCCCTTTGTTTTTGTCTTTTAGATTGTAAGCCACAGGCAGGGACCGCGTCTAATTCTATGTTCTGTACAGCACTAGGTCATACGACTGGTGCGTTATAAATGTCTAATAATAATAATAATAATAATTAATACTAATACCTGGCTTGAGGTACCTAATTTCTGTTTTCATAAATATTAAATTGTCGGTTTTTTACCTTTGCAAAGGTATTAGGCCTGAGCCAGGTTCAAGGTATTAGTTAGCTTTTCAGCTAACTGTCAACCCATCTGATGGTAATTCCATCCAGCCCACATTTCTCCTGCTTTTCCTAGGATGGTGTGGCATCACATCAAAAGCCTTATCCACTCTTCCCTTGGGAGCAGTTTCTGGTGTCCACCAGCCTTTCCAGGGGCACTATCTGCTCTGGTAGGCTCACCCCTTTGCTTCCAGCTTCCTCTCAGGAGCTTCTTGACCTTTGTATTGTATCTATCCCTAATGAAAATAATGCTTCCTTAGTCACCACAGCACTAGCACTAGCAGCTGGTTGCTTCCTAGCCCAGGAGCTAATCCTGCCACAACTTACCCTGGCCAACACCATGTCACCAAATGTTTAAGGGCTTTGTTGGATCAGGCTGAAGTGATAACCTTGAAGTTATTAATCCCCAAAATCGAGAAACCATTAGGGATGGGAAATCGTATTGAAAATCAAAATTGGTTCAGATCCTTCTTGTCTGAGCATGTGCAGGCCAGCTGCCACTTTCCAAAATAGTGCTGATGCTGCCAGCATCATTTTGGAAAATGCCCACGCATACGCTGAACAGCCACGGTGGCCATTTTGCATATACACAGTTTTCCTAGTATTTCGGATAGGCACAGTCCTTAGAAGGCCTCGCCAGGCACTGCGGGGTGTTGCTGCATGGATTCCAAGCCTAAGGGGAAGTGCCAAGTAAGTTAAACCCCCCCTCTCTCTCCCCACCCAGCCACCTCTGCCTCCCAGCTAGGGATGGGTGAATGCAGTTTGGAAGTTTGGAGTTCGACCCGAACTCGGCCTGTTCGGACGACCAAATCTGAACCCGAACTGACCGAACTGAACTAGGTTCCAAACGTTGAAATAACCGAACAGTTCAGTCAGTTCGGATCGCATTCAAGTGAGTTCGGGTGGCAAAACTGTGTCACTGGAAGGCAAAACGTGACAGGGAGGGGGAGTCAGCTAGGAGCAGACTTCCAGGCACCAGGGGTGGAGGGTGGAGACTGGCNTTTAAACACACAGCCAATGCACACAGCACCCACCAACACTCACCAACCAGCCAAACCAAAACCAACACACACCACACAGCCAAAACACATGAATCACAACCGAACACCCAGCCAGCCACAACACACACGGTCTTATCCACACAAGCTCCATATGCACTCGAATTTCTGGTTTCTGGCATGATCACAGTCTCTTGTGATACTTTTTCCAAATGACCGAACTGAACCGAACACAAACGGACCAAACGGCTGAACTCAAATGCGGTGACCGAACTGAACGGCCGAACAGAACCGAACGACCGAACCCAAACCGTGATCTGTTCGCCCATCCCTACTCCCAGCACCCCTGCACAGTGCCACACTCTTTCCCTGAACTCCTGTCTGCTGCCTGCCCCAGTGCTGCTGCAGCAGGTGCTGGGGTGGGCAGGCACAGGCAGGAGTTCGGGAGAGGTAGGGGTCTTGGGTAGGGGTCTTGGGAGGCAACGCTTTGATAGACCCTGCCGATGGAACCAATCCTTTTGGATCATATCCCCCGGCAGGATTGAATTCTTTGGATCGATACAATTTGTCCAAAAATGAAGTAAATTGTATTGAACCAATTCTGATATTCCCATCCATAGAAACCATGTAAGGGACTCCATTATTAGACATAGCGTCATAGGTCATTGTGTTTTAATGTGCCTCATGCGAGATTTTAAAAAGGCACATATGTTACGAGACATATATCCCTGCAATATCAAGGGCAGGGAGAGAGGGGAAGGTGGCTTGTTTTGTTTGTTCTTTAAAAAACAGCTTTGATTCTGCTGCAAATAAACATAGCACAGGGGTCAGTGCCCACGTTTCTCACACCTCCAATGCCAGAAGCACTGGATACCACAATTCAGCCTTCAATGTTGCTTGATATTTGTAAGTAATTCTGTTCAGTCCAACAGCAAATTTTGTAATGTCGCTATGCTGAAAATGTTCCCATATAGCTACATCACTGATACCATTTGGATCAAGGGAGACAGGATTGTGGCTCTATGAATGGGGAGTTCTGGGAACAGCAGGCTGTCAGAGCAGAGAAACTTGTCAAAGACAATCTGAGCACAGGGAAGAGAGGGCTGAGAGAAGCCATTTCAATACAGTAGGAATGGTTCTCCCTGTTGCTTTTATTGGTGTTGCTGTAATGCCCTGGGAAACAGTAAGCTCAAAAATAATTTTCTGTTGACCTAGGATATTGTTACTGCTGTTTCAAAAAGTGTGTGTATTGTAACCATGCTGAATCCAGGGAAACTGGAGCCTTGTGAAAAATGATGGTGTGGGCACTCTCCTATCACAGGAGTATTAGACAGTCGAATTGACTCACCAATTAGAGAAAGGAAAATGTTACAGTCATAAATTTTTTATGTTCAGTGAAATGTAAGGAGGCTCTATGCATTGCAAAGCTTCTGTGGGCCCATATACATGTATTTCTAGTTGCCTCCTGGAACCTATGTGTTGATGGCCCTCTCCTGAATCACTGTGGGTTCTCCAGAGACCAGGGGCTACCCATATTTGAGGCTCTGTGGGCCTGTGTTTGATGCCAGCACCTTTCACGCTATTGTTGAAACCTGGGATTTGAAATTACTCAGTTTTTACCGAGTATCTCAGTACTCAACTTAGTTTTATCAAGTAACTGAGGAATTGGCCTGCTACTCAGTCCAGTACTCCGTACTCGGGTCAATCCTTAGATGGCCAACATACAGGGCTTTTCCTGGTCCTATGTAAGGGAACTCTGTACTCAGAAAATACTTGGTTCTCCATTTTATTTTACCAAGTATTTTACTGAGTATTGAGTATTTGACCCAGTTACCGAGGACCAGACAAACACTCGCAGCTGATCCTCAGAAACTCAGAAATACTTGTGAATTTTTTTTTACTATTTGGTACAACCCTACCTCGCACTAATGAACATAAGAGCATAAGACATTCAAATCTGGGTCAGACTAATAGTCCATTTAGCCCAGTGTCCTGTCTCTGACAGTGGCAGCTTTGGTTGGTTCAGGGAAGTATTCAGCAGGCCATAATGGAATGATCCATTTGCTGCTAGCTACTCCTGGCCCCCAGTAATCAGAGATCTTGTCCCCTGACCAACTTAACTAACAGCCATTTATGGACCTATCCTCTGGCCATGTTGTCATTTCAAGTTTATTACATATGGGCCCTGTGCAGGTTGCACGGTCTGTATTTGCCTTGATCTGATCCAGTATTATTTGTCCCTTGTTCTAATATTTACATTCTTGAAAACGTATTCTAAAATCTGTTGGGTGAATATGTCCTATGGGGGTTTCCTATGGAAAGAAGGCTTGTGCTATCATTGTGGGGGTGGGAGGGAAAGAGAAAACAGACATGAAGCTATCTCCACTTTAATAGTGCTTTAACGTTTCTTATGCATATTGCAGGGCTGCATAGGGCACCACTACAGCCCTGCAACATGCATAAGAAATGTTAAAGCAGTGTTAAAGTGGAGTTAGTGTTATGTCTGTTTTCACAGAGAGAGAGAGAGAGAGAGAGAACAAACTCAGCCAAATTTGGTAGAGAGGAAGAAAGAGGTGCTGAAGGGTGGATATGGCCCATTTTGTCAACAAAAATCCCCTTAATTTACATTGAGTATTGCCATCTTTCTTAATAGCTTTGGGTCCCTCATGTTGATTTCAACCATATTTAATAGGGAAGCAGAGACCTCAAAGATAACCTTGGCTGAAAAAAATAATATAACATAGGGATGTGCGAACAGACCGGAGTTCGGATGTTTGGACGTTTGGATGTTCAGACTAAAAACTTAGTTCGGGTTTGTGGGTTCGGTCCCGTGGAGTTCGGACCCCCCCCCCAAATTTTCACAAAGTTTGGCCGTGGCAGAGGCTTGGAACACTCCAGGGGGGCCTGTGGGGGCATGGCAGGCCATCGGAGACATAGCAGCAGCAGAGACCAGGAAGGCTTGGGGCTTGGCACCCCAGCTTGCCCGGGCAGGGAGGCTTGGTGTTTGGCCTCTGGGGGTGCCCATGGGGGCATGGCTGTCTGTCTGATACCCAGCGGTGGAAGCAGCAGCGTAGGCCAGGCATTGCAGGCTGCCAGGCATCAGTGGAGCAGCAGCAGGGGCCTGGCCAGGGCTTGGTGGCTGGCACCCCTACTTGGCAGGGCATTGCAGACTGGCATCATACTCGACTGATCTTAAGAAGCTTTACTGCAAATTGGGTAAGCCTTGCCTGGTGGTTAATCTCGTGGACACCCAGCTCCCTCCCACCAGTGCACTCATCCGAGCAATGCCAGTCTACAAGAGGGAGGAGCAAATGGCCGACGTGCAGTACTACCAGCAGCAGCAGACATTGGTTTGCCAGGGCACAGTAACTGCGTCTGGCACCCCTACTTGGCTGGGCATTGCAGGCTGTCTGGCATCAGTGGAGCAGAGGCCCGGCCAGGGCTCAGTGGCTGGCACCCCTACTTGGCCAGGTGTTTCAGGCTGGCTGGCATCGGTGGAACATTTGCCGACAATGAAGTTGAATGACAGCCCTCCCTTCCTGGAACATAGGCCCCAGAACCCTGATGGTGGGTCCTGGAGTTGGAGTGACTGGCTGTTTCTTGATGCGGTGGAATGACGGCTCCCTGTGAGTGAAATGATGGCCCCAGAACCCTGATGGTGAGCCTGGGACTAGAGTGGCAGCTTCTGGATGATGTGGATGGACAGCCTTCCCTGCCTGGAACGTAGGTCCCAGAACCCTCGTCCCGCCTCGCCCTCCGCGTCCCAGAGTGGCTCCTGCGGTCTGCCGGGGGGGCCTTCCTGGAGGTCCCCCGTGTTAAGTAGGGGGCCACTATGGAGAGGGCATTCTCGGTAGTGGGGCCACAGCTTTGGAACTCCCTTCCGGAGGAAGCTCGCCTGGCCCCTAGCCTGTTAATATTCTGGTGAAGTTGCAAGACCTGGCTGTTCGCCCAGGCCTTTGGGAGGGAGGGTGGGTAGGGAGGGGTATTTTAGCTCCCCCACCTACCTGGTATATTGGAATTTAGTCCTGTTTTAATATTTTATAATATTTATGTGAATTTTAATGTTTTTATTGTATTTTAATATGTTGGAAGCCGCCCCGGGCTGCGTGGCAGGAGGGACGGGGTATAAATTTTTAAAATAAATAAATAAATAAACCCTGAGGGTGGGTCCTGGGGCTGGAGTGGCGGCTGCTTGATGCCGTGGAATGACAGCTTCCCATGACCGGAATGACGGCCCCAGAATCCTGATGGTGGGTCCTGGGACTAGAGTGGCAGCTTCTGGATGAAGTGGATGGACAGCCCTCCCTGCCTGTAATGTAGGCCCAGAACTCTGATATTGGGACCTGGAGCTGGAGTGGCTGCTTCTTGATGCTGGGTATAACACCTAAATCTATCTAATCTAATCTAAATAAATGAAACTGGCTGAGTTTGGGCCCGAACTTCCAAACCGCGTTCACACATCCCTAATATAACAATAAGTGCATCTGGGCAGGAAGCTATAGCCCTCAGATTCCATTAACTTACAGTGAGTATTGTTCCTCACTCCCTTTATGAGACCAAGCTTCATTAGTATGGGTGCTTGCTGCATAGAACAGTGTGTTTTAAGCACAGTGTTCCTAAAGAGGGGAGAGGAAGTTTAAATGCTTTTCTAAGTCCATCTGCATTATTGAGGGGTGTTTGTGCATCAGGTAGGATCTGGCATGGCCTTCTGCACTCCCTTTAGAATGAGTCCTCTAGACCCCCAATTTGCTGATGTACACATGTGAAAATGATGCCACTGGAATCAGATGGAGCATCCTACAGATCCCACAATGCCATTCAGCTCTTTGTCATCAATCCAGTTTTGTTGTATGGACGACATTATTTGTTTAAAGTTTGTTTTGCTGGCTATGCTAATAAAGCTTGTCTTTGCTTCAGTCTGAGCTTATTATCTTCCCCTTCTTTTTTTCTGTAAGCAAAGAGCAATCTGTTCTTTTTTTTTCAAGCTTTTATAATCTTTACTCACTCCATCTCTGTTTCCCCAGATTTTAGAGATTGTTGACTATTATGTAACAGATGGCCTGACAGACCTCCGACTCTTTGCTGTGATGGCTAGCTTGGCGCAGAAAATAGCAGCACTGGAGTAAGTATTCAGAGGCATAGACGCTCATGAATTTTAACTCCTCGGTGACAAAGAAATTCAAGGGGGTAAGGGCTGAGCTATCAGGAGCCAGAGTAATTAAAAGACTTAGATGGCTCTCTAGTGCAGAGTATCCCTTCATTTTTACAAGCTGTTTATATTAGATTAGGCCAGTCCATGTCACATTGATCTATAAACTATGACTATGCATCAAAACAATGAGCCGGCTTAATCCCGAGATTGATACATTCCAACAGGCATCAGCCAGTGCTGTTAGTTTTTAATGAAATGTATAGTGCAGCATCTTACAGAGACAATAAATGTCAGAGCAATGTGAATATTGAGACAGAGTTTTTAAAAATCCACTTCTGGTGCATACACAGATTTCCTTGGAACAAACAAGGTAAGGGTAGTGAGTCAGGTAACACTGCTTGTTCTTAACTAGGTATTAAACTAACTGAAAAGAAAAGAGACTAGCTTAGAATCATTCAGAACAGCGCTTTGGAGACTCGCCAGCTGATATGAGGTTTCGGAGAAAGCAAGAGAAACATCTCAGAGCAGCAATGTCAGATTCAGAACAGTTTAATCATTTTCAAACTGTAGCTTATTTAATAGATCATGTTTTTCAATGAATATAAGGAAATTGATCCATCAGGGCATTTTTCAGGTAATGGAATTTTAAGTGACAACAAAGAGGCAAAGTTAAAATGAGAAAGTAAATTTGAAGTCAGATTTATTTTCTGGCAATGGAGTAGCAACATTCCAAAGGGAGGGGTGAAGCTCCTGCCCCTTAGATTTGGGAAAGGAAAATAGCACACTGATTATTTTTTAAATCGGGGAGGTCTCTGTGGTACAGTCAACTGTCAAGGTTGGGTAAAAACAGAGGTGGCAGCGGCCCGCTGTGACCCGCTTTGTAATGCTTTGATGCAGGCCTCACCTGCATGTTTGTGCAGGTGCTGCCAAATGTTTGCCCAGAATTGCCCCAGGCTGTGTTGTCAGCTAGCCTGGGCTCTGACCTCAAGAAACATCCAAAGTCACAGTCAGGGCTGACTGTGCCAAAGTCAGCCACAGCAGGCTATCGTGTCTGTTCAGGCCGGCAAATACAGCCCGGTTTGGGTCCGCCATGTCTGGCTGTCATTGGCCACCATGGCTGCTCATCAAGGTGGGTGGTGGGGTGCCAGGTGCAGTGTAGGGATGGGGCCAGCCAGCTGCACAGTGGTGGTTCTCCCCACCCTCCCCAGGCCCCGACTGTCAGCATGTTTGATCTGAGGCCCATCCTGGACCGTGCTTGCCACAACTTCCCAACCCAGGTCACGTTGCCGCCATGCCGTTGTCACTTCTGTTTTTACCCGTTGTGGAATAACGCCTGAGCAGAAACTGCTTGGAGCAACTACAGCCAGAGGCCTTCATTGGTGGCAATGGGGGAAATGCAGTGAGCACAGGTCTGTGGCTACAGCCCTAGCAGCCATTCTGATTGGCTAGATTCACAGAAACAGTGGAAAAGGTATTCACCTTTTAATTATATGGAAAAGAAGTGTTCTACTGGGTCAAACCAATGGCCTATATAGCGCAGCAACCTGTCTCCAATATGGCCACCTTCGGTTGCTTCAGGGAAGTACACATCAGGTCATAATGGAGCCATCCATTTCCTGCTATTCATTCCCAGTCCCTAACAGAGATCTTATTCCCTGACCAACTTGACGAATAACCATTTATGGACTTATCCTCTAAGAACTTATCCAAACTCTTTTTGTATTCATGTATGTTATTGGCCGTCACAACATCCTCTGGCAAGGAGTTCCATAGGCTAATTGTACATTGAGTGAAAAAGTACTTCCTTTTGGTTTATTTTAAATCTACTTAAGAGCTTAGATAAGGGTATCGTATAATTAGAAAGTCACATTGGGCTTGTGTAGTTACATTGATTGGCCTGTGCAATTTCAGCATGGGAAAAGGAGAAGCAGAGGGCATTCGCTCCTTAGGAGTAGCTCCTTAGGAGCTAGTCACAACCCCAGTTCTTGGATTCTTTGAGGGCTGCTCCATGTTAGGGCTGGCAGTGATGTTTTCCATCTTGGGAAAGGCAAGCACAGATATCATGGCAACTCTTCATCTCTACTGGCCAGCAAACTTGGGGCGGGGAGCACACATGGAATTCTCACAATAGGTGAACTAGGAGTCCCCTATCTCTGGTGCTCCAGGCAGTATTGTGCTTGAGCTAAGCAAAATGGCTCTCAACAGTGCCTCACTGCACTCTGCTTATCTCAGGCGCTGGTTGAAGAACCATCATTTACTTCCATTTGTTACATGGTTACAGGCCAGTGTAAAGCATTATCTGCCAGGACTGGCAGTGACTGACTGCATCTTTCACCTCTGGGTCACTAATTTGATTCTGACAAGGTCACTGTTTGCTAAAAGTCCTGGCCATCTGTCAGCCAAGGCTCATCTAATGAGTTGGTCCAAGTCCAGTTCCTGTAGTGCAACTATCCATGTCCTATCTACCACCATCACAATTGGCAACTCTGGTTGGCAGACTCATCAGAAGCAAAATTGGAAGGCCTTGGAGAGTGAACTGAATTGGTCCCTCCAAACATTACATTAGCTGTAGGAGAAAAGAGAGTTTTTTGAGCTGCTGAGAATGATGAGATCTGGATTCTATTCCTGGATCAAGAAAAGACTTTTTGTAGGTCATTCAGAAAGTCAATTAAATTCCCCTCTGGGTCAGTTCTCCATTTTTAAAAGTGTGGATAATGATACAGCTGTTTTAGGGCTATTGCTAGGATAAAGCCCGTAATGTTTGTAAGTTGGCTACAAACTACAGTAGTGAATGCCACAGGAAAATGCGTTAACAAATAAACCCATCCTGTCATTGATCCTGTGGTGTCTCTTCTTTGGGGCCAGCGAAGTTCAGTGAAAAACAGGGGGAAATAGAGGTGCTAGTTTGATACTTTTCATGAGCACTGATTTCATGTATTCCCCCCTCCCCTCAATGATATGGCATAAAAATCATTTGTCTTTAGATAATAAGTTGTTTGCATCTGACTTGGAGACTGTGTGTAACCTGTTAGGCTTCAGGAATGGCAAAGGCACAGCAGCTAATTTAATGGTACCAGTAGAGCAACACCAGTCCAAAGAGGTAAGAGGAGACAGCTCTCCCCATTGACTTCCTCAAGACCTCATTTCTGGTCTCCAGAATGGCTGTGGCATCATCCATTAATCCAACTGCCAAGAAATTCAAATGCTGGTGGGGAGCATCAGTGGCTGAAATTCAGAATGAGGCTGTCCTCCAAATTCAGGGAGATATGATGCCTCCATCCCCCTCCTGGTTTTGCATCCATGATTGATTGACTATTTAATTTTATTTATTTCAATTTCTAATCTGTCCTTCCTTTAAGGCTCAGGGCAGATAACATATAAAACATAAACAACATACATAAATCTCATAAAAAATATATATACTACTGTATAAAAATATAAAATTCCCTTAAAAACAACTCCCTATACCGTATACCCACCTGCTAACTGTCTGGCCAAATAAATAGGTCTTACATTGCCTCTGAAAAATGCTCAGGCTCAGGCTTGCTTGCTTGCTTGCATTAATTAAATTAATTAATTAATTTTTTAAAATGTATTTATATGCTGCCCTTCCTTGTGGCTCAGGGCAGCTTGCAGTCCATCACAATTCATTGCTTTGGTGAACCTCCAGGGGAAAGGAGTTCCAGAGTCATGGTGTAGCCACTGAAAATGCCTCTCTGCATGCCCTTGCCATATGGGCTTGGTGCACCAATGAAACTTATTTATTTATTTATTTCTATAATTTATACCCCGCCCCTCCTGTAGCTCGGGGCAGCTTCCAACAGTATAAATACATAAAAACAATATATATAAAAAATTTAAAACAATCTACAATAAAAATATTTAAAACAGGGCCTCGGAAACTAAAACATAAAACATAGGGGCGAAAACAACCACAACCCTAACCCACCCCCCAATCCCCAAAGGCCTGGGCGAACAGCCAGGTTTTACAACACCGCTGGAATGACAATAGGCTTGGGGCCAGACGAGCTTCCTCCGGAAGGGAGTTCCAAATGTGCGGCCCAGCCACCGAGAATGCCCTCTCCATTGTGGCCCCCCGCTTTACGTGGAGGACCTCCAGGAAGGCACCCCCGGCTGACCGCAGGAGCCGCTCTGGGACATGGAGGGCGAGGCGGTCCCTGAGGTACGAAGGGCCCAGACCGTGCAGGGCTTTATAGATCAACACCAAAACCTTGAACCTGGCTCGGCACGCTATTGGCAGCCAGTGCAGAGTCTGGACCACAGGTGTAATATGCTCCCGACGGCTCGTCCCTGTAAGGAGACAAGCCGCTGCATTCTGCACTAGCTGCAGCCTCCAGACCAGGCACAAGGGAAGCCCCACATAGAGCGCGTTGCAGTAGTCCAGCCTCGAGGTGATGAAGGCATGGATGAGGGAGGCCAGGTCCGGGCTGGAGACGAACGGACGCAGCCTACGCACCAGATACAACTGGCGAAAGGCAGCCTTAGCGACTGCCTCCACCTGCCGCTCCAGGCACAGGTCCGCGTCCATATTACCCCCAGACTCCAAACCTGCTGAGCTATAGGAGGGCGAACTCCTCCAATCGGGGGGCCACTACCTCCCTCGCTCCCCCCACCATCACCTCCGTCTTATCGGGGTTGAGCTTCAGTCTGCTCTGCCGCATCCATTCCGCCACGGCCTCCAAACAATGGGATAGCACCCAGTGCAGGAGGGCACCCCCAACTGACCTTTGGGATTGTGCCCAACTGACCTTAGGGATTGTGGTGGAACATAGAAGAGGAGGGGAGGTTTTTTTTATATGTAGGGCCCAAGCCATTTAGTTAGTAATGCAGTAACATAGCCATCCTCAGCTCCCATCGTGACAAAGGGTGTTTCTAGACGTTCCCCACTCTCATAGCAAACGGGGTAGAGATTAGGGCTGAAATGAGATTTCTCCAGAACAGGAAATCTCATTGATGAAATCCCAGTTCCCACTTCCTGATACCGTCTTGGTCAAATTGAGACCCTCTCAGAACTTGGTAATGTCTCGACTGACATTTTATTTCTCGATTTACCGATTTTTCTGCTTACCGGGATCCCATTTACCTGAGAGGTAATACCAGAACAACAACACATTTCTTACACTCCATTTCTTCTTGTACGTTCTTGTCACTCATTGGCTGATACGCAGATTCCTTTACTAATCTACAATCCAGCTGCAGATTGGTCCAAACAAAGGGAACAACATAGAACAACAATTCTGATTGGAGGCACTGGAGTGGAGGTTAAGGAGTACTGGGAGGAGGTTAAAGGGTAGACTATGTGCACAGTAATTGGCTCAGAAATGTGGAAACAACGAATCTGGAAGTAAAAAGGCCCCCTCAGCAATCTGGTAAGCAGTAAATGAACAGTATGTTGTAAATGGTAACCAGAAAGTCAGTATATTGGGATGGTATTGTGAGAATCAAGAAAATTGCATCAATATTGGAAAACGAGTGAGATTACGGCAACATTTCTCATGAGCAGCAATTTAGCTGCTTCTTTCAGCCCTAGTTGAGAGCAACACATGAGAGTTTCCATAATGGGAGTTCACACAAACTGTCAATGTATAGGTGTACGCACTGCATGGCTGGCAGTAACCTTGGCAGGGATGAGACCAGGGATGTGTCTGGCAGACCAAGGTATCCCTACTGGCAGCACTTCTGTTCTTGCAGAGCTTGTCTGCTCATAGCAACACTGAGCGGGGCTGTTCTGCTCACTGCTGCACTCCTGATCACCCCACCACCACCACCACTGAATTTCTGTGAGTGAGAGGAAGGGGAACTAGCTTGCTCAGTGAGAGAAGTCCAGTCCATGGGTACCAATGAGGGGTGTGAGAGGGGGCATTTGCCTCCCCTGAACTTGCAGAGTGCCATAATGTCACTGTAATCAATAAGGGGTGTTAAATGGGGGAAGGGTCACCTGAAAGGGGTAGGGTCTCCTCTGCTCCTTTCTGGCATGATCCCAGCCTCTCCCACCCAGACCCATAACTGGGGGTCCACACACAATGTTGGCTACCAATCTTCGGTCTGCTGCAGGAAAAAAAAATGGTGCAACAGTTCCTGGTTTTTCAAGTAGCCATTCATGTGGGGGTTTTTCTGGCTGTTTGTACCAGCCCACTTTACTTTATTGGCTAATCTTTGCGCTTCCACTTGCAAGCAGCAATAAAACCAACTCTTATTTTGCATCTTTTAAAATTGTTGAATGGCAAGACAAACTGTTTTCTGAACTTTGGGCAACTGGTCAGAGAGGAACAACTAGAATTCTAAAATCAATAAAGACAAGTGACGGGTGATCATGTGCTCTTTTCTGGTTCAAGCACTCAAGCTTCCAAAAGCCCGGCTCTGCAAAGGAAAGGTCATTTTAATCAGGCATCACTTGTGAGAATTACCTAAGGGCAAATAAACACACAGATCAGATTCTTATCAGATCGTTGTGGTAATAATAACCTGGTCACTGGGGACAATCTGTTAGTGTTGGCCCAGTGGGTCAGATAACAATGCAGACTCTCCCTCTCTTCTCTCTGCTGTGACCCAGTCCATCTGCTTCTCACTGACCATATGCTACAGAAGTATCAGAGGCTGAAAACATTTCAGTTTTATGCATCTGAATGTTCTTTGCTTTCACTGAAACTTCACAGAAACGGCATTCCTTTGAATGCATTTTTGCATGTTTGTTTGTTTTTCTCCTTTTAAAAAAAAAGTGCATTTTAGCATCTGAGATTTATATTGTGTTAACATCCGACATCTAATCATGATAAATAGTCCCTAAGCAGGGGGTTCTCCCCTTCTTTCCCCATTGTATACTAAATAACATTTTATTATAATTCCCATCTTGGGGAAGAAAATGGACAGCAAATTATGGTGTTTTCAAACACAATGGTGTGCACCACTGCCAGACTTACCTGGGCGGTTGTGGGCGCCATCGTTTTGGTTGGCATCTGACCTGGCCACCAAACTAACGTGACTGTAGCCAGATTGGAGCAGGGGTGAAGAAATGCACAAATGTGCATCCACCCAGTCTTGCCCCTGTACTGTGTGCCGTGCATCCCACCCCCAATCCAACCACAGAGCTTGACGTCAGCTGGATTGGGGGGTGAAGGGGAGAGCACCCCCTTGAGCTTGCTTCCCTAGGTGGACTCGTCTCTGCTGCCGCTGCCAAGCTCCTCAGCTGGGTCAGAGCATGGGGTGGGGCAGAGAGCTGTCTCTTTGAACTTACCACCCTAGGCAGCCACCCACCCCTGATCCAGCCATGAAGCTTGGCAGTAGCAGCAGCTGCGGGAACGGGGCTACCTAAGAAGGCAAGTTCAAGGGAGTGGGGGCGGATCTCTCTTCTGCACCCAATCCAGCCACCACTGCCCTAGAGATACATTCATGAAGTTGAGAAGTTGCAGGTGCACATGCTTAGATTGGTTACAAGGGGAGGATGGGGATCCCAATGGGTCAGACAGCATAAGCAGAAAGACACTGGCAGAATAACATTCAGGAGGGGGTGGGAGTGGAGGTGGAAGAGCTGCTTTGCCCCACCCATTTCTGATGTGACCATGCCCCTTTCTGAGCACTGCACTGTTATGATGCCCTGAAAAGAAGTGTAGTCACGTTAGGAAGAGGTGGGGCGAAGGCGAGGGAGCGCTTTTCTGATATAAACCACTGTCTCTGGAGTTTCTAGCCCAGAATCTTGTCTCTGGCAGTGGCCAGTACTTGCTGTTTCAGAAGAAGGAAGAGGGGACTCTGCAATAGAAACTTAGGAATATATTACCCCATGAGTATGAAAAAAGGTGAATGTAGGAGAGATATTAGGGATGTGCAAACAGAACAGGGTTCGGCTGTTCAGCCATTTGGAAAACTTAGTTCAGGTTCATGGGTTCGGTCCTGTGGAGTTCAGACCGACCCCCCCCCCCCGGAATGTTCAGAAAGCTCGGCCACCTGGAGACTTGGGGCACTCCATGGACCCCCAGGGGTGCCTGTGGTGGCATGACAGGCCATCTGAGACACAGCAGCAGTAGTAGCAGTAGCAGCAGCAGCAGAGACCTGTAAGGCTTGGGGCTTGGCACCCTGGGTTGCCTGGGCAGGCAGGCTCAGTGCTTGGCTCCTGGGGGTGCCCGTGGGGGGCATGGCTGGCCGGCTGAGACCCAGCAGCAGTAGCAGAGGCCGGGAAGGCTTGGGGCTTGTTGGCTGACACCCATCCTTGGCCAGGTATTGCAGGCTGGCTGGCATCAGTGGAGCAGCGACAGAGGCCCGGCCAGGGCTCGGTGGCTGGCACCCCTACTTGGCTGGGTGTTGCAGGCTTGCATCCTACTCGCCGGATCTCAACAAGCTCTTCTGAAAATTGGTCAAGCCTTGCCCGGTCGTGAATCACGTGGTCACCCAGTAGCAGACATTGGATTGCCGGGGCACAGTACCTGGGGCACAGCAGAGGCAGAAGAAGAAGCAGTAGTGGAGATTTAATTGCCGGGGCACAGTACACATGGCACCACAAAGGCAACATTCAGGAGCAGCAGCAGTGAAGATTTGATTGCAGGGCACCATACCCATGGCACAGCAGAGGCAGCAGATGTGTATCAGTGGACATTGGATTGCCGGGGCACATTACCCGTGACACAGCAGAGGCGGCATTCAGCGGCAGCAGCAGACACTGGAGTGTCAGGGCACAGAATCCATGGCACAGCAGAGGCAGCATTGGCAGCAGCGGCAGACATTGCATTGCCTGGGCATAGAACCCATGGCACACCAGAGACAGCATAGTGCAGCAGTGGACATTCGATTGCTGCGGCACATTACCCATAACACAGCAGTGGCGGCATTCAGCAGCAGCAGCAGACATTGGATTGCCAGGGCACAGAATCCATTACACAACAGAGGCAGCATTGGCAGCAGCGGCAGACAATGGATTGCCCAGGCACAGAACCCATAGCACAGGAGAGGCAGCACTGGCAGCAGCAGCGGACATTGGATGGCCGGGTCACAGTAGCAAACGTTGGATTGCATTTCATCCAATTGATCCTATATAATTTTTCTTAAAGCAGGTGAAGATTTATAATGCATTCAGGCTATGGGATCATTGTGGCCAGTCTCTGTGTAACATTTGATTAAGCAGGTCTTTTCAGACTTATCATTAAAATGGCTTCCTCTTTTAATTAATTCAATTTTTTCTGATTTCTGTACACTTCCTAATTCAGCTTGGATGTTAATTCTCTAGCTGTTCAAGGAATCAATTCTGATCAAAGATTCTAATCTGTGATTGTCATGTCACAGCAGAGGCATCATTCAGTGGCGGCAGACATTGGCTGGCCAGGGCTTGATGGCTGGCACCCCTACTTGGCCTGGAGTTGCACACTGCCAGGCATCAGCGGAGCAGCAGCAGAGGCCCAGCCAAGTCTTGGTGGCTGGCCCCCTTACTTGGCCGGGCATTGCAGGCTGCCAGGCATTGGTGGAGCAGCGGCAGAGGCTCGGCCAGGGCTTGGTGGCTGGCACCCCTACTTGGCCGGGCATTGCAGGATGGCTGGCATCGGTGGAGCAGTGGCAGAGGCCCAGCCAGGGCTTGGTGGTTGGCACCCCTACTTGGCGAAGCATTTCAGGCTTGCATCGTACTCGACTGAACTCAAGAGGCTCTACTGCAAACTGGTCAAGGCTTGCCCGGTGGTGAATCATGTGGCCACCCAGTAGCAGACATTGGATTGTTTGGGCACAGTACCTGTGGCACAGCAGAGGCAGCAGAATCAGCAGCAATGGAGATTTGATTCCTGGGGCACAGTACCACTACTTGTGGCAGCACAGAGGTGATGTTCAGTAGCAGCAGCAGAAAAGATTCAATTGTAGGGCACAGTACCCATGGCACAGCAGAGGCAGCAGCAGCAGCACAAATTGGATTGCCCGGGCACAGAACCAATGGCACAGCAGAGGCAGCAGAAGTGGACATTGGATTGCCAGGGCACAAAACCCATGGCACAGCAGAGGCAGCATTGGCAGCCATGGCAGACATTGGATTATCTGGGCATAGTATTAGTGGCATAGCAGAGGCGGCATCAGCAGCAGCAGCAGACATTGGATTTTCCAGGGCACAGAACCCATGGAACAGTAGAAATGGCAGCAGCAGGATTTGCCTGTGCGCAGCACCCATGGAGCCAGGATGGCAGGATTTGCCAGGGAAGAGCTCCCATACAGCAGCAGATGGCAGCAGCAGGATTTCATGGGCACATTTGGATTTGTCAGGGCAGAGCACCCATGGTCCAGCAGACAGCAGCAGCAGGATTACCAGGCCAGTGGGGCACATCACCCAGGGTTGCCATGGAAGGCAGACAGGCACCTTGACATGAGCATTGGAAGGCAGACTGATGCAGGGTTTGATCATGGCAACCTGGGCAGGCAGACAGGCAGCGTGGCATGAGCATCGGAAGGCAGGCTGAGGCAGGGTTTGAGCTTTGTCCACAGGACGGGCAGACAGTCAGCATGGCATGAGCATAGGAAACCAACCCCACCCCAGGGATCGACCAACTGGTTGGTGCTGGTGGTGCTGGGGCTGTGGCCCTAGCTCCGGCGGCAGCAGCAGTGCCAGGTCCGGCTCTGGCAGCGCTCCGGAGCACTTCCGGGAACTGAAGGAGGGCTTCCGGCCCACTGTACCAGTTGAACCTGATGCAAGGCGACTTTCTGCTCGAGAAGCCGCTCGAGCATCAGGAACGTAGAATTCCATCTGGTGGACACATCCTGCACCAGCTGGTGCACTGGGGAGCCTTGCTCTGCCTGCTTCGCCCTGAGGAGGTTGCTGCCCTTCACACTCCAGCCAGCTTCTTCCCCCACTCGATCAGGGAGCTAAGGATGCCTGCCCCAATCCCCTTCTCCCCCAAGCCCAGAGCGTCCCTGACCACTAGGTGAAGGGTGTGTGTGGCGCAAGGAATACTGGTGAAGCCCCCCTCGCAGACTGCCCTCAATATGCTGCCCGTGTTGTCCGTCACCATGCACCCCTTGGTGAAGGGTGCACCTGGCGTGACCCATTCCCTCACCATGGTGGTCACGGTTGCCTCAATGATCTGAGACATGTGGGGGCTAGGGATGGGCGAACAGATCACAATTCGGGTTCAGCTGTTTGGTTTGGTTGCGTTTGGGTCGTTCGACCGTTCAGTTCGGTTCGGGCGTTCGGAAAAAGTATCGCGAGAGCATGTGAAGCTGTGATAGCGCCGGAAACCAGAAATTCGAGTGCGTGCGGAGCTGTGTGTCGAGAGAGTGTGTGTTTGTTGGGGTGGTTGTTCATTTTGTGTGTTTTGGCTGTTTGGGTTGGGTTTGGCTGTGTTGTTTGACTGGTTGGTGAGTGTTAGTGTGTGTTGTGGGTGACTGTGTGTTTTGGCTGCGTAATTGATTATTATTTTTTTTTAATGAAGAAGGCTGCAGTGCTGATTCTCTGGCTGGGGGCCAACTTGCCGCTCGAGGAGGAGGAGGAGAAGGAGGTCGCTGCCCCTAGATCTCCAGTGGTGGTGCCCGGTTCCTCGGATGAGGAGCAAGTGGTGGGCTGAGGATGTGCTGCCAGGTTTGTAAACTTTTTTTTTATTTTGAGGACAAGAAAGGCTTTATCCGTTAGAGTGAGCTTGGTGTGCGGGTGAGTGGTGGGCATCAGTCAGGCACAAACAGTGGGTGTCAGCAGGTGTCAGCAGATGTTTGTCACAGACAGAGAGGGTACTGTAGTGGGGGGGCTCTGGCACGAGCAGCACCCCCACCCAAACATGTGCCAGGCTAGCAAGGGTCTCCACTCTCCAGTTGCCATCCCATTTTCTACACACCCCCAAATAAGGGCAGGGTCTTTCCAGCCAGGGTCATATATCCCGTTGCCATCCCTAGCACCCCAAGGAGGTCTGGATTTGCACGTGCCAGCCAGGGTCTCTCCATTGCCATCCCAAGCACCCAGGGAGGGCAGGATTTGCACGTGCCATCCGGGGTCTTCCTAGTTGCAATCCCTAGCATCCCCTAGCACCCCAGGGAGGGCAGGATTTGCACGTGCCAGCCAGGGCCTTCTTAGTTGCAATCCCTAGCACCCCCAAGGAGGGAGGACTAGAGGCATCATCATAAATGCATGATATTTGGTGTTCTTAATGTGTTCCCATTTCAGAGAGGAATCGGATGCTGGCCCCAGTGCTGGTGCCACTGTCAGGCCAAGGAGGACCCCTAGGCTGAGGTTGCCAGTGACACCCCCAGACATCCGGCAGTCACGGTCGGCTATCTGGAGGTTTTATGATAAGGGCAACAGAGTTGTCACATGCAAGGTAAGGCACGAGGACTGGAACAATATGACCTGTTAGGAACAGAAGTCCCCTGCAGAGAGATATTGGCCACCCAGTCCACCACCCACTTGGAGAAACAGAATGCAGGCAGGGCTTGACAGACCATTGGTCTGACACAGTATAGCACTTATTATGTTCCTATCTTTGTATGCTCTTTTTAGTTCTGCAAGAAAAGATTCAGGCTTCAGAAGGAGGGGACCACATCGGGGCTCATCGGCCACATTGAAAAGCGGCATGACAGGAGAGTGAGGCGGCAGGCAGAGGACTCTGGTGTGGCCATGGAGCCTCAGCCCCAGCACCATAAGACGGGGGGGGGAAGGCAACCCAAAGAAGACACCATGTAAGCCCTCCCCCACCCTCCAGCCCTGATGTGGAGACCCCAGGGCCCCGGGAGAATGCTGAGGCCAAGGCCTTTTGGGCTGAATTGAAGAGGGCCAGCCTGCAAGTGACAGCAGTGACTATGGAGAACCGCCTGGTGGAGCAGTTCGAGGCGGTCCAGGTGGGGAAGAAGAAGATGGAGGCATACAGCCAGTACATCTCCGCCGAGGTGGAACACCTGGAAATGTACCACCAGGTGCTCTCCAGGTGGCATCGGGAGGTGCAAGAGACTGTGGCATTTGCCATCTCCCACAGCTATGAGCTGGAAGAGTCCCGGGTGGCTGGCCCTCAGCCCTGTGATGCTCCCCAATGGCTGTTGCCTTTCCCCCAAGTCCCAGGGGACAGGCCCAGAGACTCATAGTTTAATTTATACGTTTCCATTGAATGTTTGCTTTTGGTTTCAGAATGTTGTTGTTATTTAAATAGTTTTAATAAAAGTTGTTGTATTACTTGTTATGAGCTTAGTTTGAACTGTCCAATCTTTTATCCCTATGTGCTGAAGTTCTGGCTGGCAGGTGGAAGAATCTCATACAGCTTGTCGATCCCTACCAGCAGCACCTGCCACCCCATGTAGCGTAGTTATTAACCCAAAGATGTGTTGTGCCAGCAGCAGGGTCTCATCTTGCAGACAGCCCCCCAGGAGGTGCTTGTATTTGCATGGGTGAGTGTGACAGAGAGAAAGGGAGACAGGCTTCTTGGCAGTGGGCAGCAGGCGGCGGGAGCTGGTGGTCGGAGGGGCTTTTATTTACAGCAGCTTCAGTGGGCATCCACGGGTGGGTGTGGAGGAGTAGGCTGTTGGGGGGGGGGGTCAGGCTGGCATGTGGGCACCGGGCTTCATGCAGCCCTCAGTGACTGGAATGATGGTCCCAGAATCTAGTTGATGATTCCTGAGACAGGAAGGCATGACTGATTCAGGGATAGTGGAATGACAACCTAAAGCCTATGGGGCACACTTCATTCAATCATGCAATAGGTGGTGGCAGCGGGGACAGGAACGCACACAGGCAGGCAGGCAGGCAGATATAATACGTTGTGTTATATTCCATCTCATTATGGTAGGTTTGCTGCGTGGTGGATGTGGGCAATGGGCATTGGGCGCATGAGCATAGATGGGAGTTCTTCCTGGTTCTGGCAGGTGGCAGCCAGGGTAGCTGGATATACCTACCTACCTTCCCCACCCACCCCCATCCCTCTCATTCTAGCTGGGATGAACCTCTCTCTCTCTCTCTCTGGTCATATAGTACAGGTGACAGCATGGGTGGGATCATATCTGTCTCTCCTTCTAGTAGTGGGGGGACTTTCTCGTTCTCTCTCTCTCTCTTTCTTATTTCTCTCTGTCTCTGTCTCTCTCTTGGCAGCAACCTGGGTGGGCAGACAGGCAGCATAGCATGAGAGGCAGGAAGGTGGGCTGAGGCAGGCTTTGAGCTTGGTGGCAACCCGGGGTACAGAACCCTTGGCACAGACAGCATATAGGCCAGGCCTGGGGGCCATTTGGCACTAGCAGCAGCAGACATTGTTCGCCAGGGTAGAACCCTTGGCACATACAGCATATAGGCCTGTGGCTGGGCCACTAGCAGCAGCAGCAGACATTGTTTGCCAGGGTACAGAAACCTTGGCACATACAGCATATAGGCCTAGGGGCCATTGGCACTAGCAGCAGCAGACATTGGTTGCCAAGGCTGGGCACACTTCATTCAATCAAGAGATAGGTGGTAGCAGCAGGTACAGGAATGGACACAGGCAGGCAGGCACATATAATATGCTATGTTATATTTATGTATTCCTTCTGATTCTGGTAGGTTTGCTGCTGGATGTGGGCAATGGCCATCGATCGGGTGCATGAGCACAGATGGGAGTTCTTCCTGGTTCTGGCAGGTGGCAGCTTGAGCTGGATACACCTACCTCTCCCCCTCCACCCCCCATCTCTCTCATTCTAGCGTTCTATAAGCACATGAGGCGCTTATAAATACAAGGCGTTTAGCATCCCCCCCTTCCCCAATTTCTAAAATGCAGGAATAGAGAATAGGTTTGTAATATGATCACACATCTGAAGTAGTGCCTGTTTTAAAAAAAACCTACAACCTTTCCTAGGTTGCTGACCTCTACCCATGTTTCATGTATTCAGTGGGAGTCGAACTGCTTTTTTGAGGTTACTTTTCAGTTAAGTTTGTGTTGAATTCTTTAAAGAATTATTCTTTCTTTAAAGAAAAACACAACCAAACCCTACAAACTACTTTGGGAGAAAATACATGCGTTATTTATGTTCAGTCTAATTTTTGGAAGGTGATAGCTTTGTTAAATCAGGTTTTTCTGTGGTGCTGATCTGTACCAATATTTTAATAAGGGGGAAATTTTAGCCTCTTTGTGGCTCTACTTCCAGTTTGGTGGCATACCATTTAAAACTAGCAAAAGGCTCCCCAAAAATATTTAAGCAAGCTGCAGAGGGTTCCGAGAACATTATTTGAGGAGTTAGAAAGAGAGATGGTCAGGAATGGGTGAAAAATCTGAAGAACCTGAAAAGTAGAGAGTTTACAAACATGGAAAATATTGGTTGTACAGAGGATAGAGATCAGCTGAGGCTAGAGTGGCAGCTTCTTGATGCAGTTGAAAGATGGCTCTCTGTGAGTAGAATGACGGGTCCCAGAACCCTGACGGTGGGTGCTGGGGCCAGAGTGGCAGCTTCTTCTAGATATTGGACAGTCCTCCCTGCCAGTAACTTGGCCCCAGAACCCTGACGGGGGGTCCTGGGGCTGGAGTGGCTGCTTCGTGATGCAATTGAAAGATGGTGTTAACACGAGACCCCCTGCCACATGAGATTATTGGGGGGGTTGGTTCCCCAATATCTGCTCTATCTTTAAATTTAGGAGAGTTAGTCAAATTAGGGGGTCCCCTCGTGTTCAAGGGATCAAGCTGAGGACAGTACGTGCTTCAGGCAGTTTATGTACCCTCCTGTCAGTGGGAGGGGGAAGGGAAAGGGAGAAAAGCCACCCACACACCCCACTAGCACACAAGGGGCTCTGCTCTCGTTCAGCGGAGGGAAAACGGCCCATCAGGATAGTGTGTGTGTTGGTCCGGGTGCTTGCGCATGTGGAGCTTAGACCCCTATCATCATAGGGCGCAGAGCGGTATGACAAGGAAGGGGACCCACTTGCTCAGTGCTCACACGGGGGGGGCAGGCATGGGAATTCTGTGAGGGGGTGTAGGGTCAACAGGGGAAAGGGCCTGGGTCCAGGAAGGCAAGGATCATGGGGCTTGCACACACGGAGACAAGGAAGGGGGAACCCCAAAGGGGAAAAAGGGGAGGGGAGAACACCCACACAAGCCCGCAGGCTCCCTTACTCACCCTTGCACCCAGGGAATCACAGGGGGAGGGAGTACACGTGAACTCAAACAGGCTAGGGGGCTGCAGTCACTTGAGGTAGCATAGGTCAGGGTAGGATCAAGGGTTAGGGGGGAATAACACACACCAACAGGCTCAGTCAATGAAAAACACGAATCAGGCACTTAACTTGCAAAAAGGGGGTCAGTCTCTCCAGGTGTCTCGCTCTGTTCACCAGCGCTGTTGCTTCATCAGCGCTGGTCTTTTAAACCCTAGCTCCGCCCCCTGTGCGCACCTGGAGACACGCAGAGCGTCGCAACGGGGGGCGTGGCTCTGCAAGGTCCCGGGGGGGTTCGGGGCCGCCCGCCGCACCGCCTGCATCCTTGGAATCCCTGGCAGCTGCGTGTGGGGCTGGCGTCTGTGCCTCAAGCCTCTCACTGGTCCTGGGGGCGGGGCCCTGACGCTCTGGGAGCAGCCGCCGGGACGAGAAGCAGCCCCGGCGACTGACACCTCACCAAATAGGGAGAAAGAGAGACAGATGTCCAATAATAACAAGTATATATATATATGTAACACAGAGAAACACAGCCCCGGTCTGGCTGGGGGGATTTAACAAGGGGAAAACACAAGCAGTTTGTGGGGATTGTAGGAGAAGAGAGGGGGTGTGTGTTCCGGTGTTGGCTCAGCGAGGGGGAGCAAGAGAACACAACAGGGAGAGAGAGAGAGACAGGGAGAAAGAGGGCTTCCCCAGTTGACTGGGAAAGTCTGGACCTGCGGTTACCTTTCCTTGCCTGTTGAGACGGGACAGGCAGCCCACGGATCCAGCAGAGTTCAGGGGATGGAGGAAGAAATAAGGGGCAGACCAGAGTCTGGAAGAAATCTTAACTCAGACACGCACAGAGAGTGACCTGCACATATCTGGGTCCCAAGATTTCTCAAAGGTTGAGGAAAAAACATGGGGCAGTTAAAGGGTGCAGACAAAGGAGTTTGGGAGGCTACGAAGGGTCGTTTGGGGTACACAATGAGCTAACGAGGGGAGAAACCCAACTTCCACTTCCATCACAAAAAGGGCCATCCAAGATGCATAAGGTATCTTTGACACAGGGGGAAAGAGTAAACAACAGTGGCTGGAGGGTAGTTAAGGAGGGGAGGAGAGGACTAACGATCAGCTTCCTGGGACACAAAGGGAGTCCCTGGATTTCTTTATTCCTGAGGGGAGGGGTTGCTGCTCCAAGTTCCAGTCATCGGTGCTCTACTGAATAGGAAGAATGCCTCTTAATGGCCCCATACTTTACTCTAGGCATTTTTCTTTTCCTCTCTTCCCCCAGGTTCAGGCTGGTATTTCACATGAGCGAGCTACTTTCTGCTGGGTTCCATGGTGGCTGGGCCCAATCTTTACTCTGTCTTACAAGCCCTCCTCTTGCTCATAATGGGGGGCTATGCTCTCAAGCCCTTTTCCCCATGTTTGCCAGCCCTTGGCCATGTCTGGGGCTGTCCTTTCAAGCCCTCCGGGTCCATGTTTGTTGGCCCTTGGTCATACAGCGGAGGGGGGGGGGTTGTACCCATTTTAGGGAAAACTGAGGCCATCATCAACAATGGCTCTCTGTGAGTGGAATGACGGGCCCCAGAACCCTGATGGTTGATCCTGGGGCTAGAGTGGCAGCTTCTTCTAGATATTGTACAGCCCTCCCTGCCTGTAACTTGGCCCCAGAACCCTGACAGCAGGTCCTGGGGCTGGAGTGACTGCTTCTTGATGCAGTTGAATGACATCGCCTCTGTGCGAGGAATGATGGCCCCAGACCCATGACGGTGGGTCCTGGGGCTAGAGTAGCAGCTTCTAGATACATATTGGCCACAGTCCTCCCTGCCTGTAACTTGGTCCCAGAACCCTGATGGCGGGTCCTGGGGCTGGAGTGGCTGTTTCTTGGTGCAGTGGAATGATATCACCTCTGTGCGAGGAATGATAGCCCCAGACCCATGACGGTTGGTCCTGGGGCTAGAGTGGCAGCTTCTAGATACATATTGCCTGGCAGCATCCCAATTGCCTGGCGACATCCCTACATGCTCTTGCTGATTTGGTGTCTGATGCCATCTTCCGGACCCTGAAACTAGTGGTCCTGGAGGATTTTAACATCCACACTGACACCAATCTTGGAGGAGCGAGGCATGAGTTCATGACCTCCATGACAACCATGGGCCTGTTCCAAATCATCTGTGGCTGCACACATGAGGAGGGACATACACTGGATTTGTTTTCTGCACCGGCCTTGAGGCGGGGGTTCAGTTAGTAGAAGTGAGGGGGATGGAGTCCTTGTCAATGTCATGGTCTGACCATTACCTCCTTAAGGTGTGCATCCTGGTGCATGTCATCCCCCAACGGGGTGCAGGACTTATTAGATCGGTCCGCTCCCAGAGACTTATGGAACTGGATCGGTTCCGGAATGCTCTAAGGGAGTTTCCCCTGGACCTTGACACGCGCTCGGTCGATGATCTGGTAGCCTTCTGGAACATCTTGTTGGCCGAGACCATTGACAGAGTGGCTCCCATGAGTCCACTGCCCTCCCGAGTCTCCCGCGGGTCTCCTTGGTTTACTGAGGGCCTGCGGTGCTTGAAGCGGGAGAGCAGGCAGTTGGAGCGATGGTGGCGCCAGACTCGCAGTGAGTATGATCGATCGCAGCACAAGAGCAGTTTAAAGGCCTATGCTGTAGCGGTGCAGGCAGCAAAGAAGCAGTTCTTTGCTGTCCTTATTGAATCTGCAAAGTCCCGTCCAGATGAGATTTTCCAGGTGGTGAAAGGTTTGGTCAGTCCTGCCTGTCTCCGCCTGGACCTGGAGCAATCCAGTGACTGCTGTGACCGGTTCATTGACTACTTTGTAGATAAGATCGCTCGCATCCGCCATGATTTTGGTTCCGCAGTTATTGTAGAGGATCATCTTGGGGCTATGGATGTCCTGTCCTGTCCTGTTTTGTGGGATCGGTTTCAGATGGTGTCGCCTGCCGATGTGGAGTCTTTGTTGGGATCTGTTTGTGCCTCTACTTGTGAACAAGATCCTTGCCCGTCCTGGCTGGTGAAAACCAGCCAGGAGACGTTACGGCCGTTGCTGGCTGGGGTGGTTAGTGCCTCCCTTTAGGAGGGCAGGGTGCCTGAAAGCCTGAAGGAGGCTGTGGTTAGGCCCCTGCTCAAGAAACCATCTCTTGATGATGATGCTCCTGCCAGTTATCGGCCGGTCTCTAAACTTCGCTTTTTAGGGAAGGATATTGAATGGGCTGTGGCACGGCAGCTCCAAGAACATCTGGACCGCATCGGGTTCCTTGATCCCTCCCAGTTTGGGTTTCGGCCTGGGTATGGTACGGAGACTGCATTGGTGGCCTTGGTTGATGATCTCCATCTGGTGTGGACCAGGGTCGTTAGACCTTACTGGTCCTGCTAGACCTTTCAGCTGCGTTGGACACAGTCGATCATGAGGTGTTGGTGACTCGCCTGCGGGACCATGCGGGGATTGGTGGGACAGTCTTGGACTGGTTTTGTTCATTCCTGGCCGGGAGAACTCACCGGGCAGTCTTGGGGGAGTGTACATCTTCCCCTCAGGACCTCACGTGTGGCATCCTTCAGGGTGCCATTCTGTCCCCCCTCTTGTTTAACATCTATATGCAGCCGTTAGGGGAGATCGTGAGAGGGTTTCAGGGCATGCAGTATCGTCAGTATGCTGATGACGCTCAGCTCTACCTCTCTTTTTCCATCGACCCATGCCATGCAGTCACTTTATTTTCCCAGTGCCTGTCGTCTGTGGGGGCTTGGATGAGGTTGAGCCATCTGCAGCTGAATCCTGACAATACAGATGTGATGTGATGTTGGTGGGTGAGGGCCTGGGGGGCCTGGGAGTGGTTGAATCTCCTCTTGTGGGGGGGAGGGGGTTCGCCTTGTTGGAAATGCAAGGACTGTGAGATCATTGCATCCATTTGCCCAATGCAGAGTTTACAGAGGAGTGTGAGTAGCTAATCATCAATAAGCAGGCAGGAAGCATACTTAAGCTTAAGTAGCTTTATTAGGAAATACATGTAGGATAGGAAAGGCCTACATCTATGCTAAGTCCTAAGACTAGGTGTGTTCAAGAGGGAGGAAGGAAGCTCTCTGAGACACAAAGAGATGGGAAATCTCCAGGGGGAGGAGATTGACCAATCAGGTCCTGACAGGAGTAGGACAGATAGGATGAGGGAAGGGTTCCCTGATCTGTCTGTCTACTCCTGGTGTTTCTAGCAAACAAACAGGATGAGGTGCTATGGGGGGATGCAACCAAAGGAATGTATTTCCAACACGCCCTCCCATGGTCTCGCAGATATGGAGTCTGGGTGTGCTCCTTGATTCGCAGCTCAGCCTGGAATCTCAGGTTGTGGCCGTGGTGGGGAGTGCATTTCAGCAGTCACATCTTGTCTGGCGGCTTCAGCCGTATCTCTCAGACTCCGCTCTCGCCACTGACATCCATGCCTTCATCACCTAGAGGCTGGATTACTGCAACGCGCTCTATGTGGGACTGCCCAAGAAGCTGGTCCGGAGGCTTCAGCTGGTGCAGAATGCCACGGTGCATCTCCTTATGGGGGCGGGCCGCAGGGAGCACATGACACCTGTGCTCTGGGCTCTGCACTGGCTGCCTATAAAACACCAGACTAGGTTCAAGGTGCTGGTTTTGACCTTTAAAGCCCTTCACGGTCTGGGCCCTGCCTATCTGCGGGATCGCCTCACTCCCCATGTACCCGTGCGACCCCTGAGATCATCCGTGGGGGCCTTTTTGGAGGTTCCCTGGGCGAGATGGGTGGCCACTGATGTGAGAACTTTTTTTGGTGGCTGCCCCTGTGCTGTGGAATTCACTCCTGGAGGAGGCTCTGTTGGCCCCCACCCTCCTGTCGTTTCAATGTTTGTGTAAGACCTGGCTGTTCTGCCAGGCTTTTGGTGAGGGGGCGGGGTAGGGTGGGGGATGTGGGGTTTTGGAGAGAGGGTGTGTTTTTATTACTTGTTTTAAAATTTGTAGATTTATTTTAAAATGTTTTATTGTTGATTATTTTATTTTTTTTGTGAATGTTGTTCACTGCCCCGAGCTGCCTTTGGGCAGGAGGGATGGGATATAAGTTTTAAATAAATAAATAAATAAATAAAAAATATATTGGCCACAGCCCTCCCTGCCTGTAACTTGGCCCCAGAACTCTGACGGCAGGTCCTGGGGCTCGCCACTGTACAAGGAATGATGGCCCCAGACCCATGACAGTGGGTCCTGGGGCTAGAGTGGCAGCTTCTAGATACATATTGACCACAGCCCTCCCTGGGGCTGGAGTGGCTGTTTCTTTTTATATATATATATATATCTCTACACTAAATCTAACTGCTATTAACTATTCTAAAACCTATTGAACTAAATGGAAAATCCTAATAATTAACTACAAAGGCCTTGTTCTACAAACACACTATCTCTATCTATCTCTATAACTAAGCTAACTACTATGTATATCTATCTAGTAACTATCTATCTAATAACTATCTATCTATCTATACAATATTACACAGGGGGAACACTGGGAGGGGTACAAAACTGAAATGAAAATCAACCTAATAATAATCCTACTCTAAATAAATCTGAAACTTAAAACAGGGGAAGGGAATCAGGGATGGAATAAGAGGGAGATGGAAAGGATTCAATGGAGGGGGGAGGGAGGATTAGGAATGGGAAGGAACAAAAACATCTGGGAGAGAGGGAGCCTTTTGAAATGCCTGCTGTTCAGGAACAGTGCTAGCTAGAAGGGGTTGGGAAGAGGAGAGGCAATCAGTTTTGTTTTGTTTCTTGCTGCGCCAGCCTCACCACAAGCCCCATTAGCTCCGCGTAGCCTAGCCCATGCGAAGCCAGTGGTCTGAGGTGGAAAGGGATGGTGAGTGGACAGACTGGCTGCTGCCCCGAGCCTCTACAGTGGGGGCCATCCATTACTTCTGCCTGAGGTAGGGCCCACCTATACCCTGCTTCGGTACCCCTCCTGCCAATCCCAAATGCTGCCTCCGGGTCTTGCCACTAGTGCGCCGTCGCTGCCAGGTAGGCATGCTGCGCGTTTCAAGTCGACCACAGGTTGGTGGTAAAGTGGACAGTAGCACCCCCAGTCCCTGCCAGTTGCTCCCTCACCCACTCCTTTAAAGCCCGGTACAAGTCTGGCACCACCTGCTGACTCAGGGTGGTGTGCAAGGGCAGCTTAAACTGGTGGGCCAGAAAACCAATCAGGCGCCTAAACCCCATGTCCCCAACCGCCAAGAAGGGCTGCCCATCAAGTGCTATCATTTCCCCCAACATGCACGTGGCTTTCAGTTGAAAGCCACGCCGCCCTCTACATCCTGCAGCTGCTGATAGACTTGGCAATTGCCCCCATCCCAGCTCCTCCATAGTGCATTGACGCTGCTGCTGCTGCCCCCTAGCAGCAATACCACTCCTGCTGCTAGAGGTAGCTGCTCGAGGACGCTTGCCCGCTGATGGACACGGATGACTGGCCGCTGCAGTCAGGAACCCGCTGGCATCCACTGCCCCTGTCTGCCCACTTTGCCACAGCTCTGTGCTGCTTGCCTTGAGGTGCCTCACCATGGCAGTTGTGCCAAGGTTGGTGAGACTGAGCACCTGCCCACGCTTCACCACCTTCTGGCACAAACTGCACTGCACCTCCCTGGAATCATCCACCCGCACCAATTTAAAATGCGCCTATACGGAGGATTTTTTGCCCCCACATGCCTTCTGGCCTGCACCGGGTGATGCACCACCGACAGCACGGATGGGAGGGGCATAACATGGTGGTGACACAGCTCTCGGAGTGACAGCCGTTGCCTCAGCACCAGACATCTCCTCCACAGGACTAGTGTCTGCCTCGCTGTCCCCAATCTGAGCTATGTCCCGTGAAGGGGAGTACTGAGACCCTGAGACTGATTGACTGCCCATGCTGCTGCCACTCTTCCTGTGCCTCCTATAGCTGCTGTTGCTACTGCTGCTCCTCTCCCTGCTTCCATTGCCTGGGGATCGGGCCCTGCCTCTAGCAGCTGGGGTGGGATCCACCAGCCCTGGACTGCTGGGGATCACATCAATAATGGGGGACATTGGTGGCCCATGATGAACATCCAACCCCAAAGCACCTGCACCTGCTCCTGCAGCCACAGCAGAAACAGCTGCAGCCCCCTGGACTGCAGACCTTCCAGTGCCCTGCATGGCAGTGGACAACGCTGGCAGGAGGCGACGCCAAACCACACCCCTAGTGCCACTGCTGGGAGCCTCTGAATCCTGTCTCCCAAATCAGGCCTGTGCAGTTTGGGGCGTGGTGATGGGTTCGGGTTGCTGCTAATGCCTGCTGCTTCGCTGGCACGGCCCCTGTCACCTCTGCCACGTGCCCCATTGCCTGCCTTACAGGCAGCAGACCGGCCTCTCCTGCTTCCCTTCTCCATTTCTCCCACCCAAATAATGCACAGGAAGATTTATTTATTTATTCATTCAAATTTGGAATCTAATATTATATATATCTACACTTACTCTAACTGCTAACTATTCTAAAACCTATGGAACTAAATGGAATATTATCTAATATCTACAAAGACCTAGTCCTACAAACACACTATAAAATATTAAAACTGAATCATTACACACCGTTTCTATCTATCTCTATAACTAAACTAACTCCTACAACTATCTACCTGAAGTAACTATCTAATATCTATCTATATATCTATACACAGGGATGGGGGGACACAGACAGCTCACAACAAACATCACAGGGAGGGATACAAAACTGAAATGAAACCTAAATCTATCTAATTCTACTCTAAATAAATCCAAAAACAGGGGAAGAGAATCATGGATGGAATTTAAACAGGGGGGGAGGGAAGGATTCAATGGAGGGGAGGGAGAAAGAACACAGGAAGGGGTAAAAAATAAAAAATAACATGTAAATCTATCTAATCTAATCTAAATAAATGAAACTATGGTAAATGTGTGGAAATGGGTGAAATAGGAGGAGGATGGCAATGGATTGGGAGGAACACAAACTGCTGAGAGAGGGATAGTTCTGAAAACACCTGCTGACAGGATCAGTGGCTAGCTCAGAACGATATGGAAGGGGGGGGGGGCAATTACTTCTGTTACTTGCTGTGTCTGCCTTATCACAAGCTCCATTGGCTCTGGGCCATGGGCAGCCTAGCTCATGGCCAACAGCAGACTGCCAAGCCAGTGGTCTGAGGAAAAGAGGGATGGTGATTGGGCAGGCTGGCTGCTAGTCACAGCCTCTCCAGCTCTCCTCAGCTGACCCCGACCCCCTCTCCCTAGGCCTGCCAGCCAGGTTTTTCCCACCCAAACGCCACCCGAACTCATCCGAATGTGCCCGAACTGTTCGGGGGGTTCCGCATTCAGTTGGAGCGTTCGGTTCGGCCATCCGAACTGGCTGAGTTTGGGCTGAACCGCGAACATCTGAACCACGTTCGCACAACCCTAAGGGATATGTTGTCTTCTCCTCCCTTCCCTGAATTTGGGGTGTAGGGGGCAATACCCTACTTAGACTTGGTTACCTGTGCCAGCCTCCTTCCTTCTGTTCCCCTCTGATTATCCCAGTATCCTGTCCTCCCTACTACTTAGATATTCTGACAACTAGATATGAGTTGAGTCACCTCCAATTGAGGAGGGCCAGGAGATGGGATTTTGTGGGGTGTAGAGTCAAGAGCCTGTCCCCTCTCACTCTGCACTGTTGTTAATTCACTGACTTGTCTCCAGGAACAGCTTCTTTCATAATTCAACAGACTGAACTTCACATAGGCCCTGGATCATGAGGGGTTGTATCTCATCCAAATCACTCTGATTTTAATCATTACTACGGACACTCTGGGTGTTCTCAATAGCCACATAAATATTTTATAGCTAAGGTGGCCAAATGCCAAAAGCCTTAAAGCCTCAAAGTGGAGCATCCATGCTCCACCTCCCCTCCCCATAACCCTAATTTGCAGAATGATGTATAAATAAATTGTGCACATTGAATATAGCCCATTGCCTGACTTGAATACTAGGCTAGGGCAGGAAGTGGGAGAGGAAACTTTAAAAAAGAAAATATCAAACAAGTGGGTCAGTCATCTCACGCACAGTCACATGCACACACAGCCTCACCGATGGTGCAGGTAGGCGGGGTGGAAGGCCTTGCAGGAGAGGAAGTTCCTGGCAGCCATGTCACCTGGCTACATGCAGGGGGGTGGGGAGGAGAGCAGGATGGGAAGACCCAACAACCATGCTGCCTGAGGGGAGGGGAGGCTGCCCAGAGGAGGAGGCAGGACATTTAAATGGTCCTGTCTAGTCTCCCAGGAGTAGCATGATGGAGTAGATCCTGATGTGAATGTCCCACCTAACCAGCAGACACATCTGGGCATTGGTCACTTAATTCATGGCAGAGAAAAGCAAAGAGCAAAATTAGGGTTAGCATGAGCAGTGTATTTTGAGTGGGGTGAGGGAGGCTGAGGAAGAATTATGTGATATTGAGGAAACTGATTGAATCCCTGAGCTGCCCATTCCAAATGTTTTATAATATTTTTGGAGTTGTAAAGAAAGTGTCATTTTTGTATTTATATTTTTAAAAAACTGGACTTCCCCAAAGCACACTTTCAAACCAAACTCTATTTTAACAACTTCCTTTGAAACATTTCAAATTGGAGGCTAAATGGAGAAACTGAAATCTATTGGATGTCAATCTGCTGGGAGTAGGAGAGGGCAGGGCACAAGCTTGAGCTTGCTGGACACTGAGCAATGTTTTAGACTGTTATCTTGTCATTAGGAATTGCCATGAGTCTTTATCTGTTCAGCCACTCTAATTAATGATCATTTAACTGTACTGTCAGCCCCGTTTAAATCTGAGTGTTGCCAGTTGCTTTCTCCATTTGACCAGCCAATAGGAACTAGGGGAGTCATTCATGCATACCATTGTCCTAGTGGCTCTGGACCTATAGCATCCCAGTTTAATAGGGCATTCAGAGCTCATTAGTGAGGAAACACATCAGGAGTGACCGCTCCAGTGCCACACGTTGCAACTAATAGCCTTTGCCGAACAGAATCGTTTCTGTTTCTGCTCACTTGTTGTTGAATCCTTTCAATGTCAACAAGTGGTCATGTCGGCAGGAGCCCGCCATTCTACCCAACAGTTTTATCCGTTGCTGTCCCGAGCCAGACTTGTGTCCTCCTCCATTGTTCAGCCTACAATAGAGCCTGAGCAATCACAAAGACTTCACAGCCATTCATCATCAGCTCACGAATTCTCTGGGCAAGAAAACCCGCCAAACGTTTGGGCCATCGTGTTGGCACAGTGTGTGAATACCCGTGAAATACAAATAGTTTCTGTAGTTTACACTTTTGTTTCAAATGCATGGGGGGAACGGCGGTGGGAGGAGAGTGAAATCAAAGACAGCTCTGGCTGAAAAGAAAAAAAGATTCAGTAGAAGAGGGCTGAGAAACAATGACAGAGCAATTGAAATGGATGGTGTAGCCAGCAGTCAGTCAGCCAGTTCTCTCTTCCACTCCAAGCGGATCATGAGGCGACAACTGGATTATTCCGTTTTTCCCAATCCAAGGACATCGCCTGGGCCTCACTCCATGCAGTGCCCAATTGGGCGAGATCTTTGTGTAGTGAGGAGTGGACCAATCCATCCAGAAAAAAATCCAGACACAGATAAAGGGTTGAGGGCAGAGAAGAAGGTAATCATACTTTTGGCTGTGAAGCCTCTTTCTGGACCTGATTTTCCCTGCTGCATGAACAGGAGCAGAGAGCTCCTATGTAGCTGAGCTTGAAAGGATTCAGAGTGCAAGGCCATTTTATGGGACTCCCAAATCCATTCGTGCTAAGTATTAACATATTTTTGGTGATTATTGGAAATGTGACTGGTAAAAATCACACTTGGAGCTAAGTTGTTGCTACTTATTATTTATTGTATTATATTATGGTTGGACTGAAAGGCCCCGTTGTACTAGACAATGTGCATACTCAAGAGTGATAAACACTCCCTGTTCCAAAGAGTTAAGTAAACAATACAGGCAAAGGCTGAAAGAGAGCATTATCATTCCATTTTTCAAATGGGAAACTGAGGCATAAAGAATTTAAGTGGAAGATCCAGGAATAGAACCATGATCTCTTGAGTCTCAGCAAAGTGCCTCATCCATTCTTCTTCTCTGAATATTAAACGATTACTCGATATTCTCCAGACTTTATTTAGTCAGAAGGTTTGACTTCAATGAGGTTTTTTTCCAAAGTAAAACCCACAAGATATGGGCCAGTAAGAGGGCAAAGACAGTTTGTTTGATTATTTAGTAGCATGTGGTAGTTTCTCTAAATACAGTTTCCAGACTTTGATCTGTGTCCCATCTCGGCCTCTGAAATCAGCTAGGAGCGCCCTTTCACATGAACCATTCAGTTTATACAGCTAGGACACACAGAGAGACATTTTCAGTAGCTAGCTACTCCACAACTATGGGACTCCCCCACCCCTCGAGGGAATTTTATAAGCCCAAACCTGATCATTTTCTGGAGGCGATGTAAGACTTTTTTTAGTCAGCCAGTTTTTCAGCAGGTGGAGATAGGGGTTTGGTCGGTTCTGGTTGATGAATTTTAATTGGTTTTTTAAAAAAATCTTTGTTTTGTATTTGAGCATTTTATATGTTTTTATGTGTTGTAATCTGCCCTGAGCCTTTAGGATAAGGCGGAATAAAAATTTCAATAAATAAGCAAAACCAAGCAGCTGAGAATGGACCTGGATTGCCCAGCCTAAAAGCCAAGATAGAAAGCTCCAGTATGACACAATTGTTTCCCTTCCTGTGATGGCTGGGGCTTTGTTAGAACAAATCTGCAGGTCCTGGTAATGTTAGTGCAAATAGGGAACCTGTAACCAAGGAGAGAATTTGGCCTTTTGCCCTCAGTGCAGCCCAGGAAAGGGCTACTGTTCTCAGGCCCAGGTAGGGCCGGCCTTAGGATTTGTGGGGCCCAGGACGAAGATAAAATATGGGGCCTCTGGTGGCCTCTCCCTCTTGGGGGGCAGCTTCTGTAGTGCCCTGACGGTGGTCATGTTTGCGGCCCCACTGAGAGGGATTGGTGCCCCCACAACCTGTCTTGGTGAAAATAGAGACCACTGCAGGGCCCTCAAGGCGGCCGCCTCAAGTCACCCTGTGGTAAGGCCGGCCCTGGGGCCAGGTTTAAGCCGTCTGGGGTCCCTGTGCAGGAAGTCATATCCAACAGGGAGTGGACGGGGATTCCTGGACTGTCACTCTGCCAGGTATGGCTGCTGACCAGGGCTGGCTTTAGGGTGGGGCAGACTAGGCAGCTACAAAAGGACCCTGCAGGAAGGGCCTGCCCTAGGAGCCTCTGGAATGGCTTCTGGAGCCTCACTGCTGCTGCCATTGTTGCCATCCCCCAGCGCAGGTGCTTTCTGTGGGACCCTAACCACCCCACTCATGGGATCAGCTGATTCGGCATCTGGCTGCTCCTGGGGTCTTGCATCTCCTCTAATGTACTGGGTAGTGGCCACTGCTGGAGACAAGCTACTAGACTGGGTGAACCAGGGGGGACTGATCCAGTGTGGCAATTCCTAAATCCCTAAGATTATTGCCACCTCTTCTCTCAGTAAAAACTGTAATTTTATAACTGGATAGAAGCTTGCTTTTGATCCTAACCCAAAGGAGTTTCCCCTCAAATTTGAGGTTATTAATGTCCAGTAGTTTAGGTTCAGGATCTTCTGGTATGATCACTCAAGAGCACAATTGTGTACAATAAGATAGCACGTGATATCTGCAGTCTTCTATTCCACCCCCTAAAGAGAAGTAACTAGTTTCAAAGCTATCACTAAAAAGGAAAACCACATTATCTAAAAGTTCCTCTCTCTCTCTTTGTTTTTGTGGGTGATATTTGCAGTGAATTTATGAGATCGTTGATTGGATGCATGGATTTTAAGGCACTGGAATTAAAAATGTACAAAGCTACGGTAAGTGGACCATTCTAGCACACTTTTAAACCTTCTTTCAAAGTGAGGACACAATACTTTATTTTTGTGATTGTCACTCTGGGTGTGGGGTACAGTATGTGACAGAATTTGATGGCTGCTGCAAAGTCCCAGTAATGAGAAGACTTGCATGGGTGTTTTCAGACGTTACGGGGCCGCTTGGCCCCGTACCGAAAACAACCCTTTCATTCCCCGCCGGGGTCACCCCGTCACGCCATATCAGATGTGCTGGGGGGATCCCGGCTGGGAATCTGGGAGGGGGCGGGGCCGCGTGGCGCAACATGCGGCCGCACAGCCCCGCCCCCTCCACGCACCCCACCGCCCGCCCTCCAGGGAGACGGGCGGGCGGCAGGGCCACTGCGGCCGCCGTGTCGGGCCGGATGTGCCATGGCCCGGGATCCTGCCTGGGATCCTGGGTCGTGGCAACCGGCCAGACGTTACTTTTTTTTGGTCCCCGCTGGGGATCTTTTTGACCACGCTTCCTGGGACATTCCCCCGGCTAGCCCGGGAAGCGTGGTTCAAATTGACCCCATGGGGGTATTGACCGTGGCAAACATCTGGCGGCCGCCAAACAGACGTTTGAGCCACAGTGGCCACAGGTGGGTATTCACCATGGTTCACTGTGATCTCGTAACGTCTGAAAATACCCCATGTTAATCCTGCACAAATGTATGAACCTGCTGAGCTTGCACTTTTGTGGGTCTTTGCGGGTCATTAAGGAGCAAAAGAACCATATGCATATAAGTATTCCCGTTATGTGCTGAGACCCCTGAACCCACTTCAACAAAGCACTTACACGTGCTTAAAATTAAGCATATACAAGTTGTTCTGCTGACTTCACTGGAACTATTCTTGTGCTTAAGTGCTAGATCACAGTTCATGCACACAGTACTTTGAAGGAAAGAGCCTGAAGTTACACACATCTGTACTCTTGCAGGATTGGTACCAGTGGGTGAATAAACAAGACAGTAGCCCACATTAGCAGCCACCAGGAGGATGTTCACCAGCCTGTAGATGTTCTCCAGATGTTAGCCCCCTCCTCACAGTCCCCACTCACTCCCCACTTGTGGTGGCATTCAAGGACACCGCGGGCCGACTGTGTGGACCCATGCATGCTAACGCACGCCCATGTTGCCGCATCTTGTTAATTAGGTTCACCCACAGCCCCGCCCACATAGGGCTGAAATGAGAGTCAAAATTATTCTCACGAGAATCTTGCGAGAATCAAGAACCACCAGTGAGATCTTGAAAAGATCTCGCTAAAGATTTGAGATCTCACGAGAGTCTCAAACAAATATTTAAAACGCTCTGCGCATGTGCAAAATGGACACCGTGGTTGTTCTGCACATCTGGGGGCTTTTCCAAGATGGTGTGGGCTGTGTTGGTGCCATTTTGGAAAACGGAAGCTAGTCTGCACATGCGCAGAAGCATCTGACCATTTCCAAAATGGTGCTGATGTGGCCTGCGACATCTTGGGAAAGGGTGCATGGATAGAATGGCCCCGGTGGCCATTTTGCACATGCACACTGTGTTTTTGAATTTTTTCAAGGATCTCACAAGAACAGCCAATTCCCAGCTTGTTCTCAATCTCAAAAATCTTGTCGAGAGCCCGGTTCTTGACAAGTTTCTCAAGCTAAACAAGATCTCATTTCAGTCCTAATCCAGGTCCACCAGCACCATAGAGTCGCATCTAGCACAGCTTCTAGAGGAGAGAGAGTGATTGCGCTCTCTCAGATGACAGGCAGCTGTGAGAGGAGAGAGTGAGGGAGTGAGAGCGAGAGAGCCCTCATGGAAAGGAGGGGTCACAGCCATAGAAGGCATCTTCCCTGGCTGTGACCCCCTTTCCATCAGAAGCAGCACTCACATGCTCGGGCATTGCAAGAGAAGAGTGTGATCCATTGAGAAGTGGCTGCAAGAGGAGAGAGCAGAAGTGCAGGAAGGATCTTCTTCCCTTGCTGCCGCTCAAGCACATGAGCGGTGCGTCTGATGGAAATGGGGTGGGGTGGGGGGAACAAAGGCCAGGGAAGAAGCCTTCTCTGGATGTGACACACACACCCCTCTCCATCAGACCGATGCTGGGGAGAGGGAAAGTGCTGAGTGGCACCACCAGTAGTGGCTACAACCAGCACATGAAATGTGGGCAGGGGGCTGCCTGTTTATTAGCTCTGTATGTTAAAAAATGTGAGTGGGGGCTGCACAGACAGAACCCAGACTCCAGAGGGCTATTGTCCTACTTGAAAACACCCTAAGAGGTAGAGCTGAAACAGGTATCTGCTGCTATCCAGTAACCAGCCGGATCGGCAGTATCCGATCTTCTCTGGGAAAGACTGCTTACAGAGTGGGATCCACCATTGTTCGGTGGCTTAACCAGCAAACATTTTACTGACTTACCACTTTACTGCATAATACCACAGCACACCGTTTACTGTATTGTATTGACATTTACCATTGCCCATAATTCCTTTCCTAGTGTTAACATTAGTCCCACTCTTTGCTTCCTATCCTTTAATCAGTTACCAGTCCATAGCACTACACTGCCTCCTGTCCCGTGGCTTTTTAATTTTCTCAAGAGTCGTTTATGTAGGACCTTATCAAAAGCTTTCTGGAAATCCAGGTACACTATATCTTCTGGTTCTCCTCTGTCCACATGCTTGTTTACACCCTCAAAGAATTCCAAGAGATTAGTGAGGCATGACTTCCCTTTGCTAAATCCATGCTGACTCTTTGCCATTAAGCCATGTTTATCAATATGCCCAGTGATTCTGTTCTTAATGATAGTTTCCACCATTTTGCCCGGCACAGACGTCAAGCTTACCGGTCTGTAGTTTCCAGGATCACCTCTGGATCCCTTTTTAAATATTGGGGTTACATTTGCCACCCTCCAGTCCTCAGGTACAGTGCCAGATGCCAACGTTAGGTTACAAATTACTACTAGTAGGTTTGCAATTTCACATTTGAGTTCCTTCAGAACTCTGGGGTGAATACCATCTGGCCCTGGTGATTTGTTCGTATTAAGCTTGTCAATTTGCTCTAGAACCTCCTCCAGGGTCACGCTGATTTGTGACAGTTCATCCAATTCATCACCTACAAAGTAGGGTTCCGGCGTGGGTATCTCCCCAACATCCTCCGCAGTGAAGACCGAAGCAAAGAACTCGTTTAGCTTCTCTGCAATGTCCTTGTCCTCCCTGAGTGCCCCTTTTACTCCCTGGTCATCTAATGGCCCAACCGACTCCCTAGCAGGCTTCTTGCCTCTGATATACTTGAAAAAGGTTTTATTATTTGTTTTTGCCTCTTTAGCAAGTCTCCTTTCAAATTCTTTCTTGGCCTGCCTTATTAGCACCTTACAGTTACGTTGCCAGTGTTTATGCTCCTTTGTATTTTCCTCATTGGGGCTAGCTTTCCATTTCTTAAAGGATGCCTTTTTGGCTCTAATAGCCTCCTTTGCGTCTCCATTTAGCCACAGTGGTAGACGTTTAGTCCTCCTGCTACCTTTTTTAACTTGTGGGATGCATGTAATCTGGGCTTCCAAGATGGTGCTTTTCAACAGCCTCCATGCCTCTTGCAAACATGTAGTCCTTTCAACTGTGCCTTTTAGTTTCTTTCTAACTAGCTTCCTCATTTTGGCATAGTCTCCCTTTTTAAAGTTAAAAGCCAGTGCTGTACTTTTAATTAACTTTCTCCCTCCAGCAACTATGTCAAATTTGATTATATTATGATCGCTATTGCCTAGTGGCTCGGCCACAGTTACTCCTTGCACTAGTTCCTGTGTGCCACTTAGGACTAGATCTAAAGTAGCTCCTCCCCTCGTTGGTTCCAGAACCAATTGCTCTAAAAAGCAGTCATTTATGGCATCCAGAAATTTTACCTCCACATCCCGCCCTGAGGAGGCATTCACCCAGTCAATATTGGGGTAGTTGAAGTCACCCATTATTATTACGTTCCCAGTTTTAGTAGCCTGTTTAATCTCTGTTAGCATTACATAATCAGTCTCTCTATTCTGGTCAGGGGGGCGATAGTATAGCCCCACTGCTATACTCTTCTGCTTGATACCTGGAATTTCAATTCATAGGGATTCGAGGGAACAGTGTGCATTCTGTAAAATTTTTATTCTACTTGCCTCAATGCTGTCCTTAACATACAGAGCCACCCCACCACCAACACGATGTCCTCTGTCCTTTCGATATATCCTGTACCCTGGTATTACAGTGTCCCATTGGTTACCCTCATCCCACCAGGTCTCTGTGATTTAGCGCTATAAACTCTAATTCTCTGAGAAGCACAAAGCTCACTAACACATACCTGAAAATTGGAGGGTAATACTTGTGTTTAAAATATTTGGAGGCCAAAAAGACCTTTTTTGTGTATACACACACACACACACACACACATGCACACACACACACGCTCTCTCTCTCTCTCTCTCTCTCAAGTAGTTCTGTATTTGTGCATAAGGTACCTAGTAATTTAGGTTCAGGGTTCATATTCATTTTTATGTATATAGACAATATTTTCTAGTGCTGAAATTCGGTCCTCGGTTTTCCCCAGAAAACCCCGAGTTTCACAGTACTCAACTCAGTTTTCTAAGTTATGAATTTTCGGGGAATGGCCCCCAAAACTTCAGAACTCAGAAAATCCTTGGTCAAGTACAGGGAATGGGACCAGAGACTGGTGGAGTCCTAGCAGGGGGCTCAGGGGTGAAGCTCTAAGGGGGTGGGAGCCTAGTGGGGGCTGAAGGATAGAGTACTCACCTTCCAGAGGGGCTCCGGAAACTCCGGACCAGGTAAGTTTGGGAAGGAAAAAAAACCTGGGCATGCTCAGAAGGGCCAAATTGCCCCTTCTGAGCATGCACAAACCTTTCCAAGATGGCGCTGGCAGTGTCAGCACGCTGTGGGCACTATCTTGGAAAAGTCGGAGCATGTCCAGCTTCCCCCCCCCCAACTTACCTGTTCTGGAGGAAGCCACGCATCTCTGTATCCCCTCCGGAGGGTGAGTACTCTACCCCGTCAGCCCCTGCTAAGCCCCCACCCCCTCTTCCCTGTCTCAGTCCGTCCCCCCACAGCTCCCTCTGGCCCCCTCCTCAGCCCCCACCCTTTGAAACTACTCACGAGTATTCACCAAGGGTCCAAGGGTCGGTCCCCGGAACTCAGGTGAATACTCACAAGTAGTTTTTTTCACTACTCATTTCAGCCCTAATATTTTCCTTGTAGGCTGCACTCTTCCAGATGTCACCTATCTTTCCTCTTTTAATGTGAAGGTGCAATTAAAACACTATTTTTTAAAAAAAAACCAAACAAGCTGCTAGATCAGAGTCCCATAGCTGCAGAACTTTTCTTCTTATTGCTATGTTATTGATATCACCCTACTGTAAATTATGTCCGTATGTGTTCCTTGCTTCCCAATCAAATAAAGTTACTGTTTTATCTTACATTGTAAGCCTCCTGGGGTAGGGACCTGTCTATAACTATTGATTGTACAGTGCCAGGTACACTGTTTGTGCTATATAAATAAAATAATAATAATAATTAATAATAATCTCAGGTGAGACTCCTTGTTCAAGTGGTCCAGGCAATACATTTTGAGCGGATCGTAAGAAACGTAAGAATTGCTATACTGGGTCAGAGCAATGCTCTGTTTAGCCCAGTATCCTGTCTCTGACAGTGGCCAGTACAGGATGGTCTACAAGGCCATTCCAGGCTTTGATGGATGCAATTACCTCTGGACTTTAAAGACCAACTATATTTTTATTTGATGATTGGTGACTGGTATCAGCTGCATAAAATACTTAGTGAGTAGCAACTAGGCCCAGAAACAAAATGCTGACCAGCTGAAAAATGCAAAGAACCAACCCAAATCAAATGTCGGGAGGCCCTCAAAGCAGGAGGAAGTTTAACTTGAAGATTTCCATATGCTGGTCTCACAACCCTTATGCCCTTTTAACCTGTATCAGGCTTAAAGAACTTGATTCCATTTTCACTCACCTTAGTTTAACCCAGGAGTAATTCAAGCAAACTGAAACTCAGCGGGGTTATCCTCCTGGTGTAAAACAGCATAAGAGAAAATCAAATCAGGTTATGCTTCTATTTCCAGGGGACATTTTTGCTTGGTTATATGTCTCTCATTTTGCAGGGCAAGGAACCTAAAGAATAGCCCTCCCTCATAGATCATTCTGCCATTTAACCAACAGCATATGCTTTTTGTCTTCAGATCATACAACATGTCACAAAGAAGCAGTACTGGACAGTTACTAGGCAGCCTTTGTATATTTTGGGGGGTGAGGGAAGATGGTATTTTAATAGATTTCCTTGGGGATCTTGTAGAAGGATAATCTAATTGTTTAAATCAGATTTTGGAACCCTGTCACAAATCATTACCTTGTCTTTTATCCATCTATCCCTCTTGTTCAAACTAATAGAACATGCACGCTGACCCCCATTAGCTTGATTCCCTTCAGATGTTTTCAACTTGTAACCCCTGCTAATAATGAGTAGGTGACCCATTCCTGGATAGAAAATGGTGGGGAAAGAAGCGGTTATTGTCTCAAGCTGCATATGATGTTTTCAACAATACTCATTCGCTCTGAGCAAGGGACCACAAAATAATGTCTCTGTGGGTGGTTTTAAATGAGCAAGGTGGGCAGGGAGGTCCACGGCTGCTGAGAGGCATGGTTGCGGGTCGCCCACACACGTGACATGCATGGGGAGCGCTTCACACTGGCAGCTCCTAGCATGGCTACCCTGGCCACAGAGGCAGCCTCTGTGTATATGGCCCCACACAGAGCGCGCCTGATTCTTTGGAGGTGGCCACTGCGTGTTTCATGGGAGCGCGCTCCCCCACGCACCACCTTCACCCAAGCAGTTGGACGCGTGGTCGGTGGGGGGCCATGCGTGGATGCAGCTCGTTTAAAAACATCCTGTGTCTCAGACTCAGGCAAAGAGTAGCACATGATTTGGAGGTGTGGGGTTCCTGGACATTCCTACTTTGACTAATTTCAGACTTAGGCGGCATTCAGATGTGCATTTAAATCGTACAGCCGCGGCGGCAGCATGCCATTTAAAGCACCGTGCACTTCTGGGTTGGTCTGAATGCGGTGAGTGCGCACATTTCAGCCTAACCCGACCTGTTGGAGTGCAGTTTGAAAAGCTCACTGAGATTTATGAGAACAAGTCGAGAATCGTTCTTGCACAGCTGAAAACTGGCTTACAAGATTCTCGAGAATCCTCCAAAATGTCCTGTACATGCGCAAATGGCCAGCGGGGGGAGGGGAGGGAGGAGGTTGCACATGCGCAGAGTGGCCATTTTGGACATTCACAGATCATTTTTGAGAATTTCGTGAGATTCTTGCAAACCATAGTGAGATCTCATGAGATCTGACCAGGTTTGCAAGAATTTCATGCGATTCTCACAAGAAGAATTCCTGTTCTCATTTCAGCCCTTGTTCCTAGAGTGCATCAGCAAGTTCCATCGGTACTCTGGGATGTAATTCATCCGGCCCCAAAGACCTGAACTCTTTTAGGGGGCTTTCCCACATTACAAAATGCGCCTAATTTGCCTCCATGAAAATCTCCGGGAGGCAAATCAGGTGTGGGGGTTGTAACATAGGAATATTGACCTACGTGCTTTTGGAGGCAATCCTGCAGGAAATGTAAAGTCAGGGTGATTTCAGATGTTACATCTTCGGCATTCACCTCAGTCAACCACAGTCAAACATGGGCGGCGGTGAAAGAGCCGTGCACGTCTGTTGGCCCGCATTCAGATCTTCACCACAGTCAAACATGGGCCGGGGTGAATCTAACTACGCTTCGTGAGGTCGGGGCGGGAGGAGGTCCAGAGGTGTCGTGAATGTTCACCACGGCAGGGATGAATGAAAAGTAACGTCTGAACGGAAACCCCCGGCCACGGTCGAAGGAAATGACCACGGACCATGGTGACGGCACGCAACATCTCTGCTAGGCAACCAACAACAAGCAGCACACGGAGGGAAATTTAAAGGGCAAGCAGCCAGAGGGGAATGTGGCGGGGAAGGCGATGGAGAGGAGGGAGGAGGAAACCGAGTGGAGGATGGAGCAAGAGGGCGAGGAGGAGGTGCAGCAGCAGCAACAGCAGGAGAAGGGGGAAGCCAGCCCAGCGGGGGACACCCAGCAGCACACTGTGGAAGAAGGTAGGGGTGCAGCCGGGAGCGGGTGGGTTGGAGCTGGGGAGAGGAGGGGCATGGGAGGGAAGGAGGGACCACAGCCACCAGGAGCCTAACCAGCAGTCCCCATTGTACCCCCAAACAGACTAGCAAGAGGGCACGCGCCCCGTAGGAAGTCGAGGCCAGAGGGAGCCAGGGACAGGCGGCAGCCGCCGCGGAGGAGGAAGAGGCAGCGGAGGGGCCGGCACCCAGATGCCGGTACCACAGGGGGGGTCAGTGGGAGCTCCAGGAGACCCACGACCTCATAGCTATCTGGGCGACACCCAAGGTGCAGCAGAGCTGGCTGTCAATGCCCGGAACAAACAGGTGTTCGCCCAGATAGCCACGGAGATGTGGGAGGCCGGCTATGACAGAATGGCCACACAGTGCCAAACTAAAATAAAGGAGCTCAAGATGGGCTACAAGAACATAACAGACAACAACCGGTGCTCCAGCCGGGTGACACGTGCCTCCCCCTACATGGATGTGCTAAGGTGGGTGCTGCACCACAAGGGCTCCATAGTTGCCTGGTGCCCGGTGGGAGGGGGCACCCAGGAGGAGCGACCCGCAGATGAGGACCCCCCCTTGCAGCTGGAGGTCCCCGAGCAAGCCCCAGCACAGGCCACCAGCACCATGGAGGAGATGCCAGGGACCTCGGGCGCACGCAACCGACACACCCCCAGCCCGACCTCCGGCGAGGCAACACACGCCCCAGCAGACTCCGAGGAAGGGGAGGGGGAGGGGGAGGAGGACACCGTCACCCTGACCCTCACAGCCTGCTGATCTGGAGGCCAGGCAGACACCAGCCCCAGCGACCGCCCAGTCTCGGAGGGAACGGACACCGAGGGAGCAGGTAAGGGCACGGCAGGGCACGCGCATGGACCCCAAAGGGAGAGGAGGCCAAGGAGGTGGACGGGGATGGGGGTCGGCAGTCCCCCACTGCCCCGAAGGCAGGGATGGGGCACGGGCAGAGGGAGCGGCACAGGAGGCAGGTGGTGCCCAGGCCGGGGGGAGGGGTGCACACAGCACACAGACGGTAGGGGGGCTGGGGAATTGCACCCCACATAAGGATCAGATGCCTATATCGCTCCACAGAGCCACACCAAGCACGGGAGGGCCGTGGCTGGGGGCCGCCCATTCTGCCGGCCCAGAGGATGCAGGACCATCGAGCGCGGGCGCGCAGGCGGAGGGAGAACCTTGCCCAGGAGCTCGTGGTGACCAGCTCACGGCAGATGGAGGAGATGCTGGTGGCTGTCAACCATCTGGAGGAGGGGACAATGAGGGCTCTGCAACAGGTGGAGGGAAGGGAGCAGGCTCTGGTGGCGGAAATGAGGAAGGAGCGCCAGCTGATGAGGCGAGACATGAACCAGCACCTGGAGGCACTCCAGGCCCACTCGGACCAGCAGGACCGCCGGTCTGTGGAGCTCGGCCAGAAACTGAACCGCTCCCTGAAGCAGGGCACATCCCTCCTCCTGCAGGCCGGGGTCCTGAGCGCCTTCATAATGGCAGCAGCCCGGCTGGGTGTTGTGCCAGCGCCCGGACATGTGCCCCCTCCACCCCCACCACAGGCCCTGCAAGTGCCACAACTCCCGCCACCCCAGCATCATCAGGGACCGCAGATCCAGGGACCCGTTCCCCCACAGCAGAGGTGCCAGCAGCCGGCCCACCCGGCCCCGATATGGCCGCAGGTGCCCCAGGGGAGGGAGGGTCAGGGCCCCCCCAGGGGGGGGGCCTCCTGGACCTCCCGGTCCTGCTGACTGACAGCACCTCCTCATCCACCTCGGATGGGGGGGTCAGTAGCCTTGGCCATCCCGGTTGGCGGTGGGGTGGCCAAGGGGCACCAGGGGAAGGGGGAGTGCCAGGAGCAGGGCAGCATAGGGGAGGGGGGCACCTAACACCACTGAGGGAGGCGGGAGGGGGTCCGGGCACGAGGGCACACAGGTGTACTGGGGAATGGGGTGGGAACGGGGGAGCACAATAAATGGTCTGTAACACACCTGAACCGGTCCGAGTGCTTTATTCCATGCAGGTACAGGGCAACAGCAGCCATGGTGTGGCTTTGGTCATAATGCAGGTCCGGTTGGGAGGGTCCAGGCAGCACGGGCCTCAGGGACGGGCAAGGCACTCAACGTAACGTGCCAGCGCAGCCCTGATGCGCTTGGCATAGCGGTACTCACAGGGGTTGGGCACATCAGCATACAGCAGAGTCCAGGTCAGGCAGGTGCCGTGAAGGGGGGCTTCTCCAGAGCGGCACCGTCAGACTCACAAATGTTGTGGAGGACACAGCAGGCTCCAATGACAAGGGAGGAGGTGTCCACCGTATATTCCAGCCGGCCGGCTAGACATCGCCAACGCTGCTTGAGGGCACCGAAGGCCCTCTTGACCATGGTCCGAGTGGTGCTGAGGTGGGTGTTGTACCACTGCTGAGTTGGGGTGACGGGCACTGGAAATGCCTTCATCAGCCATCGCTTCAGGGGACATCGCTTTGTCCTGGCTGGTGAAAGTCTCCAGGGAGACGTTGGGGACGGTGCTGGCGAGGGTAGTGAACGCGTCCATGCAGCAGGGGAGGCTGTTGCCCAGTCTCAAGGAGGCTGTGGTGCGCCCCCTGTTGAAAAAACCGTAATTGGACATGGATGCCCTCGCCTGTCTCTAACCTTCCCTTTTTAGGGAAGGTTATTGAACGGGCGGTGGCACTCCAGCTCCAGGCGCATCTAGATAGCATCGGTTTCCTAGACCCGTTTCAATCTGGGTTCTGCCCTGGCTATGGCACCGAGATGGCGTTGGTGGCCTTGGTTGACGCTCTCTGTTGGGAGATGGATGCAGGATGTCCAACGTTTCTCATCCTGCTAGATCTCTCGGCCGCTTTTGACACCATGGACCATGGGTTGTTGTTGAGATGGCTGCGTGACCTGGGGGGTCTGGATGGGACTGTCCTTGAATGGTTCCGTACATTCCTCTCGGGGAGAAGCCAGCAGGTGGCGCTGGGGGAGGAGACATCTTGCCCCCGTGCCTTATCATGCGGCGTTCCGCAGGGTTCCATTCTGTCTCCATTATTATTTAATGTTTATATGCAGCCCCTGGGGGAGGTTGTGAGGGGGTTCGGGGTGCGTTGTCACCAATATGCTGATGATACTCAGCTGTACCTCTCTTTTTCAGCGGACCCAGACCCTGCTATCTTGGTGCTATCCCAATGTTTGGAGGCCGTGGCGTAATGGATGTGGCAGAGCAGACTGAAGCTCAACCCCGATAAGACGGAGGTGATGGTGGTGGGGAGAGTGAAGGAGGTGTCGGCCCCCCTTATTGGGGGTGTTTGCCTTCCCATAGCTCAACAGGTCCGGAGTCTTGGGGTGGAGCTGGACGCGGACCTCCGCCTGGAGCGGCAGGTGGAGGCAGTCGCAAAGGCTGCCTTTTGCCAGTTATATCTGGTGCGGAGGCAGCTTCTGTTCATCTCCGCCCCGGACCTGGCCTCCCTCATCCATGCCTTTGTCACCTCAAGGCTGGACTATTGCAACACGCTCTATGTGGGGCTTCCCTTGTGTTTGGTTCAGAGGCTGCAGCTAGTGCAGAATGCGGCGGCCCGTCTCCTTTCGGGGACGGGTCGCCGGGAGCACATATCACCGGTGCTCTGGGCTCTGCACTGGTTGCCGATAGCGTACCGAGCCAGATTCAAGGTGTTGGTATTGATTTACAAAGCCCTGCATGGTCTCGGACCCTCATACCTCAGGGACCGCCTCGCCCTCCGCACCCTGGAGAGGCTCCTTCGGTCTGCCGGGGGTGTCTTCTTGGAGGTCCCCCGCGTTAAGTAGGGGGCCACAATGGAGAGGGCATTCTCGGTAGCCGGGCCGCGTCTCTGGAACTCCCTGCTGGAGGAGGCCCGCCTGGCCCCAAGCCTATTAGTATTTTGGCGGAAATGCAAGACCTGGTTGTTCGCCTGGGCCTTTGGGGAGGGGGGTGGGTAGTTGAGTTTTATTCCCCTATCCCAAGCAATTTATATCTCAGGCCCTGTTTATATGTAATTTTAATGTTTATATGGTATTTTAAGTGTTTGGATTGTTTTAAATTGTATTTTATTGTTGGAAGCCCCCCTAGCTGTGTTCAGGAGGGGCGGGGTAAAAATTTAATAAATAAATAAATAAATAAATAAATAAATATGCCGGGTCGCCAATGATGCATGGGGGCATCATCACCCCCTCTATCCAGGTCATTCCCATGTCTGCAAAGTCCCCCCTGTACATGCAGGCAAACAGCGGGGAGATGGTGAGGATGCAGGCATCGTGGCTGCGGCCCGAGTTCCCGGTGAAGATGTCTGTGAAGCGTCCCCGATGGTCCACCAGGCCCTGGAGCTGTAGCGAGTGGTACCCGTGCCGGTTAATGTATTCGGCCTCATCGTCATGTGGGGGCCGCAGGATCACTATCTGGGTGCCGTCGATCGCCCGCAGGCAATTGGGGAAGCCCAGGTCCCGGAAACCCACCATGACGGTGTCCTGATCAACCAGCTGGATCACGCACTCCAAGAGCACCCCCTCCACAGCCTCACAGAAGTCCCGCACCAGACATGCCACAGTCGTGAGCCCCACCCCAAAGTGCAATGGACTGGCAGGAGTCCGGAGTGGCCAAGTCCCACACAGCAATGGCGACCCGCTGTGGCATGGGAATGGGATCCAGCATATCGGTTCTGAGGGGCTCGAGCCACTCCTGCAACCACTCTGCCAGGCGCATGAGGGTGTGCCTATCCATTCAGAAGTGTCTGACCCAGGTGACATTATCCTACCATGCCAGCACCCTCTGTCACCACAGCTGAGCCCTCGGTATGGCCCACGTACACCTCTGGATGGGCATGGCAAGCTGCAGCGCAAGTTACCTGGCAGCCCTCTCCCATGCGCTGCTGGACAGCAGAGCCCTGCTGCCAGCCGGTAGGTTGCTGGCTAGTATCAGCGGCCTGCTGTAGGCTAGTCCGAGCCGCCGTGCCGTCCCCAGGGCAAGGAGCTGTCTGGCCCTGCTCGTTGCGTGATGGGTGTGTGCCCCCACCCGGGCCATGTACCACTGCTCCACGTGCATCCCTTCCAGCTCTTCTGTGATGAGACTGAGGAGCGCCACGTGCTCCCGGAACCACTCCGCAACCGCCTGCAGCAGGGCTAAGCGAGCTCCCAACTGGATGCGATCCATCTCTGCGGTCCTGGCCGCACTGTTGGGCTGGGTCTCAGCTGGGGAACCGTGCGCTCACTCCCGCCCCTGCCCACGCACCTGTGGCACATATGTGCACGCTTCCCCTCCCCCAGGGGCCTATGGCTGGTCACAGGTGGCCGCACACCCCATGTCGGTTGAGCTTTAGGCCCAGGTGCTCCAGCTCCTGCATGGGGTGCCAGCTGGTGGGGGGGGGCTGTGGCCCCGCTGTGCTCCCTCCAGTGCCAGCGGTGTCCCTGCATTGGGGGTACCCTGTGGGGACCCCCGGGCCTTGGGACTTGACCCCTGGGCCGCTGCTTCCCCCTGTGCTCGCGCGTGCTGTCATTCCCCTCTCCTCCTGCAGGTGTGTATGCATGGGTCTGCCTGGTCTTGCATGCCTGCAACTGTGCACTGCCGACTCCTGTCGCATCCCTCCACAGCGGCCCCATTGTTCCCGTCCTGCCATTATCTGTTGGCCTTGGCAGCCCCTGTCCACCTGTCCAACTCCCCAGCCACGCATCCCATGCCACCCCCACGGCTGCTGCTGCTCATTCCCTCCGAGAGCTGTACCATGGCAGCTGCATCTCCGTCTGAGGTACGGCTCGGAGGCTCTGTCCAAGTCTGGAGTGCCCGCGAGAGCCTGGCCCTTTGCGACCTGTGGCGTTCGCCCATCGTTCAGCACAGCCTGTGCTCCTTGCCCACCCGGCCGCCTGCCTATTGTTGCCTGAGCTTTGGAATGCTGCGCTATGGCTATGTCGCAACAGCTGGCAACTGCCGCGTGCACTGTGAGGAGCTGGGGCTCACCCCCTTCCCTGAGGGGCACCTACCAGACATGCTGGGAGGCCTTGCGGCATGGAGTCCTGTTGAGACGGCCTCCGCTCTGTGTGTGTGTGTGCGCCTTCCTGGGATATGTGACCTGCCTGAGTGAGGGTGGTCCTGCCCTGGCCTTGTCCTACTTCATCAGCGTGCAGGGAGTGCTGCCTGCGAGGCTGCCTGCGAGGCTGCCTACTGCCATCTGCTGGAGCTGTCCCACCTGCCCTTGCCCCCCGCAGCTGATTATGGCCTGCCCCTGCCCTCTGGGCCAGAGCTGGTGGCCCTGTCGGAGGTGTGTGGCCGCTCTGATGTGCAAGTCAGGACGAGCTGTACCGATCCCTTTGAGGCCTTCTACCTGATCTGCTTCCACATGGCCAGGCGCGGCTTCTGCTGGGGACTGTGGCAATGGCCCCGCTACATGCACCTGCTGTCATTACCAGCCCCTCCACCCGAAGGGAGCCCCTGCAGCTGGGTGTAGGGCGCGCATGGCCCAGCTGACACCTGGCTGCCTCCTCAGCACCTTCCTGCTACCTGTGGCCCGGGTGCTCGCGTTCCTTGGGATGGACGGACCCCCTCTGCACCGCCTCCGCCCGCCCGCCTGCCTGTCTCCCTCTCAACTGGAACCTGCGTCCGCCACCCCGGAACCCTCCGTGTGGCCTCCTGTGGATGTGTCACTGACAGCCCTCTGTCTCCATGAGCTGCCTCCCCCACCCCTGCGCCCCATGCTCCTGCACCTGGCCTGGGGGCCCCTGTTCCATGGGACTGGGGCTGCCCCACCTCCTCGGTGGCCCTCGACCATGGCCTGGCTGTCACCCGGCCCCCTGGCTGCCTTGGGGTGTGTGTCTGGGGGGGGGCATGCCCTTCCTCCCCCATGCAGGCAGGGGCGTTCCGTGCCTTCGTCTGGTGACTCCCCTCGCGCACTGGGTGTGCTTCTCCATCGGACCCTGACTCCATGGTGGCCTGTTGTGCTGGTTCCCCCCCCTCCTGGACTGGGTCCCGTGCCCCCCTTTGTGCTGCCCCTTCTCCTGCACCCTGTGTCCGCGCACTCCCTTGCTGTATGCCTCGGCGCCTGACCGGTGCTGCTCGTGTCCTCAATAAACACCTGTTGTGTTTCACTGTGCCTTGTGCTGCCTCCTGTCTCCTTGGGCTGCTGGGTCCCCCTTCCTCATGCCTGCTGGGCTGCTGCCCCTCCCCCTCCTGGTGGGCTGGCCGTGCCAGCCCCTCGCCACCCCCCTCCTCCGGTGCATCCGACCGGCTGTGGGGTTCCCTGTCCCCCCCTGATGTGTGCCTCCCTCTGTCCCCCTGCTTGGCTCCCCTTTGTTGTACGGGTGTGCTGTTTCGTTTGTTTGGGTGCGCTTCTCGTTTTGAAATGTGTGTGCCTTCCATCGGGCCACTGTTTGCGAGCACTGCGAGTGCTGCAGCTCCCTCCCGCCCTCCCTTCATGTTTCCCTTCCCTGGGTGGGGCCCTCCACCGTCTTTGGCTTCATTTGCCCTCCAGCGGCCATGTTTGCGGTCACGTGACCCCGGTGCCTTGTGGGGCTCCCACCGCAGTTCTCGCCACCGCGTCACGTCTGTTGGGTTCCCCCGGCCCAGGTTCACTCTGGTTGGCCCTGGGCGGTGGTGCCGGCCCTGTCATGTCTGTTTGGGCCGCATGGCTCACCATGGCCCACGGTGAAGCAATTGACACCGGAGTGGGATTCACTGTGGTGGATTTCACCACGTCACATCTGAAATCACCCTCAGTTTTACTGTCTTTGCAGCAGCTCTGAATCCCCTGCAGGACTGCCACCAAAAACATGCAGGTTAACATTCCCACGTTACAAACCCCTCGGCTGATTTGCCTCCCAGAGATTTTCACGGAGGCAAATTGGGGGCAGTAATATGGGAAAGCACCCTTAGAGTACCTACATATTCTCTGACCATCTCTTTATCTACCCTGAGCTGCAATCCTTTCCCCTCATCATTCATGCTACTTTTATTTATTTATTTATTCCTTACATTTTTACCCCACATCCTCCCGCACAATGGCAGCTCGGAGTGGTGTGGTCACAGTTCCCCTTTTAGGAGAAGACGAGTTTCCACTTTTAGGCAAAATTGGAGTCAAGCAATTCTGCCTTCTCTTTGTAGGTACGTTATATTTTAAATATCAAAACAGTGGCCATTTTTAAATGGGCAAGTCTTGGGGGTGGGTATGTGTGCACTGAGTGGAGCGCCCTTGCATGAGAGGATTTAAATGGGTCAGGATGGGTGTGCGCCCACTGTCCACGTCTGTCCCCGCATGGAGCATTCCAGATTTCCCCCTGATGTTCCATGTGTGGGCATGAATGGGTAGTGTGTGGGTCACCCACGCCGCCTTCAGACAGGGGCTTGGGGGTGGGGGATGGGTGGACCTGCATAGGCGTGTCCCATTCAAAAACAGCCTCTGTTCCTATTTAACTGAAGAAGTCCTTTTTTTCCTTTGGCAACATGGATCCCCAGAAAATAAATGCATTGACACAAACCATGGTTTGGCAATGAAGTCAGTTTGGATTCTGTTCTTACTCCTTCTCTAGCATGTTTGTCTGTCTACTGTATCTAGACTATTTTGTTTTTCATAAAGGCAGCTGTTAACTTAGCATCCATGCTCCCAGGTCAAATGAAGTTTTGGTATTAAATTCAATAAGAGCAGGATTCACCTGTTATCTATTAAAACATGTATCCAGCAGCTCCAAGTCACATTAAGTGCATCTACTGTAAATGTCTTCAATCCAGAATCAAAACTGTCCAATCTGCCCTCTCTGATAACTTCATCATGACAAGCAGTAGTAAGCAAAAATGCTTTCCAAGGGCAAACGAAAACAAACACAAGACCACAATTCTTGCTTTCTGCACCTCCCAAAGTGTTGTGGCCACTTACTGACAGAGCATCTGTCTCTGAGGCTATTGATGGCATTCAGCCACTAAATGCCCTTATTGTGACATTCATTTATATTCTGGTATTTGGCAAATAGCAGCAGTAGCAAGATGACATTTTGTATTAGCAGGGGAAAAGAAAACATAGTTTTACTTCCCACTTTAAAAATGTTAGAGTTATCAATAGCAATTGCACTCCACTTATAATTTCTTGGGCATCAGGACAAAATTACTGTTAGTAAGCTCAGACTCTACCATTTCCTTTTTCTTTTAAATTGAAGGCTTTTCAGTACAATTTAAAATATAGCATACTTTGGGGCAGTGGCGTCCCCTGATCCAGGATGAATATAGCACACTGCAACAGACGTACTAGCCTGTTGTGGCCTGCTTGGGCCCACTGTGGCCTGGTCAGGCGGGCCTTAACCCAGGCTGCGACCTCAGAGATTAGGGCCCGGGGCAAACTTGGGCCAACATCTGGTGGCGCCTGCACACACATGAAGTGGGTCCTGGGTCAAAGTAGGCCACAGTGGGCCAAGGTCACTTCTGTTTCTGGGTATTCTCAGCCCCACTCTGGAGCATTCCTAAGGCCAAGCACTGAATGGAAAAGAATGTCCTTTTAAAAAATCACATAATGATTTTACACTTCAGGGAAGCCTGGGTTACAAATAATAAATACTGGTAGCTAGACCAGTAGGAGTAATGTAGGGTTTTCAGGGAATCATGAACCAGCCCCCGAAGGCTGAAGATACCTTAAAAACAGTGAGGTCTTTTTTTAAACAATGGAAAATATGAGTGCTTTTTTATTTGTAATTTGGTTTTTGTACCTTTAAGGTCATGTTTTCAAACCTCTCTCCAAAACCATGAAAGTTGAGATTTTATATATATTGAAGGAAGGGGCTACATATGCCCAATTTTATCACCAATCTTGTGATTTTAAATATTACCCAAAGCTTAAGGTTGCAAGAGGTGCTAAGCTCACACAGATGAGTAGGCCCCATGCTTGTCTGGTTCCTTTTCTGTCTTTAGACTGAAGTGCCTTTTTCTAAAGAGCTTTTAGGTTTGTCGCTCTGATTTCTTTCCCCATCACAGTCAAACCCAATGAAATACTATATCCTTATATTGCCGTCCCAGATACCATAACATAAAATGGGCAGTAGGTGTAGTAAAAAAGGGATTTTCTGTCACCTCCATGGAAGTGTTTGTTCTTGTATCTTTTTTTTTTTTTTAGGGAAAAAAAGAAGTAAAAAAAAAACTTCACAGAGTAGTAAACCTGAGACACAGATTCAAGAGGCAGACAGTTGAATGAACAGGATAATCGGGGTATTTTTTGACAGGTGCGGCAGCCTGCCTATAGCAGGCATATAATCATTACCATTTTAATAAGGCTCTATTAGGGGGGCTGATAATTCAATGGGGTGTGAGGATCCTAATTCAGCTCCCAATCCCACATGAATGTGCTAGAATTTGTGTGCTTTGTTTTCCTCTTTTGTGCCCCTGAATGCCAATAATTACTGGCTATAGATTCAGAAATTCTTAGAACTGGAAGCTAAATTAGTTCTCCTAATACTCCACAAGAATGTCAATACTCTTTTTTTTTTTTTTTTTTAAGGAAGCAAGTGGAGTTTTTGTGTATTTTTTTATTATTATTATTACACTTGTGAGTACTGCGGAGGTTCTGCTGCTGAAGTGGTTTGGCTTGCAGCATGAATAATGCCACCGCTGTTTCTAAAAGCATAAGGCTCTCTCTTTCTCCCCTAGCAAAAAGTTATGCCTCTAGGAACTTTTCTATAATCATAAAATTCTTTCTACAGCACTTTTTAAAACTGATGTATTTTAAATGTTCCTATGCCTAGTCTGTACTGATTTAACAATAGTTCATAATATACCTGGCAAGTCTAACCTTCATAGTCAATAAAAATCTATCTAGTAATCTTATATATTGACTTATTTGAACATATATTCTGCCCTTCTCCTAAGGCTCAAAGTGGGTTACAACCCATGTATAAAACCATATAAAAAGGGAACTATGGCCCTTTTCACACAGACACTCTAACACTGGGTATTTTCAGACGTTACAAAATCACTGTTCACCACATTGGATCCCGTGTGGTGGCAGCGATCTCGTGAATGTCTGTGTGACCCCCGCCAGATGTTCACCACAGTGAATCTCTGTTGGGGGTCACAGCTAAACATGGTTCTGGACTTGAGGCCAGCCTCAGGTCCAGAACTGTGGTTAGATTGGCCATAGTCAGGAAACGGACAAAAGTAATGTTGGTTACCTTGCCCCTTTCCGGAATCATGTCCCGAACCACGATACATGATCAGGCGCAGCTGCCTCATTGGCCGCTGCACCTGCCCATCTCCCTGTGGGCGGGTGGCCGAGGGAGCGCGGGGGGTTGGGGCTGAGCAGCTGCACATCGCGCAGCCCTGACCCCTCTCCAAGCCCCAGTAGCGATCAGGCCAGCGCGTCTAAAGAACGGCCGGCCTGATCACGGACCGGGATCCGAGATGGATCCCGGTCCAGGGTTCAGCATGGTGGGCCAAACGACCTGTCACGTCTGAAATTACCCACTGATAAAATGGGTGTTTCATTTTATTATACATGTTGCAGGGCTGCAGGTGTGCTCTATGGGTGCCCTGCAACATTTATAATAAAATGTAACACCCATTTTATCAGTGTTAGAGTGTCTGTGTGAAAAGGGCCTTATATAAAAACCTCCTACCTGCCAAATGCTTGACCAAAAAGAAAAGTCTTTCATTGTCTCCATAAAACACCTAGGTTCGGGCTTTGACATACCTCCAGGGGAAGGGAGTATCACAATATGGGGGCATACAGCAACCAAGGGCTTTCCATGCTCTTTCTGTACAGACATGCTGGGCAGATGGCATCGGCAAGAGGATGCTCCCAGCTGTCTGCAGGGTTGCAACAGAGCATTGGGAAGGAGGTGGTCTTTCAGATACATGGGGTCCAGGCTGTTTAGGACTTTAATGGTCAAAATCATGCAAATCAAAGCACTAATACACTCTTTGGGTTTAGGATAACAGCATGTCAGATGTATGGGAAGGTATAAACTAGGGCTGAACTGAATGGTTAAAAAAAAAATATTGCAAGTATTTCTGAGTTTACAAAAATTGGGCCCAAGTGTTCGACTGGTCCTCAGTAACAAAGCCGAATACTTGGTATTTTACTGATTATTTTTCCGAGTACCAAGTCCCCTTATATAGGGGCAGGAAAAGCCCCTAAAGGGGGTATATGCCCTCCTGCTCATTCCTTGTTCCCCCCTGTCCCCTCTCCTTCTGTGCTTGATCGGGGAGTTACCGAGTACTAAACACCATACTGAGTACTGGGACAATTCCTTGGTTACTCGGTACTCAGTAAAACCGAGTTGAATACTCAGATACCTGGTAAAAACCGAGTAATTCTGAATACTGAGTTTCAGCCCTAGTATAAACCCATTGCTCTCCACAGTTCCTATTTTGGAGGGACAGTCCCTCTTTGGATGCTGAATCCCACTGCCCTCCTTTCAGAAGGAGAACAGAAATTTTATTGTGTTTTCTAGATTAGGCCTAGGGTGTAATCCTCTACAATTAAAGTCAATGGGAGAAGAGAAATTGACTTTAAAGGATGGAGGAGTTGCACCTTTACAGTGCTCAGCATCAGCACTCTGCAGAATCAAGTCCTGTGGCCACAGTCCTCAAACCATTTACTCAAAACTATCCCAGGCTTGCAAAATAAATGTGTATATTATTCATTATTATATGGCTGATGAGAACATAAGATAATTCTCCCAAAAGAATTATGGCCACACATTTTATTGTTCATGATTAAATTATTAAAAAGATAAACACATGCACTTTATTCAGGAGTAGGTGATAACTGGGGTGGATGAACTGCATCAGGAAAACCAACCTGAACTGTTGCTATCTTTTTTATTTTTCTTTCACTTACATTTATGGTTCTTCTGCACTTCCTGGTTTCATCTGGGTCCAAGCATGGAAACACAGAAACACTTTTGAAAAGGCTGGTCTCATTTTTTCCAAGCATGCCAGCTGGCCATGACCTGAAGTAAAAAATCTTACAAGAAAGTCTGTTCTAGTGAAATGTTCAGCCCAGTTTCTCTCCTGCAGAGGTTCTGATCAGCAGCCAAACTTTTAAATAATTATCCTAGCTAAACTGGACCTTTGAAGGTTTGCCCACCCATATAAATGAGCCCCTCTTCTTTTTTCCAAAAGAAAGAAGGTATGGGGAAATATGGTGAGGTTTTTTCTTTGGTTCCTTTATACAGAAACTCTTAATTGTTCATGAGCTGTTCAGAGTTCTTCACTGAGGTGATGTGAAAGCTCCCAAGGCTGCTAAACTGATGATGATGATGCTTCCAAAACACCTCAGGTTTTCATGACTGCTAGATGGTTGCAGTCTTATCTCATACAGCTTCCCGCACACGTGACCTGCTCACCAGGATGGCACAAAACTTGTTTAAAACAGAACTTTTACTCATTGCTCTTTTTCCTGGGATGTCAGAATGGAAATGAATTTGTAACTTCATATTTAACAATTACATTTGGGTATCTATTAAAAAGACAAATATCTGAATTCTGAGAAGTACCTGTGGGTGATTTTAGACAAGCACCTCCTCACTCACTGCCCACTCACCATCCACCCACTATACATGTTTCAGGGCTTCAGTGGTGCCCTATGTGTGCCCTGCAACATGTATAATGGGTGGGAGGTGGGTGGGTAGTGGAGGGAGGCTTGTCTAAAAGCACCCTGAGAGTCAATACAGCCTAGTGGATAATATATTGAACTTGCAACTGGAAAACCAGGGTTCAAATTCCATCTTAGCCATGATCTCACTGGGTGGCCATGGGAACAGTCATGACCTGACTATTGGTTGTTGTGAGGGTAAACTAGATAAGAATGGTAAAGACTGCTGAACGCTGAAAGTGCTAGATAAACGATAAATAATAATTCAGATTTGTCATTCCTGTAAAACTTGCCAACATTGTTACTTCAGGATTTTATTGCTTTGTTATTTGCTGCTACTTCTGATTGGTGCTTTGGTACATGACATAAGTTAATCAATGACATAAGTTAACCAATCAGTGCCTTCCAGGTTTCACAAAGGAACTGATGAATAGCAAAGAACAATGAACAAATGGGCAACAAACCTGTACGTTTAAAAAACACCTTTTAATCTGGACAACAAATTCCATTCAGATCCTGTCAGTGGAAGGGCCAAGGGACCATGCACTCACCACACGCCACACGCTACCTTGCGCCTGGGAATACGGCATATGTGCTCCCGAGGTGGAGGAATGCCCGTCAGGATAGTATGTGGGCCACTGCCCGTGACACAAGGTCTGGGCTAGGCCCCTATCATCATGGGGCGCCGAGATTGCAGGCAGAGCAAGGCCCTCACCGTTCACCACGACCGCAATCACTCGTGCACTCAGGGAGCGGGCCGGTATGGTGTGGAGGGCTAGTGAGGAAGGCGTGTGCAGGGTCCCACAGGGTTGTAGGAAGGGAACAAGGGGGTTCACACACCTGTGCCCCAAGGGAGGGGGCAGGGGCACCACAGGGGCAAGGAGAGACACCCAATCCTGTCTCTTATACACATCTCACCCAATCACTCACTCTCACACTTCACACAAGACTCACACTTGAGACAGGTAGGTTCAACACTCAATTCCAAGATACTCAATGTCACACGGCAAAATTCCACTTAGCTTGCTTTCAGGCGGCCGGTCTGCGTTCAATCACCAGCCGTGAACGCTCCGGCCACCTGAGTTATAAAGGGCTAGCCCCGCCCTCTTTCTGTCGCGCTAATCTTGCAGAGCGGCACAGCGGGCGTGGCACCGCTTCCATCAGCTGTAGGGGAGCCCCGCCCTCCTGTAACGCGGGCGGGTCTTCTGCGCTATCAACGCGGCCGGGAACGCTTGTCTCTATCCTAGGGGGTGTGGCCTCCTCCCGTTCTCTCGCTGCCTGTTGTCTTGCTTGCGGGGCCGCTTCCTCCTGCGGGCTAGGGGTTTCCTCCATGATCCCACTCTGCCGCCGCCCTCCCCTCTGTTGTATGCCGCGGCGCCCTCCCCTGGCGCCGCGGATCCTGACAGATCCAACCATTTGAATAGGAGAAATTTATCAAATTCACAGTTCACTCTGAATGTTCACTTCCGCTCAAATTCCAGTCTCAAATCTTATGGTTTAATGGTCCGTCTCTGGAGGCTGATAAAGCCTTGGCCTTTCTGGGGGCTATGAGGGAGAACCCTGTTATTGGCTTATAATATTTGTACTGTATATGTCTTTTGCCTTTGCTATCAGTGGATTGCAAAATTTTACCAATTTTATCCTCGTACACAGCATGCCATGATTTACAGATACCTTGCAATGAATGATGCAAGTGGAAGGAAAGCTAAACTAAAACACAGGTAGTGAAGGTATGTGCCAAATCTGATGAAACTTGGCCTAAACATATTTTTAAATCATTTGCTCTTCTTGTGTGGAAAGAGGGTTTGGAGAGTAGAGGCTACAGTGGAGACAAAGGGTGTAAACAGATGAACAGCAGCTCCGAGGGTGCCCATGGATGCCCCCATCATTCCCAGGCTGAACAGTCCATCTAGAGGAGCCCACTAGATGTGGACCACAGAGAATAGGGGGGCTGCTCTGGGGCAGCCCAGCACGGTGTGCTCCGCAACATCCAGGAGCTAGCTAGCTAGTTAGTTCAGCTAGTTTAGTTATCCCACCCTTCCATGAAGACTCAGGGAGGTCATCAGTTTATAAAAACAAGCATAAAATGCAACCATAAACCCACATAAAATGCCCATAAAAACCCCCAGTTCCTAACCCAGTTAAATGCCTAGCCAAACAAATAGTGATGGTCTGACTAGGGCTTTGCCAAACCTCCAAGGGGAGGGAGTTCCAGTGCTGTGGAGCAGCCACCAAGAACACCTCTCTGAGTGCCTGGGTTGAATGGACATGGAGCAATGATGGATCTTGCAAGAGAGGTCACAAGGGGAGGTGGCGGTCCCTTAGATATTAAAGATCCACATCTGAAAGAAAAGGTTGCAGCCTTCTCTCTGGGTGGGGTTGGTGAAAGGCTCTCCTGGCCATGGGCATGACCTGAAGTTCCAGAGTACAGCTTAGGATCCAGGAACACTCCAAGGCTGTGAAACCAATTAGCGTGGGGAGGCTATACCCCCATCAGTGATGGGTGTTCCAGTCCCACCTTGGATCACAAGGCCAGCCAACCCCCATCAGTCCTGTTTGGATTCAGCTTCAATTGGCTCTCCTTCATCCAGCCCCACTGGCAGGTGGGCACTGAGTAAGCACCGAGACTGCAGAACCTGGGCCAGATGAAAAAGATCAATAGATTTGGGTGTTGTCCACATATTGATGGCAGCACACCCCAGATCTACTCATGATCTCACCCAGTGACCTCAGATACACATTCAACAGGAGAGGAGACAAAATGGAACCTTGTGGAACCCCACAAAAGAGGGGGCAGGGATAACGCTGGTTGGATTCCTATATGCAACCATTGCCACTTGATGCTGAGAACCAACCCAGTTATCACCAGGGTTCCTAGTTTCTCTTTGCGATGGAAAACCAGAGAAAAACAGAAATTTTGCCTTTTCCCAGAGAATTTAGCAGAAAACGACAAAAACATGCAGGTTTGGGAGAAGGAAACAGTGAGTGTAGGGCAGTGAAGACGCGGAGTAGAACTGAGGGGAAGCAACCTGAAGGCATGTGCTGTGGAGGGGCAGGGGCTCTGCATTTGGAGGGGTGCCACAGATACCCTGTGGGCAGGGCCAGCCCTACCACGGGGTGGCTGCCCCGAGCCCCACTCCTGGGGGGTTCCCACACTTGGAGTCCCCAGCTCCCAGCCTAACAGAGGCCAGGAGCTGGGAACCCCAAATGGGGACCCCCTGGCCGACTGACTGGTCAGTTCATATCTCCCCTGGCAGGCAGCAGAGGAGGGGGCCATGGAGTGAGGGAGAGGTGGAGGCCCCGCCTCTCCCACACTCCATGCCCCCCCTCCACTGCCTGTCAGTCTCGGCCAGGGGAAATGTATTTATTTATTTATTTTATTTATTTATCAATTTATATCCCGCCCCTCCTGTAAAACAGCTCGGGGTGGCTAACAATTTTAAAAGAGCAAACAATACAATAATATAAATATAAAACAATCATAATGATATAAACAATTTAAAACAGGGTTAAGATAAAATAAAAAAATAAATAAGGGTAGGGTGGCGCTAAAACCCTAACCCACCCAATCAGGGGGGGCCGACACCTCCCTCACTCTCCCCACCACCATCACCTCCATCTTATAGGGGTTGAGTTTCAGTCTGCTCTGCCACATCCACTCCGCCACGGCCTCCAGACACTGGGATAGCAACGAGACAGCAGGGTCTGGGTCAGCTGAAAAAGAGAGGTACAGCTGAGTATCATCAGCATATTGGTGACATCGCACCCTGAACCCTCTCACGACCTCCCCCAAGGGCTTCATGTATACATTAAATAATAATGGAGACAGAATGGAACCCTGCGGAACACCACAGGACAAGGCGCGGGGGTAAGATGTTTCAGCTCCCAACACCACCCACTGGCTTCTCCCCGAGAGGAATGAGCGGAACCATTCAAGAACAGTCCCGTCCAGACCCCCCAGGTCACGCAGCCATCTCAACAGCAGCCCATGGTCCATGGTATCAAAATCGACCAAGAGATCTAGCAGGATAAGAAATGTCAAACATCCTGCATCCATCTCCCGGCGGAGATCGTCAACCAAGGCCACCAACGCTGTCTCAGTGTCATAGCCAGGATGGAACCCAGATTGAAAAGGGTCCAGAAAACCGATGCTATCTAGATACACCTGGAACTGGATTGCCACCGCCCGCTCAATAACCTTCCCTAAAAAAGGAAGGCTAGAGACAGGTGGGGTTGGTAGCTGGTGAGTGCGTCCACATCCAATGATGGTTTCTTCAGCAGGGGGCATACCACAGCCTCCTTGAAGCTAGGCGACAACCTCCCCTGCTGCAGGGACGCGTTAACCACCCTCGTCAGCACCATCCCCAATGTCTCCCTGGAGGCTTTCGCCAACCAGGACAGGCATGGATCAAGTTCACAACTGGTGGTGCTCACAGACCCCAAGACATCCACTGCATCGGCTGGCATCACTTCAACTCCCCCCACAAAGTTGGACCAGACAGGGCCTCCATCACCTCGCGCTCTCCAGCTACTGCCCCCAAGCCAGCGTCAAAGTTGCTCTGAATCTGAGCAATCTTGTCTGCGAAGTAGGTGACAAACTCCTCACAGCAGGCCTGGGACAAATCCCCATCCAGGCAGAGGGAGGCCGGACTTACCAGCCCCCGCACCACATGAAACAGCTCCACCGGGCGTGACTTTGCAGATGCTATGAGGACAGCAACTCCTTCTTTGCTGTCCTCACAGCCTCAACATAGGACCGCAAATGGGTCCTATGGAGAAGTCGGTCCGAGTCAGATCGAGTCTGATGCCAGCATCACTCTAGCCTCCTGCCTGCTTGCTTCATATACCGCAGTCCCTCAGTAAACCAAGGGGCCTCTGGCTCTCCCTCATTCCCCCTGACTGAGAGAGCCGGGCAGGGGGGCAGCCACCAGTGGAAGTGAGGCAGAGGCAGAGGCCCCACCTCTCCCACACTCCCTGCAACTTCCAGTGATGGCAGACGGCAGCAGCAGATTGACTGGGCTTGGCGATGGGTGGTGGGGAGTGCCCCTCCACCCGTCCCTGAGCTTAGGCCCAGGCAGTGCCCCCCGACCAAGCTGGGGAGTGCCCCCTGAGCTGGGGGGCACCCCTAGGCCCATTGGCTGCTGGTGGCTTTGCCGCTGGTGGGAAACCGGGCCCCGCATTTCTCCCCTGCCCTGGGCTCCACGAATCCTAAGGCTGGCCCTGCCTGTGGGGGTGGGGAACAGGGGAACTATGAATTGGGGCAATCAGGTCTTCTGGAACTTGGGAAGAGGGGACAGGAGGTGGGCCTAATTGGGCCCATAGCAGCTTGCCCAAGTGGCAGCCTCTATGTGGTCCCCGTATCTGATTGGCAGAGTGGTGTGGGACCAGGCTGGGAGGAGGAGGAGGTAGTGAGCGCAGGGCAGTGGAGGGGAAACAAGCTAAAAGAATGTGCTGGGGGGGAGGGGAGTCTTCATTTGGAGGGGTGGCACAGACTATGAATTTATTTATTTGTTTGGACTGTTGGTGAGACCGGTAACTGCAAAATTGCATAAAGATGAAAAATAAAACGTGGAGTTCTAGCTCATACCTATATTGTGGTAAGGGAAAGTCAACTAGAGTTTACATTTAATCACAGAAAAACAGAGATTTGGGGGGTTTGAATCAGAGAGTTTGTTTTTTTATCAGAGAATTTCCTTTTTTTTTTTGGTTGTACAAAACTAGGAACTCTGTTTATCACGCTGTACCTAGTCACCTCTTTGTGGTTAAGCAGATTATTAAGAAAACTGTGGATATGAAATGAGGACAGAACTGGTTGTTTTGGGAGATTAGCTGTCCAAAAGATGCTCATGCTGATATTACTAGACAAACTGCCTTTGATCCCAAGCTGTTGACTCCCCTTGGAATCCTACAGGGGATAGTTCAGGGCACTCTTCATAGCCCTGCGCCTATCTCTGGCAGGTGCCAGAAGGTTGAGTCTGTGCAACTGGACTTCTTCTGTGTGGATTCTCCCATGCAAAGATCTTTTGCCTGTCTTCACTTCTGTGTGTACTTGAATCTTTTAAGAGATAAGAAGGCATGAGCTGTGATCTATTCAATATGTGGATGGCACCGAGATCTCTATCCCAATTTTATTTGCTCCAGGTGTGAATTAGAGGCCTCACTTAGCATTTGGTAGAAGAAAGGGGTATGAGTATATCTCAGCTGGCTTTAGGATTGGTAGACAGAATGTTGAGCTGAAGGATGGTAGATGAGAGAGAGAGAATACTGATAGGATGGGGGAAGCAGCCAGAAGGTTTGTTTGGCAGAGGGCAGCTTAAGTGGACTGCAGCCCCTTTAAGGCACTTAGCACCAGCAGAATGAGGCAGGTGCTATTAGGGACAGGTGCTCCCAGGAGTGGAGGAGCACACATAGGCCATTTTTAAACTGACTGTCAGTAGGAGGCGGTCCGTGTGCAGCGGGTTGAGCACCACTGCAAGGGTTGTGCATGGAGGAGGGAGGGAGCAGACAAGCACACACCCCATCTCCATCCACCTCCATGCATGGAGTAACCCACCTTTTCACCAGTTGCTCCATGTGTGGGGGGATGGTGGAGGTGGGTGAACATGGGTGGAAGTGCATGGATCGTGGGAGCACGTAACTCCACATTCAAACGGGATGGAGCATCGTGTTTAAAAATGGCCTTAATGCCTAGCACCTGGGCTGGGCGCGGCAGGAGCAAGCCCATAATATAAAGACCTGACCCAGAGCTTGGTGTGGGGATCGCCCTGTGGAGGAGACAGGAGTTGGATAGAGCTCTGTCTTCCGAAGGCTTCAGCAACAGGGGTGGAGAGAAGCCCTGCTGGGGAAGAAACCTGGGAGAGACTAGGAGAAGAGGCAGAAGTGAGAGAGAGCTTGGCTCCAGAAGGCTGAGAGAGAGAGTTTTGCTGGGAGAGACAGAGCAGGGGTCCTGACTCAAGGCTGTTGCCTGAGCCGGAGGGGCTGCTGTGTACCAGAGGTCTGTGCCTGGCCCAGAGATACTGGGAGCAGCACTGGGAGTAAGAGCCAGGGGGACGTACCTGGCTAAAGAGACAATGGGGGAAAACAGACATGCATATAACTCTGCTTTATCATTTCTTATGCATGTTTCAGGATTGTACTGGCGCCCTATGCAGCCCTGCAACATGCATAAGAAATGTTAAAGCAGTGTTAAAGCAGACTTAAGGTGCATGTCTGTTTTCACACACTGGCAGCAAGAGGGTCTGTGCCTGGCAAGGGAGATAATAATCTACGAAGGTAGTCAGAGGGTTAATTCCTGGCTTGAGAGACTATATAATGGTGGGTAAGTGTATATAACAGTACAAGACTTGTTGGGGTCTGGTCCTGCAAGGACTTACTCTAGGCAACCCTCACCCTGTTACAGTTTGTATCCACAATTTGTTACTGAGCCTGCCATCTTGTGATTACCATTAGGTTGCCAGTTTGTACTACGTGATCATGAGACATCGAAGACAAGGCCAATTTATTAATCTGTGGTTAGCCAGGTTGTTGTAACCATTTCTTCTGGAGAGGAAAAGGCAAGGTGAGGGCTGGGAATTGTGACTGAAGTGAGAAACATGATCCGCAAACCACTTACACTGGAGTAACCCCATTGAAGTCATCAGAAATTTGTAAATCGCAGGCAGAGTTGTTATCCTTTCCTAGTTTGGGCAGTCTCTAAACTCTGCCTCCTAATCTCTGGCCCATTTTAAAAAAGCAAACTTTTAAAAATGAAATGAATGAAGCTCATATAACAGCCTCTCACATAAACCACTTCTAACTCCTGTGCCCTTCAGATTTCCTTTTCAAAACTCTACCACTTGTACTACGGAAGCAGGGATTGGTAAGAAACGGAATTTGCATATTGCCCTTAGAACTTTTCTTGTGTTTTGAGCTCTATCTGACCCTGAAGCCCTACCAAAATTGACATAATAGTTTTTTGGGGGAAACGTGTTCCTTTTCCAATTGAATGTATTCTCAGATGAGCAAGAAGTCCACATTCTGCATTCATTTATCATACTATATGTTGTAGTTTTTGCATAGAAAAAACAATCACTAAAATTTTATTGGGGTCAGTTAGACCCTTCATATTTCAATGTCCAGATTTGTGTGTCACGTTCTTCAAATGTGTCAAATTCTTTCAACGTTAGGCCATTTTTAGACAGGAACGTGCCCATGGAGGTCCACCCAAACCCCATGGACCTGGGCACTCTTCTGAAGGTGGAGTGGGTGGAAGTGCACTCCCGCAGCCCATGCACTGTCCACCCCTGCCCCCACACAAAGCAACCTGGGTTCTTCCTGGTTGCTCCATGCGGGGGCATGAATGGGCAGTGTGTAGGTGCACACCGATCACACACCCATCTGCTACCGTGTGAAGGCCCCCCTAGGTCCCCTCCCCAAGCACCGAAGTGTGCAGTGGTGCACATGGATCCGCCCCCAGCATGTCCGTCTAAAAACAGCCTTAGACTCTGCTCTGTATATGTGTGTGTATCGTTGAGTGTAGGTAGATGATCTATATATATAAAGACGTAAACTGTAAAAACATTCTAAGAATGTTTTAACAGTTAAATAAGGCCTTTTTTACACGGACCGGGGTGGGTGGGTGTTTCGGTGTGGCGGGTGTAGGTGGGTGGGGGCCCATTTACACAGACACCCACCCACCACCCACACACTGGTGGCCGTATACAGACTACCCCCCCCCCCGCTGCCGCCACACACCCGCCCAAACACTGAGCGCAAGGGGTGGGGGCAGTCCATGTAAAAATGGCCTAAAAGAGATCTGTGGCTGGGTCTCCCTCTCTCCCCTCCACCCTCCTCAAGCCAAAAGTGCTACATGGATCTAGAGCAGCCATTGACATCAAAGAGGAAATCTAACTAAACTGCCTAACTAAGGCCGTTTTTAGACGATCGTGGCCGCACTCGCGCTTGTTTTGAAAAAATGCCGGGAGCCAACGATACACTCCTGGCAATCCCGTGCCTGGAAGGGGTACGCGCATGCTTTTCTGGCTGCGATTTGACCGGGTTGAAAAATCGACCTGACTTCAGTCAGACCAATGGTCCATCTTAGCCCAGTATTGTCACAACCTGACATGGCAGCAGGGGTTTCAAATCTGGCTCTTCCAGGGTCTCTGGCAGAGGGCATCCTGGCATGCTACCTGAGGCCCCTCCGGGCCCCCGGCGGAGGCTGCTCCCAAGCATGCTGCTGGAGATCTTGGGGTGGAGATGCTGGGGATTGAACCTGGGACCAATGCGTGGAGGGTATGTTCTCTTACCACTTGAGCTATGCACCCCACCCCCATAATCTGTCCCTTGATTCCTGAGCTTAGGGAGATTTGTCCCCCCGACCCCTCTCCATTTTTATGCCAATGATGGCAGGACATAGCAATGTTTTGTTTGGACTTCTGAATACTTTCCTTACCAAAGGAAAAAGAGTGTAGTAAAGCACATGGTTTAAGCTCCCGGAGACTTGGGTTCTCATCCTAGCTTTGACAATAAATTACTCCATTGCTTTGGGCAACTTACTTAGGCCCTTTTTATACGAGACGCACCCACACACGAACACCCAGAAATCTGGGTGTTCATGCGTAGGTGAGTCCCGTGTAAAAGACATGGTGGATGTGCATGCAGTGGGTGAGTGGGTGTGCATGTGTGCGTGCCCGCCAATCACGCATCCCCACTCACCCCTCACTGAACAACATGCACAGAGCAAACGGTGAAAATGGCGGTTGCTCCATGTGTGTTGATGAAATGAGGATGCATGTGCGCTTGTCGAAACCCTTCCTCCACACATCGCATGCACACCAGTGCAAACACAGACTCCACCCTCACCCTGTGCGGCCCATGTAAAAAGGCCCTCAGCCTCTATCCACTTTAGTTTCTCCATTTGTGAATTGGGGACAGGCACTACTTGATTTTCTTATACTGCTTGATGTTCAGTCGTTAATGCTTATCCATCATTTGATCCCAGCATGGAAAACATTAGAAAAGTGCATAAAAATCTGACTCTGAAAGTTTCACCATTGCAGATGCAAGAAACCATTCAGTTAGCTGAGTCAATGTTAACCATTTTTCATTGTCTGGAGTACGGCAAGTTTCATCTGTTTGAAGAATTTAGGTTCTATGCAGAAGGTTTTGGAAACCCATTCACCTTGAAGATTGGCAAAACTGGCATATCAGCTATTACAACCAGAACTGAAAGACATGTTTTATCTGTGTTGTCCTTTGTAATTATGCTGCTGAAAAAGAGAAGTATTATCACACCAGGGCTGGTGCCAGAGGATTACCCAAAGTTTTTCAAATGGGATCCTAAAGTGGTGCAAACAGGTGCACAGACAAAGAGCAAAAAGAGGGGGGGAAAGTGAGAGAAAGAAAGCTCTGGCCTTCTCGCTTCAGCCACACAGCAAAATTAATGGTTTCTGTAAATGAATGGCATGGTTAGATTACCATTGAACTTGAAAAATTAGAGGAAGGAGTCAGATTCTTCATTACACTCCTATTTTAATTTAAGCAAAGGAGGTCAACCTTAATTGTGCTTTACCTAAAAAAAACCCAATCTTTTCACTGGAATAATTTTGCAGCAGGCAAAGTGACTCCTAAGAATAATAGTGCTTTCTCCGTCGTTCCCTTTTGAAACTGTATCCTGCTAACTGAGAATTCTCTTTGACTAACCCACGTGCACTGCACACAGTCCAGGGGAGGGGGCATCTCATGCTTAATTTAAACCGCCTTAAAAGCAAGTAGCAAAAATGACTAGTTAATAAAATATTTGGTGCCCTTACTATATCTGTTGTTGTTGTTGATGATGATTTTCTATAGTAATTTGCAACTGACAAAATATTTTCTAAATCTCACCAAGGCCACAATCCACAAACTAATTACTCCAGAGTAAGCCCACTGATGTCCACAGTGGTTTGTGTATCAGAAGCATGGGTTCCATGAGAACCCTAGCCTGGGCAACTTAATGGCCTAGGAGGGTGTTTTTGCAAATGCCCTTCCATGCACTTGAGAGAAGGGAAGGGAGGGAGGGGCCAGAGGGCATGAGGGCTGCTGCGCATTCATGAGCACCCTCAGTGCATCTCCATGTGGCATGAATGGATTTTGGGGACTGCTGTTGCTGCTCCCAGTAGGTTTTTGAGGGTCCCTTATGTTTTTTGTCCTGGGATTGGGGGAGGGGGGCAGCCATGGGCCAAATCACAGAAGCAAGGAAAACTTTCACAAACCCACTCCATTCTTGTAAGAAAAGGTTCAAAACATACAAACCTTCCTCCCGGCACCAGTCTGCCTACTTTGTATAACACAGCAGCAATGGTCCAGCTCACAAGATGGAGGATGTCTCCTTTCCCAGGGAAACTTTCACAAACCCCAAAGTTATACAAAGTTATTCAAAGTCAGGGGAAAAACCCTCAGGGAAAGGGTGCCTCCATGGCATCCTGTGAGCTGGATCATTGCTGCTGTGTTGTGCAAATTAGCCAATTGAACTGGGGGGGGGGGGGAGTTTCTTGCAGAAAGCAAGGAAAACCTTCACAGACCCACCCCATTTTTGTAAGATAAGGTTCAAAAAATGCTTAATTTATTCTGTGAAGACATTAACAGAGGGGCAGGGGGTTCTCTGAATTCCTGAAAATCATAGCAAATTTCTGCATTAAATCTAGTTGTTTGTTTCTGACTGTTGGGAAGGTGATACAAATTTTGCTTGCCTTCCCTAATAAAGTCTTCCAGACAACATGGGTAGTGTAAGACTTTTTTATCAAGCATTTGGCACAGGCAGACAGGTGTCAGGACCTGAATCCTGAACCCTCTTTTTCAGGGTTTCTGGGGCAGGAGCTGGGTCTGCAGCACCACTGTTCTGTCTTGTCTGTGGGGCAGCCAGTCCCCCAAAGAAGCCCCCATACCTTGTCCCCAGCCACACCCCTCTTATCTGTTTTCCGCCCTTGTCACACCTTGCAGCTTCCTGGTTGGTTGGCTGCCAGCCAGCATATAAGGCTTGCTGGTAGTGCCAGGAAGCTGAGTGGAGCAATTTCCTCTCTTTACTTCCTTGTCTCCCTCCAGTTCCTGATCTCCAGTCTTGCTCCATGATCCCCTTGATCTTGTTGCTGGTCCTCTCACCTTTTCCTCCTTGTTTTGTTTCTAGCCTTGGTCCTTGTACCTTGTTCTTGTCTCCAACCCCTGCTCTGCTCTTGTTCCCAGCCCCAGTCTTTGCTCTGGTTCGTTCCTAGTCCTGAATCTTGTCTCCTGTTTTCCCCTCTCCAGTCCCTGCCCTGATCCTGTCCCTGAAGTCCAACGGACATGGGCCCCCATGTCTGCCCACATCCCAGATGTTTCACACCCTGCAATCCTTACAGTGGGGATGGGGTTTGGGGAGGTTTGAAACAAGGAATTTTAACTTATCTGAATTTATTGTTTTGGATTTTATATGTTGTAACCTGCCCTGAGCCCATGGGATAATAAAATTTAAATAAATAAACCAACATGAGACTGAAGATTAGAGCCTAGCAGTAGTGTTGCCGGAGGAAGCAGAGGGCTAGTATACCCATGGTCGTGGTGACCTTGGATGGACTAAGAAGATGTGGCAATTTTTGGTCCCTCCAGATTACCCTTTAGCTAATTCCATAGGCGCGTGGTAGCCTCTATGGCTGAGATGTTCCCATTTTGAAGGGAAATGCCGACCTTTCAGGAGTGCTTGTGAGTGTCTGTTGGTACTTCATCAGTTTCTGGTGATTCTGCGCTGCCACCATTTATTTATTTTTTGTCACATTTCATCACTTTCCAGGACTTTTTCATCACTTTCCGGGACTTTTATGACCCGGAAAGTACAGAGCAGAAGAGGTGGGTTTGAGGAGGGATTTGAAGGTACGAAGGGAGGGGGCGAGGCGGATGTGGGCAGGGAGGGAGTTCCAGGCATGGGGGGCAGCTAGGGAGAAGGGACGAAGGCAGTTAGGGGGGCAGGGGAGGCGAGGGAGGGCAAGAGAGGGGACAGGTGAAGACTAGGAGCTTGTGCAGGATTTGTTCAGGAAAAGGGAGCCAGTGAAGAGAGGAGAGGAGGGGCTGCACGTGGTCGAAACGACAGGCGAGGTGGATGACCCTGGCAGCAGAGTTTTGGACGGCGATAAGGAGAGAAAGGTGAGAGCGGGGGAGGCCAGTGAGAAGGAGGTTACAGTAATCGAGGCAAGAGATGACCAGGGCATGAACAAGGGTTTTGGCAGAGGAGACAGAGAGAAAAGTGAAAATCTTAGTAATGTTATGGAGGGAGAAGCGACAGGATTTGGCAACAGAGTTGGTGTAGGATATAAAAGAAAGGGGTGAGTCAAAGATGAAGTCTAAGCTACAGGCTTGGGGGACGGGAAGGATGGTGACCCCATTGATGAGGATCGACAGGGAAGAGGGAGAGGAAGGATGAGGGGGGAAGATAAGGAGTTCAGTTTTAGCCACATTGAGTTTGAGTTGACGTTGAGACATCCGGGTAGAGTTGTCAGAGAGACAGCTGGTGAGGTGAGCTTGGATAGATGGAGAGAGAAGGGGAGTAGAGAGAGAGAGTTGACCTGCAACTTCTCAACTTCATGAATGTATCCCTGTCTCTCTCTGTCTACCCTCCTCTTGTCACCCCCAGCCCCAGAAGCCCTTTGGGGCAAGAACCTGTCTAATCATGAAAGTTCAGCACCAGGCACATTGCTGTCACTATATAAATAATAATAATTAATAATTATATCCTTAACATATGGACTTGGTGCACCAATGGAACTTGCAGGAGGTCATAGGGGTGTGCATGTCATTTTTGTTATATCAATAACGAAAACTAAATTTGTCATTTTTGTTATTATTGCAATAATGAAAATGACAAAAAAATAATAAATTCAATAATGATAACAAAAGTCATTATTGATTTCGTTATTGCCTAGCAGCCTGGCAGGTGTTTTTTGGAGGGAAATGTGGCAAGGGGAGTGGGGGGCAGACATCTCGGAGCCAGAAACAGTGTTGAACTCTTGAACTGGGCCTGTGATGGATGTAATCGCTGGCCAATGAGCAGTGCAAGCAGGTCCCAAGCAGTTGAATGGCACCCTGTGATTGCTCAATGCCTCCTGCCTCCCAAAACCAATCAGGGGAGCTCTGCGGGAGGGTACAGCTACCCTTTATACTACAGGGCTGGACTGCTTGACTCTGGTTCTATGTAAGCTATTGCTCTGTCAGGGTGCATTTGCAGAATCTGCTGGTGCTTGCACTAAATATCCTCCCATATATATTCCTACCACCTTACCTTTCCAGTCCTTATTCCTTACCCTTACATTTTACCTTTCCTTGCCTGTCTCCCTCTGTACACATATAGAGATAGATAGATATAGGTAGTATAGTTTAGATATATATATATTAGATGATAGATATAGAATAGAGATATATTAGAGAGTGGATATACCTCTGAGTTTTCCTTTTCCCTTCCCCTGTCTGTCTCCCCCGTCCATATATTATAATATGTTAGGATTATATAATAGGAATATTGTGTATTATTAGCTTAGACTGTGTGTATGTAAGTGTGTGTGTGTGTATAATAAAATGAGATATTTTGTGTATACCAATACCAAAAACAAAATCTTCGTTTGAAATTGGTAATGATACCAATAATAATAACAAAAAATGACATTTTGTTATTAACAAAAACAAAACTGACACATTTTGATAGTGAAAAACGACATGGGACCCTGGTGCACACCCCTAGGAGGTAATTCTCAGCTTACGGATCATGATGGAGCATGGGAAAATCAGATATGAAGAATTTTCTATGCATCGGTGAAATTAACTATAACGTTTCCAGGTTTGACTGTTCTGCTATATCCTGACTGCCCAAGGGAGACAAAATAAAAGACAAGAATCCTTGTTTCCTGCATGTCAGAATTCATATCCACTTCAAAAACCATGAGGAAATGTCTGCTAAATTGTAGGCACAGAATTCCAAGCAGCCTCTGTAAATTGCCAGAACTTCTAATGAATCATTAACCCATCCGCTTTATGACCAATAAATGTTAATTCATTAAGCATTATGTCTGGGTACCCAGAGCATTCAGAATGAGCTGCCAATAAAGTTGTGGGAGTTTCAGTACTGTAGCATGGCTTTGCTCTGTTAATTAGAGGGCCACTGGATTTGAAGAGACAGCTTCTGAGAGATAAAGTGATTCTTAGGGAAGGGCATTAGAATCCCAGGGGCCGAGCTGTGTGACCTCAACAAAATACAGTGAGTCAGTGGCATCATGACGACAGCCCTGTGATGCCCGCCCCTACAATACCGTGACAGACCCCCTACTTGTGCCTCAGCAAAGGAGATTGAAACTGTATGGCTCGACTCTCTTAGCACTATCAGTCCCCTGCTGGTTCACAAGAAAGGAGACAGCAGGGGAGCCCAAGCAGGCCAAACACACATGCATGCACTCACCTCATATGCATGCATGCCCCGTCTGTGATCCTAGCAGAACCCTTCTTCTTTCAGATTGTTGTTGTGATCCCTCTCTTTCAGCTGGAGTGTTAAAACTCTTCCTCTCAGAGCTTTGAGAGCTTGGTAGTGTGTTAGAGAGTTATGTACAATAATGTACAGTAGCCATTAAGCAAAGTATTATTTGACTGAATGGAGAAATTTAAGGTATTTTTATTCTTCCATTTTTATTATCTGGAACAGAGACCCCATGTTGTCTGTACAAACATGGACTAGGTGGGCAGTTCCTGTCCTGACATGCTTACGGTCTAATGAAGCTCTCACTTGTGGTTTGATTTCTGCCTCTTTGACGGGCTGTGCTTTCCTGAATCAGGAGAGTGGCGAATGTTGTTGAAACATAGGTCAAACATTGTTTTACTTTAGCTCAAATGGCAGCAGTCCTCCTGAAGTCCTGGACAGTCAATGTTCTCTTTCTCCGGGCAGCACTGCAGAAAATGTGAGTAACTCTACTGAACAAGAGTCCTGGCTGCCTTAAATGTGAAGGAGCTGGTGGCAGGGCATTCTCAGTGAGGTTATATTCTGAATCCAAAGTGGGGAGGGAATCTCCCTTGAGGCCCCAAAGCTTCACCCTAACTCCCCATCGGCTTCAGTCATGCATCTCAGACTCTGACCTGGCCACCATCGTCCATGCCATCATTACCTCAAGACTAGATTACTGCAACCCGCTCTAGGTGGGACTACCCTTGGTGATGGTTCAGAGACTACAGCTAGTGCAGAATGCGGTGGCCTGTCTCCTTACAGGGACGGGGCACTGGGAGCACATAACACCAGTACTCCATTCATTGCACTGGCTTCCTGTAGTCTTCCGGGCCCAAATCAAGGTGTTGGCTTTGACCTTTAAAGCCCTATACAGTCTGGGCCCTGCCTATCTGTGTGACCGCCTCATTTCCCGGGTCCTGGATCAGCCCCTGCAGTCAGGTGGGGGCACCCTTGTCAAGATCCCCTGGGTGTCCTGGGTGTCAACGGTGGTGAGGATGTTCTTGGACGCCACTCTGAGGCTGTGGAACTCCCTCCCGGTGGAGGTTCTCCTGTTCCCAGATCTTCCCTCTTTCCGATGACAGTGTAAGACCTGGCTGTTCTGTCGGGCTTTTGGCAGGGGAGATGGGTAGTGGGTGGGGGGTAGGGTTAGGGAGGGAGGCTATTTTTCAGCTTCTCTATTTGTATATATTTATGATGTTTTTAGATGTTTTATACTATTGTTAGCCGCCCCAAGCTGTATGAGGCAGGATGGGTGCGGAGTAAAAATGACTGAAATAAATAAATAAAATAGTGGCAGCTTTGCCCACTCATCCAGCTTCTGGGAAACTTAAATGTAGTGAACTGGTACAGCCTAGTGGGTAATGAGTTGGCTGTGGAAGACCAGAGTTCATATCTTGGTTCATGAACTCATTGGGAAGTCTTAGGTAAGTCACTATCTCTCAGCTTGAGTTCCTCATCTGTAAAATGGGAATAATAAGGATCTGCCACCTAGTGTTTCCATCTGCAGGGAGAACTACATAAGAACTGTAAAACACTTTGACACTAAGTGTTCTATAAATAATAGGGATCAGTCCTCTCTTTATTTTCCACCCTAAGACCTCTGAGTTGGGAGCCATGTTTCAATGGGAATGGTTGCAGGGAGGGGGAATTAAGGAGGGAACTGTCCACTGACACTGTGTGGTAGAGTCAGAGAAAATGGGATGAACCCCAGTCTGTTCCCTCCCCACCATTTTACACCCACCTTGGATTTCCAGAGTCTGGATTTGGTCTCAGGTAATGTGTCAAGATTCATCTGTTTTCCCTTGGTTTTTTCCATGAGGATTTAATAGGAAAAGTAGTAGTGGGGTGACTTGTTGCAGGGGCCTGTTGATGTTTAGGAAGGGAAAAAAATTTCTTTAATGTGCTTTTTCAATATATTTTTTTCTCATGCTGTTACCCTAGCTAAAAATCTTGCTTATGCAATAAGTTTTCAATTTCCATAACACATCTAGAAAGCTCAATAGACAAAAAAATAATCTGGAGGGGCAATTTTCAAGGGTGCAAATATGAGATAGAAGCCTGAAGGCCATTGACTTCCCACGAGTGTAGGGAACGTACTCTTTGTGCTTTGAAAAATATCTTCCTAGATAAATCAGCATTTTATGACTGCTGACCTTGAAAGTGCCCCTCTAAGCATGGTTTTGTAGCGGTGCAGGGATCATGGACAGGCAAGTAAGAAAGTGATGCTGTGTCCAACAGTTCTTTTGCCTCACAAAATAAAGCACTGTTGGACTGGTTTGATAGTGTAGTTTATTTTGGCATTTAATTAAATATTCTGTGTAGTAGGGTTGAAATAAATGGTTCCCTGTTTGTGAATATTATTGGCATTCCCATGTTGTTACTTGTTTCCATTTTCATTATTTTAATATTTTGTTTTTGCTTTCGTTTTCGATTTCCATTGATTTAAATGGAAAACACATTTTCAGCTGTACATTTTCTGTTTTTCATTATATTTGGATGAAACATGGAGAGAGTGTACGTCCAATGGAAGGCATTAAGCATGCCAAATTTCAGAAAGATTGGATAAAGGAATCTAATTTTATAATCAGTTGAATTGTGTTATTTTTCAAAAGTCTACATATACATTTCTGGCTGTAACATCTTTGTCTCTCATCTAATGTAGATGAAACTTAGCATTTTATACCCCTACCCAACTTTACTATCTATGTCAGCTTTCAGAAGGATTGAATAAAGGGTCCTGGTGGCATAAGCAATTCACTTATAAATGTATGTATGACTGTAACGTCTTTGTAGTCCGGCCAGTGTACATGACATTTGGCATGGCTGTATCTCACACCTTCAGGATCATTTGTGCCAAATATCAGAAAGATGTGATAAAGGGTCCCAATTATATAAACCTGAACAGCATATGCAGAGAATGAGCCTGTGCCAGGGATTCTCTTATGTGTCACTGTGGTATAAGATCTGTTTGTGATGCCAATGGGTCAGCAGAAACGTCAACCAAATATCCTCATTCTGTGCTGTGACCACCCCGGCTTTTCTCCCCCACTTGTTACTGGGAAGTTGGAAGCATCTGTTTAGGAAAGATTCTCTTATGTCCTCTGTGACAGAGGACATAAGAGAATCTTGGGGCGTTTATAGACGAGACCAAAAAGGTGGCTGATCCTTTGATCAGCCACCTTTCTTGGCGCTCATCTACTCATTGCAGCTGCTTTTTAATCCGTGTCGGAGGGGGCAGGCGATCCTGCCCCCTCTGACGTGGATTCCCGAAGTGCCGGCTTTACGTCGGCTGTCTGAACAGCAGACATGGCATGCAGAGAGGGGGGAGGGGGAAGCCAGCATTTAGCGATCCCGCTTGTTAGCGGGATCATCTATAAATGCCCTTGATGCTATCCTCAAAGTCCCAGTTATGTCCCTTCTATACCTGCCTCAGGGACACCCCTATACTCACCTCGAAGCCACCACTGATTGGTCCTGTAAAGCTGGAAGCATGCAGTAATTGGCCCATGGATGTATCTGTAAGTCTTTTAGGTTGCTCCCCATTCTCCCTCCTACAGCCTCCCTCCCTCTGCCATATCAGGTGCCTGTCTCTGACTGGCACGGTATGTGCTGCTATTTATCTGAATAATGGTCTTCAAGAGGACAACTTCAATTGCTTATAAAATTGGGGTCATTTATCAAATTGTCCTGTAGTTTGGCAACAGTGACAAGGAAGGTGTGGGATGCATTCCTGCCAAATGTCATGTAAACAGGATGGAATATAAAAATGTTACAACTGGAAATGCACTTTCAACTTAATGGCTTATAACATCAGGACCCTTTATATAATCTTTCTGAAATTTTGCGGAATTGATTACCTTATGGAGGGACATAATCTTGCCAGGTTTCATGCAAATTAGATGGAAGATAAAGATGTTGTAGCCAGGAATGTGTGTGCATCTTTTCTTAAAATCACAACATTCAATTGCTTATAAAATCGGTTCCCTTTATTAAATCTTTCAGAAATATGGTACCCATAGTGCCCTTCATTGGGGGTACAACCTCCACAAGTTTCATCAGAACTGAATAAAAAACAAAAAAGTATAGCCAAAAATGGGTGATTTCAGACGTTACATGGTCCCAATTCACCACAGTGGATTCCCAGTGGTGACGAGCCACCCAACCACACACACACACACCCGTGGTCCAGGAAGGCCTCAAACAGATGTGACAGGACCGGGACCATGTCAGGGAATCAGACAGACAGACCACAGCCCAGGGCAGTGCAACAGACGTGATGCCAATTCCGGGCCGTGGTCAAAACACCCAGAAGGCACTGGGGAGGGGCGGGAGGCAGACATGGTCAACTGAGGGCAAACGAAGCCAAAAGGGCCAAAAGGACATGCCCACACAAGGGAAACAGGAAGGGAGGAGGGAGAAGAGCCTCCAAGGCGGCACACACAGCAGGCACAGGGAAAATGAGGTCACAGTGGAACACACCGCACAAACACATGCCCTGGTGCATACACACCCACATGGGAAAGGCAGGGAAGGGGGAACACAGCAGAACAGACAAAACACAAATGGCACAACAGGCAAAGAGGGGAGGGATCCAGCTGGTATACCAGGAGACAGTGATGGCCGGCTTTGGGGCTGGAGGATTCCCCAACTGCATGGGCGCCATGGACGGCACCCACATTGAAATCCTCCACCCATCCGATGGAGAGGCCGCAGAATACATCAACAGGTACAGGTACCATTCCCTGAAGCTGCAGGCAGTCGTGGACCACCGGGGGCAGTTCATAGACATTTACACGGACCACTCTGGGCGCAGCCACAATGCCCGGATCATGACCATCTCTCCCTTCTATGCCTGGATGTACTGCAGGGACTTCGCAGACATGGGGATGACCCGGATCGAGGGGGTGCTGATCCCCCCCGGCATCCTGGGGGATCTGGCCTATCCCCTCACCTGGTGGCTGATGAAGGCATATCCGATTGCCAGGAACCCTGTGGAGGTGCTCTACAATACCCGCCTGTGTGCAAGCAGGACCGTGGTCAAGATGGCCTTCAGGGCCCTCAAGCAATGCTGGAGGTGCCTTGTGGGCCGGCTGGACTACACGGTGGAGACCTCGGCCCTGATGATCGGAGCCTGATGTATGCTGCACAACGTGTGTGAGACCGATGGGGCTGCCCTTGACTACCCTGTGCCCCAGTGCCCTCCCAGCCCTGTGCCTCTCTATGTGAACGCAGAGAACCCACGGGAGTACCAATACACAAAGCACATCCATGCTGCCCTGGCCAGGCAGATCAGCCAGGAGACCAAGGCGTGTGGATGCACCCCCCCATCCCCACCACCCTGGGGTCCCCACCATCACCCTAGGTGTGGCCCTTGATGGCCACCCACCCCCAGCCCTGGGCCCATGAACAGAACCATGGAAGCGACTGTGGTGCCCGTACATTTATTGTGACCACCACCTACAGGTGCCCCACCACCACCACCACCACCCACCTCCTGGTGCCGTGTACCCCCCCTCAGGCTGCTCACCCCCTTCCTCTACTTCCTCCCTCCCCCATGACCTGCATGTCTCTGGGGCCTCCCTCTTGGCTGCCCAGTGGGTGCCGTGGAGCTCTGGGAGCTCCCCTCCTGCCTGCTGTCCGTGTCCCCAACAGTGTCCTGGGAGGCCTCGGTGTCCTGAGGGGCAGGTGGTGTTGGGAGGGTGGGCAGACCCAAGGCTGGAGGGACCCCCCTGGGAGGCTGCTCCCTCCAGAGGCCTACAGGGACTGGTAGGTGGATGCGCGGGCCCAGCATGTGGGCTGGCGCGGTGGCGGTGGGGGCTCCAAGGGGCCCGGCATCGGGGCCAGGGCAGGCATGTTGCCCATCAGGGCAGATGCCATCACATAGGCACTCATGGTCCCCACATGAAGCAGCAGCGAGGTGCCAATGTCATGTGAACGGTCCATCTTGGCAAAGTGCTCCCTCACCGTCCGGTTGATGACCTATTCCAGCTGCACAAATGCCTCCACCTGTCTGCTGTGCTCCTGGAACTCCCACCTCCATTCGAGGTGCACTTCCACCTGCAGCCTCTGGTCCCTTGCCTCCGCTTGCTGCACGGCCCTTTCGGTGGCCACCTCCATGCGGTCCATGGCCACTATCATCCTCTTGCCGTGCTCCATGGTGCTGCGGACAATGTCCTCCACCTGCTCCTTCCTCCGGTGCTGTATCTGTGCTTGGTGCTACCTCATCCACTGGGCTGGGGGCACGGGGCCGGCTTACTGGGACCCAGCAGGTCGCCCTGTTGGGGAGCACAGTAGGGGTTGGTTAGGTGCCCCAACCACCCGCCCCCCATCCCGTGCCATGGCTGATGGGTCTTGAGGGCCCCCCTTCTGTTGGCCAGCCGGTGCCCTCTCCTGGCATCCCCCTGCACCTGGGCTTCACCCCCACACCACTCAGGCTGGGTCCCCCGCCCGACCACCCCTGGCCTCCAGTCCCCCCATTTGCTATGTTGCCTCACCTGGGACCTCTGGCTGCTCCTGGGGCTGCTTGCCACCATCCCCCTTGCCTGCCTGTCCCGGGTGCCAGGGCATGACCTGCGAAGATATTGGAGGGGGTGGGTGGAGTGGGCATTACATGTTCCCTGGCAGTCCCGGGGCCCCCTTTATGAGGTATGGGGTGCCCGGGGTTGCTGGGGGTGGCCCAGTGGCTGGTGTGCCCCCCTTCCTCAGACCATCCCCTCCGCTCCATTTCCCATCCCACCCGCTCGCTTACCCTCTATGTTGATCTCGGAGCCCTCCGAGGCTGGTCCCTCCGTGTTGCTAGGGTACCCTTGCATCCCCTGGCCGGGGGCGCCCGGTGTGCTGACCTTGGCCCCACCCGGTATGGGGGTTGGCTGGGGGATTCTGGGGCCGGTGCGCGAGGGGGGCCTGCTGATCCCTGAGGTCCCGAGGCGTTCCTCTTGGGGGCAGGGCCCCTGGAGCTGGTGCCTTCTAGGGGGGTGGCAAGGGGAGGGGGTACTTCAGCCCATTTCCTGCCCTGGACCATGGTGCTCCCCCACGAGGCACAGAGTGACTATTGAGCCCTTCATGTGGAGGATGCGGTCCAGGGCATCATAGTAGGGGGCGGTCCGGACTCCGTGCCTGGACCGCCGGTTGCTGTCTTTAATGGCCTTTTACCCCCTCTTGAGCTCCTTGACCTTAGAGTGGCACTGGGCCATGGTCCTGTGGTGCCCCGCTGCCTCCATGTCCCGCACAATCTCTTGGTAGACATGCTCATTCTGCTGGTTCACGGCTAGCTCCAGCTGGTGCTCCAGGGTACCCGAGTTCCTAATAAAGTCCTGGGTTTTCCTGTGCCCCCATTGCCCCCCTCGGTGGTGCGGCCATCTCCCGCATGGGCCCTCCTGGTCCTGATCCTCCTCCTCCAGCTCCTCTTCCTCCAGATGCCCTCTGCCCATCTCCTCCGGGGGCTTGGCCTCCCAGGCCCATGTCCATGTCTGTGGGTCATAAGGGGGGGGGCTGTTGGTTGCTGGGTTGCCTCATCCCCGCAGCTCTCCCCCATTCCCCCCACCTGTTGGCCCGCCCACCCCCCTTGGTGCCCCTGTGCCGCTTTCCCCTCCCTTCGGTCCCCTTACCCATTTCCAGGGTGCCTCGTCCCCTGGGCCAGTTTCCGGCTCTGGAGTGGCCTGTCCCAGATGCTGCTGCTGCTGCTGCTGCTGCTGCTACTACTACTCTCCCTCCATCGCCTCCATGTGCAGCATGACCACCTCCTCCTCCCTTCCTCACTCGCCCTCCGCTCTCCTCTCCCTTCTGCCTCGCTCCATCCTGCCATGTCCCCCTGCTGCTGTGTGCCCTTTAAATCTCCCTCCCCGGCCTGTGTTGTTGCTTGCTGCCTGGCAGCAATGCTGCATGCTGGGAATCATTTTGCTTGATTCCGACTGGTAGTTGCCATTCCATCGTTACGTTTTGTTGTTTCCCGGTGGGAATTGCTTTGACCACCCTTTCGGAGATGGTCCAGGCCGGAGCTCCGGGGGTGGTTAATATTGTCCCCTGCTGGGGATTGTCTGTAGTGAACATCTGGTGCCCACCGAACAGACGTTCAGGGCCCTTTGGCCCCGCCACGGGGTTGAGTGTTGTTCACTGTGGTTGACTGTGATCTCGTAATGTCTGAAAACACCCAATGTGTTCTTTAGGTTTTTCCAATTATTTCAAAAACAAATATTTTTGTGGCTCCGTCCTCCCCAGTGGCCCAGCCAGCAGCACGTTTGTTGTGCTGGAAGAGCCAATACAGACCATGGTGCCAGCAACATCCCAGTCCAGAACATGTTGTGATGGCCTCATTGTGTTTCTGAAAGGAGAAAATGGTAGTGTTCTTTCTTGATAGCCCCTTTGCATTTTGTCCCTCTTCCCAAACGATCTGATGCTTGAGAAACTCTTTGTTGAACTTTTGAATATTTAAATTGGTTGGGATATTTTGGTGGGCTCTAATCATGGAACCAATTACAGAGAATATATCAGAGGTGGGGAACCCTTTCCCTCCCAGGGACCAATTGAAAAATGAGTACAAGCTCTGAGAGTCAAGTTGAAAGTGGAATTTCCTATGGAGTGCACTCAAGAAGAGCAGGATCAAATCATGGATCTGACCCTTATGCTTGCGTGCATGCCCTCATCTCTGCGCCTTTACCCTGAACTCAGATTTTCAGTTCTTGAGAGTAGGAACTGGATATAGGGGCCAGATCTTGGAACTAGAAAGGGGTCAAATAAAAACTTGCCATGGGATACATTTAGCCCCCGGGCCTAAAGTTCCCCACCCCTGGTATAAGGGAGGGAGAGCATGGATAGGAGGGGCTGGTCTGAGATGAGGGATTAGAAATGCAGCACCATCAGTATGGCTTAGTATCTAAACTTTTGGTCTACTATACTGTTTGTGAAAGTATTCTGCCCCATGCTGTCTCTTCTAGTCATGCTCTCCTGTCTCCCAACAGAACTGAGGTGGGGATTGAAATGCGGGAACTGTCTGGGTTCTTTCATGCATACTAAAACAAGTTCACACTGAAGCTTTCCCCATTGTTAGGCATTTATAGGGCCTTTCCCTGGTAGAATAAATTCTCTGGTGTGTACTGAGAGCTGAGCTCACCCTGTAGTATTCCAGTCAGGACACGTGTAAAGGTTCTCCTCTGTGCTTAAGGACTGCACTCAAGGAAAAGGGGGGCCCAGATCATGGATTTGTACCAAGTAACTGTCCCCTCGCCCTTCGCGCCCCGGAACGACTCCTGCGGTCTGCCGGGGGTGCCCTCCTGGAGGTCCCCCGTGTTAAGCGGGGGGCCACGATGGAGCGGGCATTCTCGGTGGTAGGGCCGCGGCTGTGGAACTCCCTTCCGGAGGAAGCTCGCCTGGCCCCAAGCCTTTTGACCTTTCGGCGGAACTGTAAGACCTGGCTGTTTGCCCAGGCCTTTGGGAGGGAGTGGGGGGGTGATTTTTAATCCCCCACCTGTTTTATTTATTTTTATATACCACCAGCTTTATTGATTTGTTTTATGGTTGTATTTTAAATTTTTAAATGTTTTTATTGTTGTAAACCGCCCCGAGCTGCTGTGCAGGATGGGGCGGTATAGAAATCTAATAAATGAATGAATGAATGAATGAATGAATGTGCATGCCCTTATTTCTGCTCCCTTCTCTTGAGCTCAGTTTTTCAGTGATTGGAGGTAAGAACTGGATCCACGGGCCCGATCTAGGAAGTGGAAAGGGGCCACAGAAAAAGCTGCTGTGGGCTGCATTTGGTTCCCAGGCCTGAGGTTCCCCACCCCTGGCCTAGAGGGTAATGATGAGCAGCTACACCTTGTCTCCTCAGGGTCTTTCCTGTGAGGTCCCTCAGGGTTCTATCTTGTATGCCATCCTGTTCAATCTTTATGTGAAGCCACTGAGTGAGATCATCCGGAGGGTCAGAGTTAGATGCCATCAGTATTCTGATGGCACCTAGTTCTATCTCTTTGGTTCATCAGACCCTGGCCCAGGGTTTTTACCCTTATGCAGCGCTTGGCCCTGGTAGGGAACTAGATGTGGGTGAGTCAATTGAAGCTGAATCCAGGCAAGACTGAGGTAACGATGGTTGGTGGGCCATGTGACTTGGGTGGTGGTAGGGAGTCCTGTCATTGATGTGGTCTAGCCTTCCCTAGTCACTCAGGTTTTCAGCCTTAGGGTGCTCCTGAATTCATTGCTGTACCTGGATTCTCAGGTTGAAATGGTGGCTAGGAGGACCATTCACCATCTCCATCTGGTGAGAAGGCTACCACCCTTTCTTCCAGATTTCTACCAACCATCATTCATGCCTTTGTAACCTCAAGGTTTGACAACTGCAATGAGTTCAATGTGGGGCTGCCTTTGATGACTGTTTGGAAGCTGCAGATGGTGCAGAATGTGGCAACCTGCTTCCTGGCAGGAGTGGGCCACCGGGAGCACTTTACACCAGCGATCCATAATTTTCACTGGCTACCTATAGCCTTTTGGACCTAATTCCCAGTGCTGTTTTTGACATCTAAAGTCCTAGGCAGCTTGAGCCCAACATACCTTAGGACTGCCTTCTCCTCTATGGCCCATTGTGCTCTCTTTGGTCTGCCAGGAGCAGTCCCTTCTGTCTGTGCCCCCAGTGCGTCAGGTACAGACACCAGCGTTCTCAGTGGCTGTTCCCCAGTTGTGAATTCTCTTCCCTCTGAGGTTTGCCAAAGCTCAAGCCTCTGCATGTTTCAGGCCCTTTTCACACAGAGACTCTAACACGGATAAAATGGGTGTTACATTTTATTATACATGTTGCAGGGCTACAGGTGTGCTCTATGGGTGCCCTGCAACATGTAAAATAAAATGTAACACCCATTTTATCAGTGTTATGAAAAGGCCTTTAGAAACGGTGTAAGGCGTTTTTGATTAGGGAAGGGCTAGAGATGGGTCTATTTTAGTTGTATTTTCTTTGACTGTGTGCACTTATTTTTATATTATTGTAACCTACCCTCAGCCTGCTGTTTGTGGAATGGGCAGAATAGAAATATAAACAAACAATTAATATCCTCACCCAAAATGATAATTTGCATATTTTCGCATCTGAATATATCATTTAGATTTTCTCATATACTTTGGTATTCCATTTTGTTTATTGTTCAGTCATTGTTTCAGCACTATTGCTCATGCTCAACAGCCAAAACAAAGTCACCAAACTGACAAAATGAAATACTGAAATAAATTAAATAAATGAAGCAAATAATTAAAACCGATATCCAGTGAAACAGGAACGAATAACAGCTATTCTCCATTCAGTGAGAAACAAAACAAATAGGGTAAATTTGTCAGAAATATTTGTTTTGCTGAATATTTGTTTCAGCCATCCCGTGTAGGACTTATTGCCATGTCAAGGTAACTGGTTAAAAGGAAACATCCAAGAAGAAACAATTGTTGATTTTTGAGGTGTATGAAAACGTCAACAGAAGAACAAAAGTAGGGGCTGTTGAAGTTGTCTAGTACGACACAAACCATATGGCAGCACAGCTGCTTGGAAACTGAGATGGAGGTATCATTATGTTGAACTGCCCCCGCAACACACACTGCATTCACTACAGGAGAAAGAGACAATGTAAAGACATGCAGTTGTGATGTACCATGACACATCTGAGTGGTGTGATGTACTCTGCCAGTACCATTGACAAAACTGAAAGCACCTATTATCATTTCTGTGGTCTACTGTGAACCACAGTCCAGTCTTTGTTCACCATGCATGGGGAATACCATTGCAAGGTAACAGAGCTGCTTTGTTTTGTAATCATTGAGCATGGTGGTGTTTTAACTGTGTTGAGGAAGAGGGTTTCAGTAAGATGTTCCTGGCTTGGGAAGGTTTCCTTGGGTCATGCAAAACATTTTGAAGTTTCTCTCTGACAATTTGGATATGGGAAGGAAGTCTTTGACAGCTTGCTTTAATTTTTAAAACAGCAATGACATCTAGATATAAATGCCCTGAGGAAGGAAAGCTTCCCTGTCCAAAAACAGCACCTAAGCATGTGCTTAACTTGTCTGAAGTTAGTGTGATTAAAGCACATGATTAAAAGTAATCAAATATTTATTTATGCCTTCCTGAAACAGCCTGACTGCACTTGCCCACATTACAGCAGCCGATGATTCTCCCGGCGGGGAAACTTACGCCAAGTTCTACGCATGGAGCTAAAAGCGTCATAAGCCACGTCTAGTGGCTTTTTTTTTTTTTAATGTCAGGGCTCGAAATCCAGCCCCGACATTCATAGGAAAAAAAGCCGCAGGACGCAGCTGATGATGCATTTAGCTCTGTGCCCATGTGCAGAGCTTGGCGTAGGTTTCCCAACCTGGAGACTCCCGACCGGGAGAATAGCTGGCCACTATAATATGGGTAAGTGACTTATGTGTAGCCTAGCGGATAAGGTGTTGGATGTACTCTTGGGAGACCAGGGTTCAAATCCCATTTTAGCCATTAACTCAGTGGGTGGCCCTGGTGCAAATCTCTATCCCTAAGTTCTCCATCTGTAGAATAGGAGTAAACGCTCATAGGTTTGTTGTGATGGTAAACTGCATAAGGATTGTAAAGTACTATATGTGTGAAGATAAATAATAATAATAATAGTAGAAATAGAGTCCAACAACTGTTGATTGTTGTGAACCTTCATTAGCTTGGGTTCACAACAATCAAAGCTCAGAACTTCTTGAAGCTCGCCATACACCTGCTGGTAATGCCTGGGGCCTTCTCACTACACGCTGGTCAAGGCAGGTAGAGTTGGTCCCCACCATTGTGGCAACTGTCTCTTTGGGAGAAGGGGTATGTGTGTAATGGATGACAATGTGCATCCTAGAGATGACCTAAGCCCTTTTTGTTCAGCAGTGTAACAAGCTTGTGGTAGACCTGATCCCATGTCCCAATTATGGACCCTCCTAAGGTCACGGGAGCAGGGTCTCCAGGAAGGGGGCACAGGGGTTACCCATGAAAGCAGCACCATCTCTGCTCCCAGCATTCCCACCCCCTGTCCCGAAGTGACAGCAATGCCATGAGGAAGGAAGTTTTAAGAGTTGCTGGGATGGGGCTAGCACTCCACCCCTGGCAACTCTGAAAACAACCTCCTTCCTGGTGGGGACTTTTTCAAGCAGCCTGAGCACCACTAGGAGATTTTCAGAGTGTGTGGGAGTGGTGTGATGATCCCACTCCTTTCTCTTTCATAAAATTCCTAGCAACACTCACATCACCTGCAAAGAGCCACCTCAAAGGCCCTTTTCACACAGGCACCTCCTCCCCCCCCCCCCCAGGGGGAAGTGCCTGTATGAACACCACAGCAGGTGCAGTGGGGATGGGTGGGCACCTGTGGGAACAGCATGGGGTGGGGGAGGCGCAGGCTACGCCCATCTCCACCCACCGCCCACGCATGAGCAACAGGTGCCATTGCTGCTTGCTTTGTACATGGAGATGGGAACGGCCACACAGCCACCTTCACCCACCACCGGTGCACACCCATCCCCCCACCCACCGCGGCCCATGTGAAAAAGACCTAAGTCCAGGGCCTGGGCTCAATTGAGCTTCCTCACTCCATGGTAATTAAACCCCTATTTTTGCTATAGCAGCAGTAATATCCACAGACCTCTGCCTCTCACAGACCACTGGCTTAAATTCAAGCAGTTTGTATTTTGTTACTGCCGATAGCTCGCTGAGAACCTGATGATGACTCAAGCTGAGGTTTAGGTAGTACAATTTGTAGGCACAAGCATGAGTTTTGGGTTATGACAGTGGCCTCGCTCTGACAAGATCTGGGTTCAGTCCCTGGTAGAGCTCTGCTTGAGCCAGGAATTTTAACCCAAGGGTGGCCAAAGACAAGGCCTAACACAGTCTGAGCCTGGTATGGTCCAATGTGTCTAAATGCCACCCCCACCCCCACGGAGCACTATGAAATCACAACACTCTTTGGGGCAGGGCTCCATCAGGACAGGAGAAGAGCGAATGTGTTCTCCAGCTTGGCCACCCCCCCCTACAGAACACCATGATGTCACAGCACTCCAGAGGGAGGGCTGCTACAGCTTGGGAGCCTGGCCCATGCCAAGGGGCTCAGGAACACTTGAGTGTCAAACCCAGACCTGACAGGACCAGTCATGTCCTGTCAGGCTTGGGTCAGATCTCAGGCCTCTAATCCCTAGCTGTGGCGCCTCTCCTGCTCTTTGTTCCTTGGGCAAATCAGCTAATTTCTGTGCCTGACTTCTCAGTCTGCAGAACTGGGATAATCCTTTCTCCCACCTTCAGTGTTGCCTAGTTGCAGCACAATCCCCAAGCAGCTGTCTTCTGGTGCTAGCCCTTGGAGCCGCCCAGCACGAGTCCCATTCACTTCACTTCAGTAGGACTCGCACTGGGTACTACAGGTTGTTGCTAAATTGGCTGAAGATCATGCCTTTAGATTGTCACTGGGTCAGAGAAGGTCTCTTGCCAAGTGTTTGTGCGAATGTGTTTTCCCAAGAGCACATGGTACCTGAAGAGGAGTTAGGAGGAGTTGTTTCCATTAGGAAGGTACAGTAAGTAAGATAATAGTCAGTTTTATATTTCTTTTCTAAAAGTAAAAGCAGAACTCAAGTTACAAATGGGTTATTTTAAATTGTTGTTCTCTGTGTTAGTGTCTGTTCTCCTGCAGCATGTAGGATTGTGTAGAAGAAATGAAAAGGAAGCAGGGTAATTTGTTTGAATCCAGTACTTAGTTCAGCATCTGCAGCACTACAGCTCCCTCCTACAGCCACCTCAGTGACCTCAGCCTTAACCTTGAGAGACCAGACTTCATATGGGTGAAAGGGCAGATGAGCCCAGCCTTGCTTAGCTATGAGATTCTGTGCTCCCCTCCAGCATAACAGTCTCATCAATTTCAGCCCCTGCTGACACACAAGACCAGCGCTGGTGCAGGAGCAGCAGAGAGCTGCAGCAGTGTGCATCTGTATTGCCTAATCCTCCCTTTTAACAAGCCCACCATCCTTGTTTGGTTTGGTAGGAATCACTCAGCAGCTGGGATGTTTAGTTGTAGCTCTTAGTCTGAGGGCTTACGGGGTTTCCCCCCTGAGTGGTGGTGGGGAAATGCAAGCTTGAAATGAGGCCAGTTTGGGGCTTGGCAGGATCAACTGAACCTTTAAAGCCAGATTTTATGGAAACATCCAACAATTAGACTGAGTGGGTGGAGACCTCACTGTCTGGCTGGGCCTTGCAAATGCTACTCCCATGTGTAAATACAAAAGGTTTCTTCTCAAGTTCCCCACAAAAACTGCACATGCAAATCTGGAGGTGCAAATTTCCTGGCCAACTTGAAGCCCCTTTGAAAATCTGCCCTTTGGCACTTCTCTAATGGTAGATCTCTCATTCAGTGCTCAGATGCTATTATGGTTTTCTGTGCCATTCTAAAGTGCTTCTGAGTGTTTAGCAATTTATGTCACTAAGGGGGCAGTCTTCCGACCATCATTAAACTCGGTTTTGTCATTGGCTTCAATGAGTGGAGAATTGTGCCTTCCATGTAGTCTTGCCCATTTACTGTGTCTTGTGCTAAAGGAAAGTAGAGGGCAGACGGTGCTGCTTTCTCTGTGGAAGTAGCAGGGCAGGATCCTTCAGCAGCACTCCAAAGAGCAAGACTTGTCTAGGCTCCCAGAAAGCTTGCTGATGTACTATCAGTAAGAACTTATGCCAGCTATTAAAACAAGCAGCAGAGACTTGGAGGAGTGGTAACAGTACTTATTATTATTATTATTATTATTATTATTAACAAACATTTATATAGCGCCAGCAGTGTACCTGGCACTTTACAAAGTAATAAAATAGACACGGTCCCTGCCCCTAGGGCTTACAATCTGAGAGACAGGAGCTGGGGGAGAGACTTAGGAAGGGGAACAGAGGGAGAGACAAGGGGTCTAACATTCATGAAGATGCGAGGTCTCAAGTGCAAGTACTTGGCTTGGTTACGATGAGAATGACAGTAGGCAGGTCCATGTTGCAAGGATAAGGGTAAACCGATCATAGGTATAGGAATAGTGGCTCAGCAGCATAAAGAGTCAGACAGAGCAGAGCGAAAGAGGTGAGTTTTAAGGAGAGATTTGAAGGTATGAAGGGAGGGGGCAAGGTGGATGTGGAGGGAGGGAGTTCCAGGCATGGGGGGCAGCAAGTGAGAAGGGACGAAGGCGCTTAGGGGAGCAGGGAAGGCGGGGAAGGGCGAGAGAGGGGACAGAGGAGGAGCGAAGTGCACGGGCTGGAGTATGGAGGGTGATAAGTGCAGAGAGGTAGGGGGGAGCAAGGTTGTGAAGAGCTTTATAGGTGAAGACTAGGAGCTTGTGCAGGATTCGTTCAGGAAGGGGAAGCCAGTGAAGCGAAGAGAGGAGGGGCTGCACATGGTCGAAGCGACTGGCGAGGTAGATGACCCTGGCAGCAGAGTTTTGGACAGAGATGAGGGGAGAAAGGTGAGACCAGGGAAGGCCAGTGAGAAGGAGGTTACAGTAATCGAGGCGAGAGATGACCAAAGCATGAACAAGAGTTTTGGCAGGTGAGACAGAGAGAAAAGGGCGAATCTTAGCAATGTTATGGAGGGAGAAGCGACAGGATTTAGCAACAGAGTCAATGTAGGGTTTAAAAGAAAGGGGTGAGTCAAAGATGAAGCCTAGGCTACGGGCTTGGGGGACAGGCAGGATGGTGACTCCATCAATAGTTATTGACAGTGAGGAAGGAGAGGAAGGATGAGGGGGGAAGATAAGGAGTTCAGTTTTAGCCAGCGCACTGCCACAGTTGGCTGCTTAGCTACCCTCAGGAGCGTAGCTATCATAGGAACAGGAGGGACATTTGTCCTGGGTCCCAAGCTGAGGGGTGGGGGTACAAATCCTGTTGTATTGTGGTGTGACTGGGTGGAGACTGAGATGAGCAGAAGTAGAAGTGCCCTGCAGCGCATGGCATGCATGGGACCCACCCAGCAGGTGGCACAGGACGGCACAAGCACCGCCGGCACCAGCTAAACAAGGCAGGTGGTGCAGCTGCAGCCTCCAGGGCTCAGGTGCAGCAAGGGGAGGGAGGAACAGGCACGGGGAGGGGGGGAGAGGAGGAAGGAGGAGAAGGGGGGAGATGGGGGAAAGGATAGTGATGGGGGGTCCATTTCTTGCATTCCAATCCAGCCTAGCTACGCCCCTGGCTATCCTAATCATAACCACGGAAACCTATCTCTCTGCTTTCCCTTCCTCCTCCCAATGAGTTCTCTTCAGAGAGATTTTGCTTCAAACTAGGGCTGCAATGAATAGTAAAAAATCAATCAATCAACATTTATTGAGATATCCGCAATAGCTGCACTCTCCAAATCAATACATAAAACAACAGAATTTACTTATTAACATAGCAGCAAAACACCAATCATGCCAAGACCAGAATGACAGCGGGATAGAAACACCAGCTCCCCTAGATTTTACCCCTCACTTAATACCAAACTCAGGGAGAACAGAAGACCCTTGTTTACAAGCAAACGATAAAGGCCTAACACTAGTTAACAAAGATTATTCCGTTTAGGGCAAGCTTTCTAAGCCTCATGGTCTTATAACAAAATTTTGCCGCTTTGGCAGATAGAGCAGCATCCACATCCCTCAAGAGGAAAATTAAAAAGTCAATCTGCGAGGAGGCTTTAAGAATGTTTAAAAAAGGATACAAAAGATCAGCATGAATGGCAGTAAACAACTGACATGAGAAAAACGCATGTTCAAGTGATTTCACCATTGAATTAGGGACAACATTTACAAAGTCTAAGATGGTATGGGGTCTGAGCATGTCTACCTTCCACAACAGCGCATGGCAGAATATTAAATTGTGCAAATGTAAATGCCACATGGAGAGAACAAGCTGGGAGATGGGATAAATATGCAGCTCCCTTGGAAGTAAAAAATTTATTTGCAAGTATTTCCGAGGACCAGCTCCGAGTGTTCGGCCTCGGTACTCGGTAAAATACTCAGTAAAATAAAACCAAGTACCAAACATTTTCCAAGTGTCGAGTACCCTTATATAGGGGCAGGAAAAGCTCCATACATTGCTCATTCAAGGATTTTCTTAGTACCAAGTACCAGGCCGATTCCTCAGTTACTTGGTAAAACCAAGTCGAATATTGAGATACTCAGTAAAAAACGAGTAATTTCAAATACTGAGTTTCAGCGCTACTTCTAACAACACTAATGATAGTGTTTTTCCAAAGAGATTAAACAACTGTTCTTCACCCCCTGTTTAATCTCCTTCTAACGATGTAACATCATTTTTTTCAACCTGAAATGCTCATCAAAATTTGTTTTCTCAGCCCTTTGGTAGGTCTCGAGCTTGGGTTAGGGTTGCCATATATGCAAATTTTTAGAGGACACTTATGAGAAATACAGGTTATAAGTATTCTCTAAAAAAATTGCATATATGGCATCCCTAGCCTTGGATGCCAGATTGTAACTGCAGATAGACAGGCCTAACCTGGCATGGTCCATTTGTTTCACTGGATTGGTACAAAATAGCCTTGTCAAATGGAAACTTGGGCTGGTATAAAATGAATCCAGCCCCCTTGATATTGGCTGGCACCAGAGGCATGACTGGACTAGGTAGGAGGTGGGGTCCAAAGTAGTAAGGGGAGTGTGGTAGGGCCTAAAGAGAGATGGACAGTGTGCTCTGTGGGTCTCTAGCTGGCAGAACCATCACTAGAGGACCATTCTTGCCAGTGGACATTAGAGTAGTCCCATGGCTATTCTAACTTATGCTGGGGGTTAGTCCTGCTGCCCTCAGGAATGGAAAAGGGTTTACAGTGCCTGAGTGCCACTTTTTCCTCTCCATCCCCTCCCAGTAACTACAGCAAGTATGTATCATGGAATACATGCAGCTTCTCATGCAGAAAGCGCTTTTGTGGCTAATAACTACAAGAACGGAAACTGGGATTAACTATAACCTTCTTCTTGTTTTACAGCAATTATTTCTGTGGAACCTGGACTCTCAGTCCAACAGCATCACTGTGGAGCAGCTTTTAGTAGATCTGAAGGCAGGAGGCATAAGTGAAGAACACGAGGAAGCTGTGCGAAGGGAGCTGCGACACGTCCAAAAACTAGATATTCTGGATTTCCTAACTTACCTGCCGCTCTTTGTCCTTATTCACAACTCTGTCATTTCCAATCCACTGGATGATTCTAGAACAATCTAACCAAACGGCGTGAAGACCAGCTAGTTCTGGTGGGAAAAAGATATTGATCTTTTAGGCGAGCTTGTACATGATCATTTGTTAGCAAACACCACTGACTTGAATAGTCTATGAGGAACAACAGCCCAGGAGCATCACAGGATTCCAAGTAATACAGTATTTTATGTAGCTATTTCAGGGCCCAGTCAATAACTATGACTTACGTGAGAAGCCTTTCCAGATGTGATTTGATTAGTTAAGATGCTCAAGCAATCAGATTCACACCAGAAATTTATTATGGAAGCACAAAAATAGGGGTGCAAATTTGGAGAGGACAGATCACATCCACAAAAAGCCCAACTGTTGTGAAATGTTACAACACCTAGAAACCGACATCTTCTCCCTCCCCCCACAACTTATCTCAGCCAATGCACCTTTCTGTCTAGTGGCTGTGCCAGGCCTATAGCTATTGAATATCATTGTGTCGGCTCTCACAATAATGAGAAATAGGGTGGAAGCACAGAAGGTCAATGTTGTTTTCTCAGCCTGGTGAAACACTGGCAATCGTTTTCAACAGTCTGCTTCTATTTTTGGAATGATGTTTAACAAAGTGTCGAAGAAAAAATGATATCCAGTGTAGGGGAGTCACCCACAGGGGAAAGTTTTATCTGTCTGGCAAGAACAAAAACTACCAAATATGTCAAATAATAGCTGATCCCAGAGTCATTGCAAGGATCTTGGCCAATGGCCATTTTTAGGCGAGAGACGCGCCCACGGCGGTCCACCTGAGCACCCGTCTGAAGGTGTCATGGGTGGGCTCACACTCCTGTGACCCACACACCACCCACTCATGCCCACACAGAGAGCATCAGGGAAAAATCCAGGATCCTTCATGTGGGGACCGGCACATGTAGGGGTGCACACCCATCACACACCTGTCCTGGCCCATTTGATTTCCCACCACCACCACTACCGTCAGACATGCATGGGCACTCCACGTGGCGCACATGGACCTCCTCCTCCCCAGCTGTGCCCGTTTAAAAATGATCTTTGTCTCCTGGCAGGGAGGTGCTAATATCACTCCAAAAACAGCTAAATAGGTGATACTCTTCCATCCTTACTGAAGATGTAGATGTCAGTTATATCATCCTTGCCTTCAGTGGGAGTTTTGCCTTACTAATCTTCAGGGATGGGTATAGACAGTCAAATAATTTGTCTTTTGTTGCAGCCACAAATCTCTCACAAGAATTTTGCTTGCTTCTTTTGGGCTGTATCCTCAGCTGGTGTAAATCAGCATAGCTAAAATAATATCAGTGGGTGTAATTATAATAGTGGGGGATGTGTCCCTCATAAATTTCCTTAAATTTCCACAAATCCCCTCCCACCCCCACAGTTCCTGGGTCTTTGGGGGTGAGACTTATCTGGATCAAGGGGGATCCAATATCCCCCACAAAATTTAGCCCAAAGTTATGCCACTGTATCTATCCTTGCTATTTGCATGACCCCCATTATTTGACCACCTTACCGTCTTTAAGGTCTTTAGCTTCACAAAAGCCCGGTGATGTAGAGAAGTATGTTTATATAGATACCTAAGGTTGCAAGGGACTGCTTAGCTAAGCAGGGACTGAACTCACCTGAATTAAAAGATGCTTTATTTGCCAAGCCATATAAATATTGCCGAAGGACAGATCTTTAAAGTATCTGTCATGGGCGTAGGTGGGAAACATCACCCACCAATGTGGGGTCCAGGCCTCCAGACTGGGACTAGAAAACATGTACAGTGGGATCCACATAAGTCAAACTTGTTTAACTAGCATTTCCTTTTAAGTCAAACTGTTCTGACCCCTCCTCCTACTAAGTCAATAAAATGTGCTACATTTTGCAAGGGATAGATCAATCTTCCCCACTCCAACTTCCAGAAATCTTGATCATCTGCCCTGAAAGCCCTGGTAAGTGTCCAGATTCTGTGAAGAGCCAGCAGACCCAATATGCTTTTCCTTTGGGATTGAAGGCTGGATTTGAACAATTAAATTGTGTTATGCAGGATGAAAAGCAAATTTGTTAACTAGCACTTAACAGATGCTTAACACTTTACAGAGCTTGCAGAGCAGATGGAAGTTGGTGGGGTTTAGAGGTGCAACCAAGCACCTGCAAAGATGGACACCCCATCAAATCTGGGGTGCCCGACTTGACCAGCCTGCATTCTGACACCAATTGGTGCCCAGACATGACCCGATGGGTTATCTGTGTGCTTCCTGGGCTGACTCGCCGGCCACTGCTGTTCCTCCTGGCTGCTGCTCAGTTGAGCCGTGTTCTTCCTGCTCAGCTTTTCTGAGCAGGGGAACGGGGAGCAAGGAGGCATCTCCCAGTTTGCCAAGCAGTTCTCATTGCAGGAGTGTGCTCAATACCTTCAGTTTGACCAAAGGCATTGTGTGCACGACCTGCACGCAACCCGCATGCACCCCTACTATGGGCACTGTGGCTCACCACCAGAAAAGGCCTCCTTGCTTCCCACCCACTCAGAAAACGCGAACGGGAAGAACGTGACTCAGCTGAGCAGCAGCCAGGTGAGTCAGCCTGCGGAGCGGGCAGGTGTGGGCAGAAGTCAGGATCAGCTTCCCAGGGCATCCTGAAAAGTCCCAGAAAGACCTACATTTGGGGGACATACAGTTACCCGATGGGGGGGCCTGGTAACCCATCAGGTACCTGCTGGTGTGCCCCCAAAATGCAGATATTTCCCACAGGCAGCAAACGTGTTCCCCGATGCAGCTTGAGTGGGGATCCTGATTTTCAGGAATCCTACTCTTCAGCTCAGCAGCGAACCTCCCTCCCACCGCCATTCAAGATCACAGTACCTCTCCTTTGGTCTCTCTCTTGTAACTGAATGCTAATAATGAAAATCACCACACTAATTTTTTCTATTAGATCGAGTATTGTTTATAGCTTTAATAAAGATTATTAGCAGCATTTTTAATAAAGTTTGCTTGTTTTTAACATTGGACAGCATACAGTGTCAAAGACAAGTCCATTCATCTGCTTAAACAGAAGTTCTTGTAAATCGAACTATTTTGGATGACCCACTAAATTTGACTTAAGCAGATTCCACTGTATTTAGATTTTAGGCACTGGTAATGATCATCCACTTAAGCCATAACTAAAATCCAGTCAATATAAAACGGCTCTGTTTGTTATCTTGAAACATGCCTGGTTCACGCAGACCTCCTTGAGTTAAGCCTTATACATGCACATCCCATCTCTTTAGTAAACATTAGGATCATGCACTAGCACAAAGCAAAAGTTATACCACAACTTTATTATAGGTTATTTTGATCAATACAAAGTGAAAGCAGATAAATCAATATTCTATTGCATTATTGCAAACTGTGGTTATAGCATATTAGATTAGTGGGAGCTGACTCTGAAATTCAAAAGCCTGTAACCAAATCAAGCAAACATTATCTGCACAATTTAGAAACAGTTAATACCTTCCAATTGAGCAGATTTGTTTCTAATTAATATAACAGCTGTTTGTTTAAATCATGGGCAGGCAGTATTCAAATGCGATAGGAACTCACCTGGGAATTCTGTCAGGCGCACTTCATGCACAGCTATGTCATGGAGTGCTGAAATAAATCCAGTGTAACGTAATTGCGCCTGTTTGGATATTATAGCGATGTTGCTTCTCTGTGAAACCACTAAAAGATTGATAGCCTTTATTCATCTCTTCTAATAACTGACAGAACTCAGTGACAGAACTCTGAGCTTCCAGGCATACCTGGTCTTCAGGAAATGAAACTAGACTGCATAAGCACCTGAACACTATTGGTATTTTTAATTGCAGTTGAGACCTTGTCAGTGGTGGGGAAGGGGGACCAGAGCATCCAGAATGGTGGGACAGACTGCAGCTCTGAGAGGTCCCCAGTTAGAGCTGGAGCTGCTGAAGGTGGACAGGAAACCTCCTTGTCCATACTCAGCACAATCAACCTCAGCTCCTTTGGAACTCATTGCCACAGGATGTTGCGAAGACCAATTGTATAACTGTGTTCAAGAAAGGATTAGATAAGTTTATGGAGGTTAGATTCATCAATGGCTATCAGTCATGCGGGTCAGGGGATGCAGCTTCTGACTACCAGAAGCTGGGTATGAACAACAGGGAATAGGTCATTCTATATATGCCCTTTTTTGTGCACTTCTGCTGAAATATCCAGTTCCTGACCACTGTCTCAGACAGGATTCTGGATTAGATAGACGATTGGTTTTAACTCAGGATGACAATTTTGAGGCTGCCCAAATTCAATTTGTGTCTTTATCAACAAGAAACTGGATGATTTGTGACCTGGTTCAAAGCCCATGAATCCAATGGAAAATTTCCCATTGACTTTAGTAAAATGTGACGTCGGTCCTCAGAGCATAAATTACAGGTGTATAGAATCTGTTGAGGCTATTAAAAGTTGAGTTCTGCCCTCTGAAGAATCCAGAAGGGGGCCCCTGCAGTGATCAAATACCAACATATTGACACAACCACTGATTATGTTGTAATTTGGTTTGTTTATCAATCTTTACTCAGGAGATACTTAGGACTAACTTGGAGCCAGAATTATCTCTGTTCCTGAAGAGCAGGTGGCAAGTCTATGCTAAGGTGGGGATTATGGCTGCAGGCAGTGCCGGGAAACTTGCCGTGCACCTGCCTCATCATATCGAGCAGGGAGATAAAAAGAATCCGGTTCCCTGACACCGACAACCAAGCCCTCAATCTTTAAAGAACAAATACTCTGTCCCAGACTGTACAATAAAATATAAAATAAGAGTTACCAGCACCACCTTTGCCTGAGTGCTGATTGACCTGAGCACTCTCCTGAAGTGAACATAAAAGATTAGAGATCACTTTCCATACAGGTGTTTAAGCAAATCATTTCCCCCTTGTTGCAAGACTGGGTTGCTAAATGCCTATGTGTAGTCTTACAAGCATGCTCAGCTCAGTAAAGGGATGGCGTTTCCTTAATGGCTTCAAAAGTGCCAATTTTCAATACGCCGACTAGGGTTTCCAAAATGGAAGGGTTTGTTAAAGCTTAGCAGGATGCACGTGTATGGGGGTGGGGGGCATGAATTGCATGATAGTTTCACAATTAAATTGTTCAAACATATCTGTAGACTCAGGTTAAACGGAATAAAGCAGATAAAATAGACTGGGAAAGGGATGAAAAATAAAACAGAAAAAATCCTAGTGCCACTATGTAAATCCATGATGCACTCACACTTTGTTTGTTTGTTTACAACATTTTTATCCTGCCTCTCCTGCTCATGCAGCTCGAGGTGGCTTACAACAAAATATATTAAAATATCATTCAAAAAACATATGAAATCCATAAAACAACTCAAAAAGGGGGATAGCATAAAAAAAAAAACCTCCCTACCCCACCCCCCCACCCCCCTTCACCCATCTCCCTCACCAAAAGCCTGGTGGAATAGCCAGGTCTTGCACTGACGTCGAAACGAGGAGAGGTCTGAGGCCACCCAGGCCTCCGCCAGAAGGGAATTCCACAGCCTAGACGCAGCTACCAAGAATGCCCTCTCCATCGTAACCCCCTGGACCACCCAAGGGACACCAAGAAGGGCGCTCCCGGAAGTCCGCAGGGAATGATCCAGGACACGGAGGGTGAGGCAATCCCACATATAGGCATACTGATGACACCGCACCCCGTACTGTCTCATGACCTCACCCAGTGACTGCATCTACACATTGAACAGGAGAGGGGATAGAATAGAACTTGCGGGACTCCACATGAGAGGTCCCGGGGAGATGAAAAACAATCCCCGAGCACCACCTGCTGGATTCTCCCGGCCAGGAAAGAGTGGAACCATTCAAGAAGAGTTCCACCTACCCCGGCATAGTCCCGCAAGCAGGTCACCAACATCTCGTGATCAACGGTATCATAAGAAGCTGACAGATCTCATAGGATTAACAGGGTCAACCGACCCTAGTCCAATTCTCAGCTGAGGTCATTGACCAAAGCCACTAATGCAGTCTCGGTGCCATAACCCAGACGAAAGCCAGTGTGGTCCAGATGCTCCTGCAGCTGCTGAGTCACAACCCACTCAATAACTTTCCCTAAAAAGGGAAGGTTAGAGACTGACCAATAACTGGCAGGGGAGTCAACATCAAATAATGTTTTTTTGAGCAGGAGTCACACCACCACCTCCTTGGGGCAATTCAGCACGCTGCCCTCCCAAAGGGAGGCATGATCACACCCACCAGCAATGGCCCCAACATCTCCCGGCTGGCCTTAACCAGCCAGGATGAGCATGGTTCAGGTTCACTAAACGTGGCTCTAACAGCCCCCAGAACATCCTCCACAACGACGGGCATCACCCACTGAAACAGATCCCACAAAACCAGGCAAGGTGGGGTCTCCATAACCTCTGATTCTCCTATTGTCATAAGTGCTTAGTCATTTGACTAAGGCCACTTTCAGACCTCCTCCCCCCCCCCCCCCCGGCATATATTTTGACTGCAGGAGGTAATGCACGGGTGCCACCAGTCTGAAAGCTCCCCCAATGGCTTTGCCAGCAAACACCCGCAGAAATACAGAGCATCGCTGTGGATGTTTGCTGACAAAACTGTGTGGGGAGGCGGGCTTTCAGACTGGCAGCACCCCGCACATATCCTGGCTGCGCATTCCCTCCTGCAGCCAAAATATGCACGAGGGGTTTGGGGGGGGGGGGGGAGATCTGAAAGTGGCCTCAGATGTGCAGTTCTGGTCACCTCCTCTCAAAAAAGATATAGTGGAACTGAAAGAAAAAATGTAGAAGAGGCAGCAAAGATGATTATGAGTATGGAACGGCTTCCTTCTGAGGAGGTGCTCAATAGGTTACAGCTCTTCAGCTTAGTGGAAAGATGATTGAGGGAGGATATAATCGATGAATAGTTTATAAAATCATGAATGGTGTGGCGAAAGTAAATAAGGAAGCTGTTATTTCCCTTTGTTCATAATACTAGAACTAGAGGACACCCAAAGAAGGTAACTTGCACTAGGTTTAAAACAACAAACAGAAATACTTTTCACACTGTGGACAGTTAACCTAGAGAATTCAATGCCATGAGATACTACTGTAACAGCCAATAGCATACCTGGGTTTGAAAAAAGATTGGCTAAGTTCCTGAAGGAGGGTAGTGCATAAGGGGATGTTAGGGGATTAAACCTCTGATTTCTTGGAGTGAATGACAGGGAATGGATCACTCCATATAAGCCCTGAAGCAATCCGTGTTGGCCGTGGTCAATAACAAAATTGTGGGCTAGATGGGCCACTTGTCTAACCCAGTATGGGTTCCTTGGGATACAGGGGATAATAAATAAATATATTTTATTATTATGTATTGCTTATATAGCACCAGCAATACACCTGGTCCCTGCCCTGAGGGGACTTACAATCTAGGAGAGAAAAAAGTGGGGAGGGGAATATAGGGAGAGACAGGTACATACATTCTCATTTTACAGATGGGGAATCGAGGCTGAGAGACAGTGGCTGTTTTTAAGCAAGTAAGGCTGGAGGGAAGGGGTCCGTGTTCATTAGTGGTCAGCCACTGTGCAACCACACATGGGAGTAAGTGGGGAGGATTTCAAACAGGTGGCGCCCAGAGAGTCCATGGCCCCCACCCACCGGCCCCGACCACAGTTCAAATGGACAGTCATTTCACTGGCTGGGTCAAGAACTACCCAGCCCTCACATCAACATTCCCTTCTGAAGCCTCCCTGTCCTCCCCTCTCTCTCTGCACGGGATCTCCTCTCCTTTTCCAACAAGATTGATAAACTCTGCCTTGCCATTGCTTCTCAACCCTCTCCCCCTCCCCCATTTCCCCCCCTGCTATTCCACCTCCTACCTCTCTTCTTTTTTCCTTCTCCCTAGTTTCTCTTAATGAGCTCATGTGGTAAGAGCACGTGCTTTGCATGTATAAAGTCCCAGGTTCAATCCCTGGCATTTCTACTTTAGGATCCCTGGTAGCACACCTGTGGGAGGCCTCTGCTGGGGACTTTCAGGGGTCTCAGGTAGCATGCCGGCATGCCTTCTGCCGGAGACCATGGAAGAGCCGGATTTGGATCTGAATTTGAAACCCCTGCTGCCGTGTCAGGTTGTGACAATACTGGGCTAAGATGGACCATTGGTCTGACTCGGTTAGGCAGTTTAGTTTCTCTTGCTGGTACCTCCTCTATGACACTTCTCCTCTCTGTGGGAGTTCCCCAAGGCTCTGTCATGGGCTCTCTTCTCTTCTCCCTTTACATTCTTTCTCTGGTAAACTTATTGAATCTCATGGCTTCCATGGCTGGCGCTATACAAATACTTATAATAATAATAATAATAATAATATCAGCTTATGCTGATGACACGCAACTCTATCTCTCCACTCCCACACTCTCCCCCTCTATTCAGTCTCATATCACTGACTGTCTCTCTGACATAGTTGCTTCGATGTCTTGCTGCTAACTCAAACTTAATATGACTAAGACCAAACTCCTCATCTTCTCCCCAAAATGTTCCCCTCCTACTTCCCTCTCAGTTTCCATTGAGGGTATCACCATGCAGCCTGTCCCTCAGGTGCATAGCCTGGGATTCATCTTTGACTCCTCCGTCTCCTTTATGCCTGAGATCCAGGCTGTTGCTAAATCCTGTCGCTTTGTTCTCTCTATAATATTGCTAAAATACAGCCCTGCCTTACTGTTCCCACTGAAAAAAACCATAGTCCATGCTCTTGCCTTGACTACTGTAACTTCCTCCTTACTGGTCTTTCCTCTTCTGATCTCATCCCCCTTATCTCCGTTCAACTCTCTGCTGCCAACATCATCCACTTTACCTGTTGCTTTGACCACGTTCAACCCCTCCTCTCCATCCCACACTGGCTCCCTCTACGTGAACACATTCAGCACGAGCTTCTGGTCTTCACCTTCAAGGCTCTTCATGGCCTCACTCCCCCATATCTCTCTGCTCTTGTATCCAACCACACTCCTGCCCAGGAGCTTTGCTCCTCCTCTGCCCCCACCCTCACCTGCTAACAAACCCCTTGCTCCTCTAAATATCTTTGCCTCTTCTCTCTTGCTGCCCTCCATGCCTGGAACTCCCTCCCTGGATACATTCACTCTGCTCCCTCCCTCCCAACTTTCAAATCCCAAACCTACCTCTTCCATCAGGCTTCCCTAGCTCGTCATGAGTGAAATTGTGTCCTCTTCCCTCTCATTCAGAATTTCTTCTCTGCAACAAAGCTACTAAGTTAGTTCTCTGTAACTAAGATAACCATGTGCACCTGCATTTTCTCAACCTCATGAATGGATCCTTGTCTCTACCTATGTTCCCCTCTCCCTTGTCTCTCTTAGATTGTAAGCCCACTGGGGTAGGGACCTGCTTATAACTATTGATTGTACAGTGCCAGGTACACTGCTGGTGCTATAATAACATTAATAATCAATAATTAATAATTAAGTTACAAACTAATAACCCCCACTGCATGACATAAAAATATGGCAATTCATGAAGAAGTGAAGCCACTGAAGTCACTTCCACCCACCCTCAGCAGGAATCCGGGAAGGCTGGGAAGGAGGGATGGGAAGGTGGACCCATGCACTTGCTGTGGCATGGGGCTGGCTGCCAGCTACAAGGGCACTGGGTGACACCACACAGAGCCCCGGGGCATGTTATACAACCCACGGGCAGCTCAGGAACACAAGGGGGAAATCTATCCCGGAGACCAATGGGACAGCAACAGAAAAAGTCAAACACCAATCCGCCCTCCCTGCCAGGCTGACAGTCCAGCCCCAAACACATGCCCCACACAGCACAGAGTCCAGGACAAACACCGGCAGGGCATGGGGCCCTGTTCCAAGGGGGATCACAGCTGCTGGAGTGGGGGTGGTGAACTCTGTGCCGCAAACAGAATGGGTATTAACAAACATAACGCAGGCCTACTTTGGCCTTACTGGGCCAGCATCACAACGTTATGTTTGTTCCTGGTTCCTCAGATGTGGGCCCAGTTCAAACCCCAGCAGAGGTAGTGGTGGGACTGGAAATGTGAGCCCGGAAAGAAGTGGGCCCACAGTCCAGTCCCAGCAGCTCCGCAGCTGGGCCAGAGTGGCAGTACCGGGCGAGAATGTCTGTTCTCGGCCCTGGCCCAGCATGGGGGATTACCATGGCAGCCAGTCATGGTTGCCTGTTGTTGGCAGCCATGGCTGCCCATCATAGGAGGTGAGGGGTGATGGCGGCAGTGCAGGGTCGTAGCTGGGCAGCTGCACATCGCTCCCCACCACTCCTCCCCGGCCAGGTCCAGACACAGTTATATGTGTTCCCGCAGCCAGAGCTAACCCATCCAGGGGTAGCCCTCTCTGCCCCTATTTCTTTTAACACCCAATGACTCACACAGGCAGCTCACAGCACAATGTCTGCAGGGCTGCCACAGCAGAAGAACCAGGATAGCATAGCCCAAGGACATCGTCATTCAGGCAGAGCCACACACAGAGGAACACAAGAAAAGGAGGAGGGCCATAGTCACCGAGCATTGTTTCAAAGCCGGGTGACGACAGCAGCAGAGCTGGAGTTGGAAACCCGGCACCCTCCGCATACACCACCCATGCAAACACACCTCTCCGGTACCCTCGTACCTGCATATGTCAATCCACCATGAAGTTCTGGTCTCCATGCTCTCTGCTGCCCAGAGCAAGCTGAACATCTGCCCAGGTCCAAATCTCATACACGATAGCCATGTCCACTGCAGTAGGCTCCACGGTCATGTCGGGAACCCCAACCGATGCCATGAATAACTAGGGATGTGTGAACACGGTTCAGAGTTCGGACTGAACTCGGTCCGTTCAGACGACCGAACCCGAACCCAAACTGACTGAACCAAACCCGATACCAAACTCTGAAACGACCGAACAGTTTGGTCGGTTCGGATCACGTTCGGATGGTTCAGGCGGGAGAAACGTGACCAGTGAGTGACCAGTTAACCACTGCCTGACCCAGGGAGGAGGGGGGTCAGCTGAGAAACAGACTTCCAGGCACCAGGGGTGGAGAGGCTTGGAGTAGCGGCCAGCCTGCCCAATCACCATCCCGTTTCTCCTCAGACCACTGACTTGGCAGGCTGCGATTGGCCACGAGCTAGGCTGCACGGAGCCAATGGAGCTTGCAGTGAGGCGGGCACAGCAAGTAACAAAACTCATTGCCCTCCCCCCTTCCAACACCTGAGCTAGTCACTGTTCCTGACAGCAGGCGTTTTCAGAAGGCTCCCTCTCCCAGCAGTTTGTTCTCCTCAATCCATTGCCATCCTCCTCCTATTTCACCCATCCAACCCATTTATAAAATAAATAAAAATAAATAAATAAAAAATTTACCCCCATATTATCATTTATTTAGATTATATTAGATAGATTTAAGTGTTATTTTTATTTTTTACCCCTCCCTGTGTTCTTCCTCCCACCTCCATTGAATCCTTTCCCTCTCCCTCTATATATTCCATCCCTGATTCCCTTCCCCTCTATTGGGATTTATTTAGAGTAGGGTTATTAGATTGATTTAGGTTTCATTTCAGTTTTGTACCCCTCCCTGTGTTCTTTGTGTCCTCAGGGCCCCATCCCTGTGTAATATTGTATAGATAGATAGATATTAGATAGTTACTATAGATAGTAGTGGTGGGACCCCGGACCCATTACCGGCTACCGGATTTACCGGTTACCGGTTCTGGGAAAACCGGATTCCCGGATTAAATCCGGTATACCGGTACCGGATTTAATCCATTGGTTTCAATGGGGCGCTGTGTCCCCATTGAAACCAATGAAATATCCCTCCCCC